>CM046870.1:41213786-41701286 GCA_025617745.1 Heliocidaris erythrogramma | reverse complement strand
CTTGGTTTTTCCTTCCATGTACCCTCTTCTCTATATATGTATTTCTTTGTTTTTCCTTCCATCTATATCCTCTTCTCTTTCCTTATGCTTTTCTTTGTTTATTCCTCTTCTATATCCTTTCCCCTTTCCTTATGTATTTCTTTGTTTTTCTTTTCATCTATCCTCTCCCCTTTCCTTATGTATTTGGGGTTTTTTCCTTTCATCTATCTTCCCTTTCCTTATGCATTTCTTTGTTTTCCTTCAATCTAACCTTTTCTCTTTCCTTATGTATTTCTCTTTGTTCTTCCTCTTCCATACATCCTCTCCCTTTTCCTGATGTATTTTATTGTTTTTCCTTACATCTATCCCTCTTCTCTTTCCTTATGTATTTCTTTGTTTTCCTTTCATCTATTCTTTTCTCTTTCCTTATGTATTTCTTTGTTTTTCCTTCCATGTACCCTCTTCTCTATATATGTATTTCTTTGTTTTTCCTTCCATCTATATCCTCTTCTCTTTCTTTATGCTTTTCTTTGTTTTTTCCTCTTCTATATCCTTTCCCCTTTCCTTATGTATTTCTTTGTTTTACTTTTCTATATCCTCTCCGCTTTCCCACGTATTTCTTTGTTTTTCCTTCGATCTATCCTTTTCTCTTTCCTTATGTATTCCATTGTTTCCCTTTATTTCAGCTTCCCTGGGTGTACGTTCATGCACAATGTGCAAAAGTGCATAGAGTAGTTACATCAAAGAGTTTAATACGAAGAGTGCTCAGTCCCGAAATAAAGCACGCTATTATATTGTGGTACTTATATGTCGATCGGCTCAGAGGGAAAGGTTATAGTCTTCATCAAGATGTTTGTATTGTCTATTTTCTTCATTTTTTTCATTTTTTTCTGTACATCGCTTACTGTAATTGGTAAAGCCGTAAAGGGCATACTCTTGATATCGTCCATTCATATACAAACTTATGTCCCAAAACTCTAACTGCACCAGGGAGGAGAGGGAGCCAAGAGAGATGTTTTTCATATTTGTTAAAGTTATTCGCTGTGAAATATTTATGTGATGGGGGGGGGGGGGGGGGCGTGGTCAAAACATGTTCCCTGATGTGAAGCTATATGACAAAACACTGCACTATCTCACGGGAATACCAAGAAAATAAAAACAATAATGATAATAAAATGCTATCTTTATTTTTGGAAGTCAGAATATTTCATTTGATATCATGATTATTTCAAATTAAAGGGATTTTAGACCTTTAAAATTTTATATATAGGCCTTATTCCGTTAAAAGTCAAAACAGAAAAGGCTTTATTAAAATGAGATTGCGTGCGAGGAATTCCTTATATTTAAGAGTGCGTATCCAAGATTCCCGTAGTTTTTATTGCTGGTGTATCCCTGAAGGCACGTGCCCCTACTACGTGCCAGCCAAAACCAAATCTGACATTTCTTAGCTACACGTCGAGTGAAAGGAAATGTGTGCCCCCTCCACCCCCGGCACAGAAGGAACATGAAAAATCCCCTTGCTTGCCCGAAATCTCAGAATAGAAGGCATCTGTTGATTTTTTGTTCGTCAGGCGTGAGCCCCCTCCCCTCCCCCTGCTTTCCCGGATACGCCACCAATATAAATAACTGACGGTGAGTTGTTTGTAATATTCTGCTGTAGTAGTTTGAGACGGCAGGCGTAGAAAACAGTGTAGGGGCTTGCTCCGAAGCCCTAACCAGCGCAATAGGGACTAATGGCTACCAATAATGATGAAAAGGGGGGAAAACGACCTCCGTACTTTGAATTGAATTAACTAGTAACCAACAATACCAGCTGATGATATAAGTCATTTATTACCAGTCCTATTCTGTCTTGCCCGCCCCCAAGCTCCCCTTGTCTCTCTCTGTCTCCCTTCCCTCCCCCTCTCACAGGCTTTCATTTTCTTATAGTCTCTTAAAACCGATCTATAAAAAATGACTCCAACAGAAATGAGGACAAAATAGTGATCTCTTAGTTTTTTTCTACAATATCTACATTTAATGAGATCGACCACCAACACAATGCAATCCCAGTCTTCACATCCATGACAGAATAGCGGGGGCGGATCTTTTTTTTTTGGGGGGGGGGGGGATCGGCCGCGGCCCCCTTTTTGAAACCCAACTGGAATACATAAGTACACAATAAAAAAAAAGAATCATTGTCTTAATCCCTTAATTGTGTACTTTTCCGTCTCTGTGCCCCCTCTTTTACAAAATTCTGGAGCCGCCCCTGGAATTATTTATTTATTTATTTCACATCTTTACAAAGGGTAGCCCGATCAGCATGAGCTGGTTTTCGTCGGGGCCCTTTAAAACATGGTACAATAAAATAACAAGTGTCAAACATAATAGAAATTGGTGTACATTATACAAATAAAAACAATAGTACAGTAGATTTCACAATATACCCGATGTAAACATAATAAAAACTTAGTATATGCAATAAATATTTAAAAGCTGTCAATACAAGTCTACTAAAATGTTTAAATATGTTAACCACCACCCTACAGTTACACAATTTATACAAACAATATTTTACTAATTTAATAATTAAAACTTTAATATTACATATACATAGATATACATGGTTTAATACATACCAAATTTATAAATCAATAATTTAATGAGTTGATTAAGATTAATTAAGATTATAAAACAAACAAAGGAAAATAGCAGTGTACTTAGCATTTGATGAAATATATAACCATGTAAACGACTTATTGTTAACTAATTTGAAATATTGGAATAGGAATTACATTCTCTTGAACTGCAAACTGCAGGCATACGCGGGCTCTTGCCTTGGGAGCCCATGAGGCTAACAATGTCGGTCTATTACCCTCCGAGAAAAGGGCCCACCTCGCAAGACTGACATGACCGTAGTCTCATGGACTGGTGGCGATTTAGGGGGGGGGGGGGGGGCAAGGTTCTGGCCCGTGCCCCTCTCTTTTGAAAGAAACTTATAAATCATTGTGCCCCCCTTTTAGAACTGATAACTTTTTTATTTTTTATTGTTGCTTGTCAGAGAATTATTATTTTTTGGTTTCTTTGAAGTATGCTTGTCAGAGAATTATGGAGGAATACTGGATCCCTTAAAATGTGATCCCCCCCCCCCCCCCCACTGAGCGACTTTTGGAGGCTGGTGAGAAAAATACGAATCTCCCTCCATAAAAAACAGTTCCCCCGAAGTTGACAGCCCTGCATTTAATGTGCCCCCCCCCCTTATTACATCCTGTATATTTGCCCCTGTCATGGACTGTCAGTGTCAGACTCATAGGGTTCAGAAGCCCTCTCCCACTACATTGTCGGTCTCATTGGCTGAAGCCAATCTAAACGGCGATCAGCAAGCAAAAAACTTTGATCAGCCAAGTTTGAGGCAAGAAGACGTGCAGAGTTCCATCGGCAACGCCACCACCTCAATCGGGATCGCAGAGGGGTAGACCCCAGCCTAGCTAGGGCTAGACATCTTAATTGGCTGTCAGCTGAGCTATTCTGCTTGATCTAACATCAGTCATTTATCTAGGCGTAATTCGGTGATAGAACACAAATGATATAAATTTATAAATTTTACACATTGAATTTTGCCTCTGAACCGTTAGAAATATAATAGTGAACTGGAATCCTTCGGGCGGACCTACGTCGTCTGCTAGCGCACGATCTTATTGGATGTGGATCTCACGTGATCGATACTACACGCATATGAACACGCCCACATTAATATACACAATATCCACATCAATATAAACAAACGTATATTACCTGTAGTATGAAAACTTTTTTTTGTCAAAAGCATGCATATTCCCGTTTATTTATGATGGGTCTATTGTACTTATCGAGCCTTAATTGTACATTTTCAGAGCTTTAAATTTCATGTAAATCACATTTTTCATAATTTCAAATAAATATTAGGGGAATTAAAACCATTTCAAAATGCCTGTTTTCATGTGTTAACCTATGGCAGCTGGAAGGCCCAAAGCATGCATATTCCCGTTTATTCATGCGGCAGGGACGGATCTAGCTTTTTTCCAAGGGGGAGTTGACCCAACGACGATGCAGAGCATCGTCCACAAGCCGCGAAACAGCGATGTCCGCGAGCCGCGTATAGCGGCGAGCCGATTTTTTTTTTGCTATTTTGAACCCCCGTAAGTGATGTTTTCCTGGCATCTACTAACGCAATGGAGACCATATAAAGCATAAAAAATGCTATAGAACATACTGTGTGGGTCTGGACAAATTATGATCTGAAAGCTTTTAAATCTTTCTGAATGATACAAATCTTTCACTTGGGGATGTATGTTTTACATTTGCACACCAAATAACTGATATAATATATATAGTAAATGCCTACTATACAATACTGGTATTTGACAGCAAGGAACATTCAAACTTCGCTGCAATGTGCCTTCATTTTCCATCCTAATAATTGTTTAAAAACCAAGCTCTCTTGTATTAATTATTACTATTCACTCGGATAGAGCCCATGGTAATATATTGCCGTCTGATTGTCAAGTTAGGATTTTGTGACAATACAATATAATCCCACGACAAAAATTGGAGAAGGGTTTTCATGGATATCGTTGAGCTCTTCAGAAGATATACTGTTTATTGTAGAGTGTTTGTTCACTTTGAATAAGACATATGGATTTATCACAAGTCTCTAAATAATGTTTTTTCTTATGAATTTTCTCTTCATAAATCGGAAAATATACATGTTATTAAGTAAACTGTTAATAAAAAAACGAGTCTCTAAAAATGGCATTCCTTAAATTCTAAATGCAAAAGGTGAAAATGAAAAGTGTGAATGCTATTAATAGATGACTGGCGGGATTATCCTCATCATGATATATATTATATTATATATAATACTCATTAGATAATTTTGTGGTTGTATAATTATGTTGCTTTACAAAATAGGAAATAGTAGTTTCAATAGAATCAAACGAAATCGTAAGCCCCTTTCTACGATTTTCAGTGTGTTTTTGTAGCTTATGGGATGATTACAAATATCAGGTGCAACTGTGCTTACAAGGCGCATTTTTCCTCAGGATACAAAGCGCTAAATATTGTTACATTCCGGCTTAAGCCGAGCTTCCATGCATGGTAGGCATATCACTCTTACATTACCTCGTCCGAGAGTGAAAAATATCGAAACCCTTAATAGTAGTCTTTTAAACCATCGACTAACAATGTATGGTTGTAGAGAGTGTGAGATTTTGTAAATGTGACGAAGCCTCTTACAGCATATCAATTATGGCTTTACTTTTCTATCCATATGAGATTCTTAAACATTCTGTAGTTGATGTGAGTATGTTAGTAAAAACAAATACTTGCCAGAGTATTGCAGTGTGGCCATTGTACTGCGAAAGCGATCAAATTCGGCAAAAAACAAACCACTGCCAGCAACTTCGCATAATCTATCCAGAAACATTATTTCAATCGTCTTTACCAATACTAGTCTTGAAGCAATATTGTTGAATAGATTCAACTTTTAAATTCTTTGAGGTATTAGAAGTAAGTGAGCCATTTTTAGAAGGACAGATTAAAATTTGATTATAAGATCGATAATCACAGACGACTAAACAAGCGACTTTTCACTTTGTTTATAGGAAATAATTTGCTTGTCACATACTACATGATAAAGAATATAATTGTTTCTCTCGCTCGAAGTATCCTAGATTGCAATTGAATTTGGTACACAGCTTGGGCGAAGGACAAGGTATGGTCCGACACGTTCCTTGTTTCGTTTATCGATCTCCGCTGTGACTGCTTTCAATTCCTCACGCAATCTGGGGAAAAAATTAAAATAATTATAATCAGATATCTTGATGAACGCATAATTTATATTCAGTTGGATTCATGAAAAAGAACATGATCAATAAAACAAATACATTAAATAACAAATTGCAATATTTTTCCCTTTTGGTCAAGATATATAAGGCAGATCCCAACGAAACATAAACGCCAAATTTAGGACTTGAAATGCAGAAACGATGGTAAGAAATGTCGAACTAACACAGACACACAGAATACTGAACTTCCAGTTGAAAGAGTCATGTCCCCGCACTTCAATTCCTTTGCCTTATGTATACACAACATGTGTCAGGTTGCAAGTTGTCATATACTCATGAATACGAATGCCATTCTGCAATCAGGGAATATACCTTCTACAAGTCGCTCTTTACATTTTCCCCAATTTACTTACATTTCGATAGCCTTCTTGCCGATGGGATCATACATATACTGGACTTCGAAATCACCGAGAGGCTTGGTATCTCTCTTACTCAAGATCCTGGACATGACCATCGCCCGAATGGTCCAGTCTTTAGGTGGTAGTGTCTCTAAAACATCATTCTCCGTTCTTACTCCCTTACGAGAACAAAATATGAAGAACCAAAGCAGTATGATAATACCAATGATATCACGTATTTAGAATCCATGATGCTCAATACACAGAAACGGGCTAATTGGTCCCCCGGATTTTATCACCATGATCACAGCGGTGTAGTTTTGAAATGTGCGATGGAGTTTGATAGTCCAACATGTATACATCTATTGTATGTCCTCATCTTACCTCCTATTAAAACATGCACACTATATACAGATGCTTCAATCCAACTGCTATACGTACATAAAACTCCTTCCCTGCCCATGTTGTGATAAATATTTCATATGCTGGACTTTTAGCCTTTAAGAGCAGAATACACGGAAAATATCCTGATGTGACATGGTTTTTTGTTTGATGTAAATTTGAATGGTATCAACTGACCTTGACTGGCCTTCAGAGCTCTTAGTGAAAGTCTACGCATAAATAAGTTGGGAAATGTATACAGAGAAAAAAAATAAAAGCTAGTTAGCTGGCTATTTCTGTCGACTTCTTCATCCCATTTCATTTGTCACTATTTTAAATGAGGTTCTAAAATGCAGCATAAACTTGTTGAAACATCTTGGTGTCACCTTATCTTTAGGTGGAGTTCCTCGCAGACATCCTGGGTAGGATGGCACGAAACCATATTCATCGTACTGAGTAAAGGTTACTGCTGCATGCCCAGCTGAACAGATGTAAATGATATTCGTGAGAAGTTCTGTCAGTTGCTGACCGTTTCGAAACTTGCCATCACTAGGAATTCCCTGTCAGTGTCAGAATATCACATATGTTATAGAAGTTTAACATTATTGTTTTGGTTTGACAAATAGCCAACAGTTGGTTATCTTAATAATAATAATAAAATGTTTAACTTTTTAATTTTCATGATATATTCCATATTATTCTATTCTCTCCTGTTTCTCTGGCATTATATATATTCAAGACCAAGCTCTAATCTCGTCGCACAGAATTTAAAAATTTTCTTTGAACATAAATATTAGTATTCTAATATTACATTGTGATAAATGAACTTGAAGATCAATTCATATAAAGCTGCTTTCATTCAATCTTACCAAGATATTTTTACGACAAACATATAGTAATACATTTTTCAGAGAAAAGGGGACACGAAGGGGCATTTCTGTAACCAGCTAATGTTACACAAATCAGTACAGTAATGGCTTATACGAAATTTTAGTCGGCCATTTTGAATGAATTGTGACTTAAACATCATAGAACTGAATATACGCGCGTGAGAATTTAATCACAATTTCATCATCACTATTTTGATGATCATTACAGCACGTGTCTCAGTGCTTTCTAAGCTACATGCTCCTCCAATGAAAAGCGTGTGTATTAAGACATGATTTGAAGCGTCGAAGATTGTGAGGTTCACACACAAAAATGAAAGGTCATTAGTTTCACAATCAGGGAGCATTACATGAATAGGCATAATCGTCACAATCTTCAACATGTGTTGTGCTGTAAGTACTTAACAAATGAGACCCCATGAGCACAAATCAGAACCAAAAATAGTATTAAAGCTGACCTTTATTCCACACGTATGCGGGGATGCCGCCGAAGGTTCAGTTGCTAGTGTTCTGCCCCATTCAAGTACTTCTGGGTCAGCCTTGATCTTTTTAGCATGACCTGTAACCGAGCACAAATACCAGGAATCACAAGAAACATATATGTTTTCAAGTAGGTTGCATCATGCACTGTCAATTCATTTCTTACCAAGGAGATGGGAGTAAAACTCATATCTCCCTGTTCTAACCATACAATCTAAACTCCGAAATCTGCAATGTTTTCTATTGTTATTATTCCTTTAAAGTATACTGCCTCTAAGGGATGAGGGGCGATGGAGATATACACATAGTCCTAGTCTTTTTTGTTTTCAGTATAAAGAAAATTATGTTAAACTATAAAGATGTAACTATGTTTTCAAGCGATTTATTTTTGAAAGATTACACAACTATAGATGATTTGATGATTATTTGATATATTAGTCTAGTTGGAAAGGGGGGTTCCCGTGCACCATCAAGATACATTTCTTTAACCAAGTTTTTTTTATAAATGCCTGAAGTGTCTAGTTAATGAATTTTTATGTCCCCATTGCCAAATCGTGTCCCATGGGGTTCAAAATCTGCCACTTTTAGCGGCCATCTTGAATTTTTGATGAAATTCCATAATCATGCATGAATAAATGAAACATCTTTTTGAGTAATAATAGGTTTGTGGAATCGATTTAGATAGGTATTTTTGTGATTTGAGTAGCCAGGATTCCACAAAACATTAAAAAAAAAAACAAGATGATGTCAGGATTCACAATTTTAGTGCAAATTTTATCACCTTTTTCACACTTCTTGATGTTTCGTGGAATCCAATTTACTCATATGACAAAAATACCTATCTAAATCGATTTCTCATCCTCTTATTACTCAGAAAAGCTGTTTTATTTATCTTTGCATGATGTCTAATTCGAAAGATATGCGAATTATGGAATTTCATGAAAACATTAAGATGGCCGCCAAAATGGCCGATTATGAACCCCATGGGACATGATGTGGTTAAAAAATATATATCTCGATGGTGCACGGGAACCCCCCTTTCCGACTAGACTATATGCTAGGATGTAACACCAAAAGATCCACGATATCGTTTTCAATTCGTTGAGAGTTTTACTTACCGTAGTATCCATTGACCACCGTCCTCACGTATTCTTCGATCGCTTCGTATATCAGCGTACCGTCATCGCGGTAGTGATAGTTTGGTAGTACTTCCGGGTCGTTGACACCCCTTTCCTCAAGGTCATGTACCATGTGACCATCTTTAGAGATATTCCAGTCCTTCCAGACTCGACGTATCAGTTCCATCATTCCTTTACGACCGATAGCCAAGGTCTCCTCAATCCATCCGTCTTCCCCGAATAAGGTGTCATAGCCAACGCTGTTGAAGATATAGACATAGACCTTTTCATTTTAATCCTGATTATTTCACATCATGTTCCTTACAGTCATGTACAGTTAGAGGAAGATTCCATTAAACTAATTATAAATGTTGTGTAGATTGTGGCGTGTAGGACCGACGCAGTAATCAACACTAATGAGAACATACAAGCGCATACCGAACATCTGTGTGACGACTTCAGCCGCATTCCTCTCTCTGTACGGGCCTATTGTTCATTGCTTACTGCGGCATGAATTCTATAATTAAATTTAGACAACAGTTCTTGTAATCGACGTTAGTGAAATTAAGGTTCGTGTGAGCCGAGCTTAAGAGAGAAACTTACTGGTTGATTCCTAAGAGAAACCGGAAGTGTGGAGTAAGTAGACGATTGAGTGGATGAGATGGAGACAAACAACGATGCGTTGCCACGGCAACCGACTCCATAAGAAGATGAGACATTCCCATATGGCAGATAGATTGATGATAAGAAGCATCAGCTAAGTTGAACCACATCTTAGCCAGCATCCACGTGTACTCCGGGTCAGTTGGAATGAAGATCTGTTCAAATGAGAGTAATAAATTGATTTCTTTACATGGGATACGGGGCGCACTCTCAAGTATCATATGCATTTGGACTTAGGGGGAGGCTGGGGCTGCAGCTCGATCCCCCCTCGAGAATTTTGAAAATACCAGTATGATATTACAAAAGCAACCACAATCATCAACATCATAATAAAGTATATCTATTAAGATTTTAGCAGATCGCTCTCCGGTAGTTTTGTGTTTAAGAAGTTTTAGTAATGGGAAAAGGTCCATTCTGACAAATCTATTTGTTTCCTTACCGGGTTGTTCTCATTTGGTTCCTGGAACAGTTGTATTGCGACCGGGACCAGATTCTTATCCTTGTTGACGAAGAATAGGGCAATCGGAGCAGGTAACTGTATGATAAGCATGGTAAATAAGGAACCATAGGATTAGAACTGATGCATAATATTTTTTCTGATTTAAATATAAAAACAACTTTTATTGACCTCTTTTGAGAGGTTCTTAGTGTTTATGGAGGCAGATATGCTTTTCTGGTAAGGTATATCAATTAATTTTATGAACTTCTAAGATTTTCATTCTACCTGTCCTACACATTTACATTTTTCCTCTCTCTCTCTCCCAAGTTATTTATTTATTTATTTAGATTATATACAAATGTAAGTATAACTATCCGGGACTGGGACAATGCATTGGGGCAATAGGCCCAAAGCATTGTCAAGAGAAATTTCTTGTTGACTTAAGTGTACCACATCATTAAAATATGAGAATCATTATAAGTAACATTACAAATAATCAAACAATTTATGGATTGTCCAAATTAAATGTTTCTTACCTCCCCACCCTGCCGCAGGGGCATGTCTTTTAGAATCTCATAGTCTATGATGAAGAGTCGTTTCTTTCGAATCGCTTTACCAATAGACATCCCTTCCAAGAACGGCTTCAGCAAGTCGTCGGTCACCGGCATTCTAGAGCAAATTATCAGTAAATGACAAAAGATAGAGTGAGCTCATTGAGGGGGTGATAGGGAAAGAGAGCTAGTGAGGGGTGATAGGGAAAGAGGTGGACCAAGGAGAGGTGTATGAGAACGTACAGCAGAGCTAGGCGTCGATTCGTTCGGTATAGATAAAGCATTGGAGGGCAAGCATCGTTTGTGAACAATGCTCTGCCCCTCCAATGCTTTGTCTATTTCCAACGAATCGACGCCTCTGATGTACAGGCATAGGAGCGGTGATTTCTGACCTGGGGTAGCGGGGGTGCAATAATCGAGGAAGCTTAGCGACCGAGCGAGGAAGGGTGTGTCAGGTTCCGCACCTCACCCTCCCTTCCCCCGAACAAGATTTGGATATTTGCAATTTAAAGACTTTACATTCTAGCGACGCCCTTGGTGAATTATAATTGTTATTAATTTCCATTAATGCTAAATAAAAAGTCAACGTAGATGGCACTAAGCCAGTTGAAACCTCAACGTTTAGCATTAATGGAAATTTCGTCAGACTCTCCACCACTGCACCACATCGTATAGTTTCGATTTTGTTGTATCGCCGACAGCCCGCGCGCCATCTCCACTTTGAATCTGCATTACAAGAGGATCCATGGATACACAAACACTGGTGAGTTCTTGAAAATTTCTTATCCAATATTTGGGCTTTTTTTTTTTGCTTAATTTTAAAATCAAAATATTGGAAAGATGCCAAAAGTTTCCCTAGGTGGAGACGCTATGGTGAAGTCGTCTAACTCCCTAAATATCACGTGACGAACCAAATCGTCTAACTCCTTAAATGATTTCTGGGAAACAATGAATGCTAATCATGAAGACTTAAAAAAAAAAATTTAAACACATGCAATTTTATCATAAACGACTGATGTGGAAGACTAGTTAACGCACCCCTTCGAGAAGAGTCCCCCCCCCCCTCCCCCTCGCATTTCTCGAAAGGGTGCGTTAAGCCCAGCGCCCACTATACGATCCGGCTGCGACCCGATTTTCGAACAAATTGCAGTTTGCATTAAATGTGAAAGCTTAAAAGTGAAATTATCTCATTTGAAGTTAATGAATGAATAATGATACGAATACTAATATCGAAATTTTGGTTAACTGCAATTCTTCTGGTTAGAGTAAAGGCCAAATCGGCTTCAAATCTTAGTCGATCGCAAGATTGGTATGACGTCATTACGATTTGGAATTGAATTCGATTTTACTCCTACACGGGGGCTCGCAGTAGCCAGGAATTTCTATTTTAGTATTCATACTACTTGTTTTGGTAGTAAGCTGATTTTTCCTGCTAATGAAAAACATATGTAATAATGATACTCCTAACCTCAAACGATGCAGGTTTCAATTTTTTTAAGGAATAAAAATGTCCTATCATTACATACCCTTTTCATTAGCAGGAAAAATCAGCTTACTACCACAACATCCTCCCCAGCCCAATGAGGGGATTTTCCTCATGATAAATTGAAGAAATCTAGAAAAAAAAAAACAGAGCTGTACTTGCCCTTCGAATTAAATTGTTTTAAATTCAAAGTTCTTACATAACCTAATCTTCGTATCCCTCCACGGGGTATATTACAGCTATCTTTGTGACTGGACGACGGTACTCAGAGTTCATAGTCTATAGCTTCACATTCCTTACTTTACCGTCATCACCCGGATAGACCTCAATGACGCGAGCAATTGTCCACTTGCTACGCAAAGAGTTTGTGTCTGCGAGCGTAATTATATCACCAATGCATACATTACGTCGATGGACATTCCATTTCCTTCTGGGAGTCAACAATGAACAAAACGTCCCGTGTCCAGCGTTGCCAGAAAGAATCTACAATACGCTGAACCAGTTCCACTCTGTGCCTTGGATTTCGCGTCTTCAAGAATGGTCCTTGTGCTACGTTCCCAGATGCTCGACCTAGAAGCATGTCGTTCGGTGAAATATAATTGCCATCATCTGGATCAGTTGGAAGTCGGCCAATTGGTCTTTGGTTAACAAGATTTGCTACCTCCACTAAGCAAGTGTACAGTTCAAAAGGCGAGAACACTTGATCACCTATCGCCTTCTTCAACGAAGAGGAATTACAAACTCGTATCAGGGCGACTGCATCGATCCGGGACGAAATATCAGACAGGATGAAGCAGGGTGCCTCCATACATCATGTGAGTAAGGAGGATAAAGGAATTGATGGTCGCAAGCAAGACTTTAAGTGTTGGCTCTGTAAGTCCAATGATCACTGGATCGATAAGTGTCTGAAGGTCGTCAAAATGAGCCAGCCAGAAAGATATGAGTTGATGAAAGGAAACAGAGCTTGCTTCAGCTGCCTGAAACGTGCTGGAAAGGAACATCGCATGACGACATGTAGGAGAAGGAAGAAATGTGACCGATGTTCATCCTTCCATCATCCTTTATTGCATTCAACGATAGAGATAAAGGAGACTGCTGTAGATGTGGCAAGCATCGGTTCGAGTCAGACTCTTTTGCCGATTCTCTCAGTAAAAGTTCGAGGTCCAAAGGGATCATTCATAGGCAATTGTTTATTGGACTCTGGATCCCAAGTGACACTTATTAGGAAGGAGATAGCGGAAAGGCTCCATCTTGAGGGTGATCCGATTCAAATCGTGATCACAAAGGTTGGCGGAGATAGAGAAACTGCAGATTCCAAACTGTATCGGGTTAAACTACAGTCTTTGGACAACCATCAAGTTGTAATTGTGCACGCTATTGGACTAGATGTTATCAATAACAGCCTCACAAGTGTTGACGTTCGGGAGCTCGCAAGGGTTTTTGACATTGATAAGCTCAACAGACGAGATGGGTCAGTTGATCTACTCATCGGTGCAGATTACGCAAGACTTCACCTTGGTGATGGCAAGACAAGAGAAAGAGGACATCTAGTGGCTCGGCGAACTCCACTTGGTTGGGTGGTATTTGGTGGCAAGCCAGGACAGAAAGGTGGAAATGTACTCAACATACAGGTGATCAGAAATCCCATTGATCTGCAGGATTTTTGGACGACAGAGTCCATGGGTGTGGCCTGTCCAGTTAGAGAGATGGATGAACAGAAGTTTATCGTCGAGACATGTGAGAAAAAAGGACAGCAGTGGTTAGTTCCATATCCATGGCTGAGAAATCCCAGAGAACTCCCAGACAACAAGGTGCTAGTGGAGAAAATGCTCTGTGCTATTGAGAAAAGGCTGCTTAAGGATGCAGATCATGCAAAGGCCTATGACCATCAAATAAAGGAGATGGGTTCAGATGAGGAGGTAAAGTCATACAACGGCCCTGTGCATTACGTCCCTCATCATGCTGTATTGAGGCCTGATAACAAGAGCACACCGATAAGAATTGTCTTCAACTCTTCTTCAGTCTATGCAGGCAAGTGTCTCAATGATTTCTGGATGAAAGGACCTGACCTTTTGAACAACTTGTTTGGAGTCATCCTACGATTTCGGGAGAAGGCAATAGCAGTCTGTGCGGATATCTCCAAGGTTTTTTGTGGAGAGACTTGCAAGTTGATAGGAAGCCTCATACATACGTAATGCAAGTGGTTACCTTTGGAGATAAACCGGCTCCAGCAATGGCTCAGACAGCATTGAGACTCACCGCAGAAGAGGGGCGCACCCAGTCTCCAGAGGCGGCAGATATATTGAAGAGAGATACATACATGGATGATATCTGCACATCTACAGATACTAGAGAGAAAGCTCAAGCTTTGACTGAGGACATTGACAAGATTCTTACTAATGGTGGCTTTAAGGTGAAAGGCTGGACTTCCAATCCACAGCTAACAGGTGCAGGAGGAGATGAAATCGATAAAACTCTGATGGAGAGTCTAGCAGAGGAAAAGGTGCTAGGTGTCTTCTGGAACAGGAAGATGGATGAGTTCTCTTACAGGGTGAAAGTTGATAAGTTCTTAGGCAAAGAGTTAACTAAGAGAATCATCCTAGGCCAGGTTGCCCGAATCTTTGACCCCATTAGCTACACAGCACCGTTTGTTATCCGGGCTAAGATCGGGCTACAGAAGCTATGGGAAGCTGGCTATGATTGGGATACAGTTCTTCCAGAGGAATGCCAGATGGAATGGAAGAGATTCTTTCAGGAGATGGAAGAGCTCAAGGAAGTAAGGTTTGAAAGATGTCTTACCCCGAAGGGTGCAGTCGGGAAGCCGCAGCTCTGTATCTTCAGTGATGCATCAATGCATGCCTTCGGATCATGTGCATACCTGAGGTGGGAAATGGAGAATGGAGATTACAAGACAAGATTTGTGGCAGCGGGTGGCACCACTCAAGCCACTGACGGTTCCCCGCCTTGAACTTCAGGCCGCAGTTCTTGCCAGCAGACTGTATAAGACGATAATAGAGGAGCTGACAATCGGCATTGATGATGTCATCTTTATGACGGACAGTACGATAGCCCTTTCATGGATTAAGGGTAGGGCAAAGAACTTCAAGGCGTTTGTTGCAACAAGGGTGGGAGAAATCCAGACCAACACAGATCCCATTTCTGGGGAAATCAACATAGCAGATGTGTTGTCGAGAGGACTGAAGGCAAGTGAGCTGGAGGGGTCATGGCAATACGGTCCGGACTTCCTACAACAGACAATATCTGATTGGCCTGAGGAGGTGAAGGTTCGTGAGAACCTTCCTGATGTCGAGAAGGAGAGGCGTCATGAGAAGACGGTTCTAAATGTGTCTCAGAGTTGTCACCTAATTGATTATGAGAGGTTCTCCACCTGGAGGAAACTGGTCAGAGTCACAGCTTTGGTGTTGAAGTTTGTAAAGAAACTCAAGGCCATACTGGGAAACCAGGAGAAAGAGACCAGTAAATAGATGACACCCACAGATTTGGAAGAGGGAGAGAGGTGCATCATTAGAGATGTACAGAAAGGCATGGAGTCGCGGATCAAGAAGGGAGATCTGAAGTCACTGAGTCCCTTCATCGACGACTATGAAATCATCCGAGTTGGAGGCAGGATAGATAAAGCGATTACATCATTTCAGCAAAGGCATCCTGCTCTTCTTCCGTATGGACATCATGTTTCCAGATTGATTACTCGTTATATTCATGAGACGAGTCACAGTGGAGTAGCTGCAACCGTCGCCAAGATAAGGCTGAAATACTGGATTCTTCAGGGTCACAAACTTGCCAAGATGATTAAGTACAGATATACGAGGTGCAGAGTGTTTCAGCACAAGGCGGAGACCCAAGAGATGGCCGAACTGCCGAAGGAGAGGTTAGCCCCAACCACACCGCCGTTCCACTTTACTTCGTGCGATAATTTTGGGCCACTGGTGAGAGTGGGACGCAACAAAACCTCCAAATACTATGGTGTCATTTTCACGTGCTTGAACACTCGTGCTGTTCATCTCGAACTGGCAGTAGATTGTAGTACGATGGAATTCATGCAGGTACTGAGACGTTTTTTCGCCATCAGAGGACAACCAGAGATGATTTTGAGTGACAATGGCACTCAATTTGTTGGTACAGATCGAGAGCTGAGAAAGATGACCGAAGGATTGTCTGACAAAGAGCTGAAGGACTTTTGTGCGGAGAAAGGTACTACATGGAAATTTGTAACTCCAGGGGCACCGCATCAAAACGGGTGTGCCGAGTCTTTGATAAAGAGTTGCAAGCACGCGTTGAAGAAGGCGATAGGTGATCAAGTGTTGTCGCCTTTTGAACTGTACACTTGCTTAGTGGAGGTAGCAAATCTTGTTAACCAAAGACCAATTGGCCGACTTCCAACTGATCCAGATGATGGCAATTATATTTCACCGAACGACATGCTTCTAGGTCGAACGTCAGGGAACGTAGCACAAGGACCATTCTTGAAGACGCGAAATCCAAGGCACAGAGTGGAACTGGTTCAGCGTATTGTAGATTCTTTCTGGCAACGCTGGACACGGGACGTTTTGCCATTGTTGACTCCCAGAAGGAAATGGAATGTCCATCGACGTAATGTATGCATTGGTGATATAATTATGCTCGCAGACACAAACTCTTTGCGTAGCAAGTGGACAATTGCTCGCGTCATTGAGGTCTATCCGGGTGATGACGGTAAAGTAAGGAATGTGAAGCTAAAGACTATGAACTCTGAGTACCGTCATCCAGTCACAAAGATAGCTGTAATATACCCCGTGGAGGGATACGAAGATTAGGTTATGTAAGAACTTTGAATTTAAAACAATCTAATTCGAAGGGCAAGTACAGCTCTGTTTTTGTTTTTTTCTAGATTTCTTCAATTTATCATGAGGAAAATCCCCTCATTGGGCTGGGGAGGATGTTTTGGTAGTAATGTAATGATAGGACATTTTTATTCCTTAAAAAAATTGAAACCTGAATCGTTTGAGGTTAGGAGTATCATTATTACATATGTTTTTCTTTTTCATTTCAAAGATACCATAAATTTGCTAACCCAACGAAAGTGCGCTTGCTTCAGGAGTCACTATCATTTTCAATGTAATGCAAATAAACGAAGGTGTAGCAGTTCGCCACCCTTTTTTGCTTACTTTCACCGATGGTTATTTGTGTCCCGTCAAAGAAGTAAGTTGCATGAAGTAATCATATAATATTGAAAATAATTTGTTGATGATGTGATAATGTCAAGAAGGTTAAGAAGAGTTATTGACAAAAAGCGAAAGTTAAAATTCATTAGGAAATGTACGCGTGAAAATAGGCTGAAGTTAGCAGACGTTTTTTTGTGTCGATAGCTTGTGCTTAAATGTGTTACCAATTTATTTCGTAAAGGGTAAAAGTTCTCCAAAAAATACATTTAATTTACGTACAAGTCAACTAAAAGTATAAGTTGATGACTTAGGGCCTAGCTTGGATTGGGCTGGAATTTGAGCAAAAATTTCTGTGGTCCCAAGGGATTTGACTTGTGCACTGTATATTCCATCTAATAATTGGGTAAATCTTTTTTTGTTAATACTTCATCACAGTATTGCCTATTGTCATTTACTGTAAAGGTGCAATTGTAGAAATAGATACAGAATTAAGTCAATGAATCAAGATACATGAAAGTATTTGGTAATATTCATGAAGTTCATTTTGCCAAGTACAGTACGATTTATGAAATTAAGAAGATTTGTTTTGAATTTGTGAATAATTTGAGATAGAAGGTCTTGAAAGCAACTTGGGATTTATTGAGTCAAAGTGAACTGAATTGTAGTCATTTAACTGAATTGTAGTCATTTAGTCCCTTTGAATTTGGGCAAGGATTTATTTGCTTCCATTTTTTGAGTGATTTTGATAGAAAATAACTTTGCTACACTTATACATTCAGTAGATATGCAAAACTACTAAATTAGTCTTAATTCAGCCTGATAACTTAAAATATGGCTGTGACTGGAATATGCTTGAGGTCATAATATTCAGTCAAACTTTGGTGAACAGATTTATTGTGAAGAACAGTTTTACTTGAGATTTAATCATTTATTAAGTGCATGCCAAACTCAATATGCGATGAACGAAGTAACTCAAAATGTTATATTTTGTGTGAATTATCTTTACAGATTGAATAAAATCTACTCTGTAGACTATCTCATTCTAACGGGCACATCTCGGCTTGTTCTCTGTGCTATCCACTACTATTCGGAACTTTGATCACGAAGATTTTACTTATTTGAAGGTTCACATCAAATGTTATACTTTTCACCAAATCGTTGTGGCGTGCGCCTGTAATCCAGCTACCAGTGGAAGTTATAAACTGATTCAGCGGACCCAGGTTCGAGACTGAGTCACGTCTTTCGGACGGTGACGTTAAAGGTCGGTCCCAGACGTAAATAATCATATCTGATTGATACACGTCTGTAAAAACCCAATTACACACACACACACTCGCATCGTAGTCAGATCGTGCAGTGTGCGCCGGGCTTTAAAGGCAACCGCACACATTACGATCGGTCTGCGATCCGATTTGTGAAATACATCGGTTTGGCATTATAGGTATCGTCATTTTAACAAATGAAATCTACCCTATTCAGGTTTTGAAAAGTAATATGAATACTAAACATAAGGTTTGGGTGAGCTGTCAGCTTTCTACAGGGAATGAGGGTAGAATTAGTTTCAAATCGTAGGCAGTCGTACGATTTTTGTGACGTCACTACGACGCGGAGCCGAGTTGGCCATTCCACCGACTAGAAAACTTGGCAAAGGCCGTATTATCGATTTTAATATCTGTATGACTCTTCAGACCCTCAATCAAAAATATTTTTGTGTTTTTAAATGATTTGTCAAATGATATACATTTTCTTCTGAAATCGGATTGCAGACGATCATAAGGTGTGTGGTGGCCATAACGCACCACTCCTTTCTCAACGTACCGCACCCTTTCGAGATAAGCCTATTTACAGAGTCTGTTGAAGTGACTTTGAAAGATCAATACTCTTCAGTCTTCGTATATTTTCAGTAAAGAGGCATGAATATTTTTTTCCCATAACACATAAATCTTAAGATCAATTTTCTGTGACTTACTTGATAGGTATTTTCTTACACAGCCGGATCTGTGTTGGGTTACAACCAACTAACCTCTGCATACCAAAGGCTGTATCCTTCCGCCATCGTGAAAGACACTATAGGGCCAAACACAAGAAATAAGTAAATATTGGACAAATTGGACGACAAGATCTTTTCTATCTACATTATTATAGCACAAATGGTCAACGGAGAACGCACCGAAGAATTCGAATCTACCCATATTTATGCAACGACCATCAACTCATACTTGTACTGCATATTTGTATGGTTGTAAAGAAGCCTAGAGAAAGTTACCGAAGATTGATCATAGCTATCGCCACCAAATCACTTATTTATTATAACTCTATAAAGTGTTTAAGGTTTACTGAAAAAAAAAATCATCACAGCCAAATGGATGAATAGGAATAATTTACAATTAATGGAAGGGCGTAATACAGTGACAATCAATATGATTTGCCATCACGTCAACTGCATTTTTCACATACATTAATGGATATTGTTTTAGAAACTGCTTTAAATCAAATCGTATAATATATTGCAATCCATATTACCGCTGGTGATGGCAGGTCTCCACCGTCAGAAGCTTTTCATAGCTGATAAGTGCCCCCTTTTCTTTCTAATAAGTGCCCTTTTACCTTCTGATAAGTGCCCCCTTTAACCTCAGACATTACTTCCCCTTATGAAATCTAATAATTGCCTTTTTTGTCTAATCAGTGCCGATTTCCCGTTCAATAGTGCAATTTTTCCTTCTGATAAGTGCCCTTTTTCACTTTTGATAAGTGCCCCTTTTCCTTCGTATAACTGCGCCCCTTCTTCTTTCTGATAAATGCCATTTTCACCTTCTGGTAAGTGCCCCCTTTAACTTCAGACATTACTGCCCCTTTT
Source organism: Heliocidaris erythrogramma (assembly GCA_025617745.1). Classification (NCBI taxonomy): domain Eukaryota; kingdom Metazoa; phylum Echinodermata; class Echinoidea; order Camarodonta; family Echinometridae; genus Heliocidaris; species Heliocidaris erythrogramma. The sequence goes on along the minus strand of CM046870.1, from coordinate 41,681,084 downwards.
GAAATCTGTGCCTTTGTTTTTCGTCTGATTAGTGCTCACTTTCAGTTCTAATAGTACAATTTTCTTTTTTCACCTCTGATAAGTGATCCTTTTTCTTTGTATGACTGCCCCTTCTTCTTTCTAATAAGTGCCCTTTTCACCTTCTGACAAGTGACCCTTTTAAAGGGAATCTTGAGTTCTGGGAAAGGTGAAAACTAATTTGTGAGCTTTCTCATTAATTTTATGTCAGTTTGGAAGATTACCATAGTAAAAACATTCCTTGAAAAGGATTGCTCTTCAAATGCTCTTACATTCGAAATATGAATAGAAATAGCTGAAATATTCGGGCAAAAATTTAATGCCATTTGTGTGTATTGTCCCATATACCCATTTCTGTGTGCAAGTACATGTGCTTTTCAGCTAGATTGGGTCAATATCTTATCTGTTTCGATGATTCCAAAACAACACAGTATCAAACAATTCTTATGTAGACATGGTCAACCTTTCCCAATTCCTTTGAGACAGTTTCTTTTACAATATAATTGTATGACCAGAACTCTACTTTATCTTTAAGCTCAGATAAGACTAGTGTCCCTTTGAAATCCGACATGTGTCCCTGTTTTCGTCAGATTGGTGCCTAATTTCTGTTCTAATAGTGCATTTTTTCCTTATGATAAGGATTCTTTTCAACTCTGATAAATGCCTCTTTTTAAGTGCCCATTTTACTTCTAATCAGTGCCCCTTTCTTTTCTAATAGTATTATTTTCCCTTTTGTCTTCTGATAAATGCCATACCTATATATTTAATATATTGTACCTATATACTCCGATGTCGCTTACAAACTGTACCCTAAAGTCCACAAAAGAGCCACATAGGCCTACCTAGCTCCAAAATAATCAGAGAGGCTTCATGGTAGTGTATTCCCCTACTGATATCAGCAAAATGAGAGGCAGTGGAGCAGGAGGCAGGAGTGGCACAATTCCCTAAGTATACCAAGAATGAACAGTGCCACTAAATCATAACAGGAAGGAGAACAATTGTTTCTAAAAAATTTCCAAAGCTCGCTGCTATTCAAAATATCTTGAATAGTTTGCTCGCTCGCTTCGCTCGCTCGCAAATGCATAATCAGATCATTGCACTCAACTGCAAAGTAGTTTTTATCTAGAGCCATGTTAAGACATAAACAAAAATGATCTTCGATAGTATATTAATCAGAGAATGTAGCGGTATACTGATGTCTCAACGTGGCATTTCCTGCCTTTTTTCACCCTTTGTAGGTGTCCTCCCCCCCCCAAAAAAAGAGCCCATTTTTGTTGCTCCCCCCCCCCCCCCACTTTATTTGGTCATGGAATTTGTGCGCTACCTTCTATCTCCTTGGACTCTCGCTCCATTCAACATGCAGCTTGTCCCTTCTTGTGAATGTCTGGTATTGTGTGTTGCTCTTTAATTTTCTATGTTGGCTTTTTTTTAGTATACTTCAATTGCAATTACCAATTATGTTATACTATCTTGAGAACTCTTTCGTTGTTTTTTTTTTCTCGCTTCATGAAAATTCTCAACAAAGATTTGGTAATATTTTTTCCCTTGTTTTTTTTATACATGCATTACAATAATGTTCAATCTCGGGGTCCACAGTTTACAAGCTTTGCTTTTCAAGTGGACTCCTCCATTTCCAATGTTTACTTTGTTCAATGAAAATGTACCTTCAATGCCTTATTCAATGTCATTGATTTTATAGTCACACAAGATTTTATTCTTTTGAATTGTACATGGATATTATAATTGTATTATTTACTGAATATTGATTTGTATTGTTGCTGGAAATGGAAATAAACTAAACTGAACTGAACTGAACTGAACTTTGAAAGACGCTCCGCCTCCCCTGTCCACCGTACTGTCTCTTAATCATTCAATCAATTTTTTTTTAAATCCATCATTCAGTCCAAAGATAACTGAATCATTAACTATTCAAACTAGAAAGGCCGTCAAAGGCGGCAGACCCACGCCTTAGCAGCGCTACAGAGTAGTTGCATTCTTTCCCTAATCGATTCTTTCCTGTCAAAATATAAAATATATTTTATATTTCATATTTTTCTCCTTTTTTTATCGCAATAAAGACTTCCAGATTAAAGATTTGGCATAATCTACTATTTAATACATGCATGTAAAATATTATGATTACTTATTGTTATTATTATGTAATTTGGCACAATGATACTGCATGTGAATATATTTGTTTGTGTATTTTACCTTGATTATTGTGAAAAATGTTATTTTTAAAAAGGAAGTAATAAAATATTCTTAAACACCAAAAAAACTATCCGAAATGAAGTTCCTATAACCGATCATCACCAAAATCTAATCGATTTTTTTTCTTAATCGATTCTTTCCTGTCACTATCCGAACTGAAGTTTGGGTCAAAAATTCAAGGTCACACAGAATTTGCAGGGGTCAACCGATCATCACCAAAATCTAATCGATTCTTTCCTGTCACTATCCGAACATTCCCTGAAAATTTGGTGCAAATCCGTTCACCCGTTCTCTAGTTATCTTGTACAAAAACAAACAAACAAACAAACAAACAAACAAACATACGGAGCCCTTTACATAACCCTGCCGATTTCATCGGCGTGGGTAATTATTTCTTCCAGTCCATCTTACCGCTGGTGGTGGCAGGTCTCCACCAAAGATGTCTCGCATGTCATCCAAAGAATTCCAAAATGTCGCCCTCACTCGTGTGATGATACCTTGTAAGCTAAGCGCCAAACTCTGCTTCGCCAGGTCCCACTGCAAAGTGCACGTGTACCATTATTGACCATAGTTTACATAATGGCAAATGCTATGTTAAAGGGAGTGGCAAGTCGTAATCCATGGGCCTGACCAGTTGGCCTGACTCGGGGAAATTCGGATACAATCAGGTCCAATCGTGCGTTACCGAAGGAATGTTATTGCCGGATTCCTCGCGCGATCGTTAACTCGATCCCTCCATACGCAACCGACCAATGAGATTCAAATACTGGAATAAAGAACGCGCGATCTTGTTTACTCAAATTTGGGTCAATATGCGAACTTTTATTAGCTGCGCACGATAAATTGAAGTCGCTTTGAACTTTGATCCAGAGAAAGGAGCAGCCAACTGTAAAAGCGCCCATAGATTGCGACTTGTCGCTCGTGTTAATGATTATTTCTTAATTAGAGCTTATAGATTTATTGTCTCTAAAAGATCTCCAGAAGAACAGAAAATAAAATGGTCATAAAACTATAATAGACTACTGTAATAACAATACACATATGCACATGAGGCACGGTGGTGGGGCCAGAGAATTTTGAAAATACAATTATTTGGACAGCGAGGTGCCAGAATTATGTAAGTTTTATATCTAGTAGTCTATTTTAATGACAAGATAACTCCTATATCAAAGAATAAGTGTCATTTCATCACTCGTTGACTTCGCTCGCTCGTAAAATTCAGACAGTGAAAAGTTGATATTCGGGAAATAATGACCAACATTATAGGAGATCATAATAAAATCAACAAGATACCAATGTAACATTAAAAATTCATACGACACAAATGTATAAAAACACATATAATCATAATAACAACGATGAATTTATTATTTAAAGCCCCGAACCATTAGATAACAGGGTGAGAATATAGGAAGCGTAAACAATCATATTGATATCTTTCAAGAGCAAATTAAATTTCCTTGATGAATGTATACAGTTTTGGTAAGAATGCACCTACTCACATCTATTATGTCACAACCCACTTAGTTATTTGGTATATTTTCCAATGTTTGACATCTTTGATACTAAATTGATGATGTAAGCTGCGCTGAAGAATAATTTGTACATTTATGAGTAAGTGAATATATACGTTTATGACTTCACCGTGTCCTTTTCTGCTTGACTCATTAAACAAATGTAGAATCCTATTTTCGCACACAAAAATTATCGAGTAAACAATTTCCTTTTTTAAAACTTCAATGTTTTATCATTTTGAGGATGAGGGGTCTGTTTCTTTTTCCCCCCCTTTTTCCAACTATTCAATTTTGTAATGACTTGATGCAATATAAATCCAAAGTGATATGGAAAAGATGACGATGATAAATGATCTGACTTTGAGAGTGGAAATTTTTATATAAAGTAATTTATTACTAATAATTTCATGTATGTTGGTTTTGATTTTGTATGTGCGTTTTCCCTTTAAATGAATAAAAAGCATAACCGGGAATTGATTTTGCTCGGAGGTTTAAAAGGAATTTTAACGATTGGCCAATTTTATTTTCACTTGAAAGATGTGAACATCGTCAGTACCTTAATTTACACTTTAATCTTTCTAAGGTGATATAATTTTGTCAAGAATTCGGACTTGATATTCTGTTGATAATAATGTGCTAATTCTCACCTCATATCCGTAGGTAATCATCTCCTCCATCGGTATGTCACGAGCCTCAAAGAAACATCAAGAAGGAGAAGAGATAAGCAATGGAATGACAGACATGTGATTGTAATTGAGATTTAACCATTTTTAATCATATTAACTTATACTACAGTGCATAACATGAAATAAATACAATAATAACAATAATAACAATCACCTTTTTAAAGTACTAATAAATATTAATAATGCACAAATCATGACCTAAGTAGTAAGTAATATTTTTTGTTAACAGTTGGACATGTTTAAAAGCAAAGCTTGTATATTACATGTCCAGAATGTTAATAATTTCATAAAGAATCATTATGAATAACGAGGTGTTGATACGAGGTCATTTAAAAAAAGTGAGTTCAGGCAGATGGACAACTGCCTCAAACCAAGAAGAAAAATAAAGAATGAAAGTAAAGTGAAAGTGCTAGACGGTTTGGAAATAAGAAGAATGAAGAGTGAGGTGGAGAAAAAAAGGGGTGAAAGGGAGGAGTACAGATAAGAGAGGGAGAGGGAGATATAGAGATGGGTCCTGCTTGCTCAGTTAGCATATGAGGAGATGTTTTTTTCAATTTGCTTTTGTAACAGTTTAGACTTTGGGATTTTATTATGTCGCTGCTAACTGAGTTCCAGTATTTCGGGCCTTAAAAGAGGAGTACGGTTCCGGGGAAGGTGGAAACGGTTGGATTGTCGGGTCAGGTATTTATGTATGGAACTTTTTTCCGTTTTCAATTCATACATGAATTGTCCTGTTTGAAAAAGAAATAAATCTGGGAACTTTTGATTCGTAAAATAATGGATCGCTATGTGAACGAATAGGAGCATTATGCATTATTCTTATAAATTTTTTTGTTGTTGTAAAAAAAATAATTTTATGGATAGAGTATTTGTTGGCGTTACCCCATGCAGGCCATTATTTCACATATTTTTTTAAAATAATTCCTAAAGCATAAATACACGTGTAATTTATATGATGTGACATCTCACAACAACGCCAAGAAAAAATGTGGAGTAACTCTAGGAATATTAGGATTTCTAATTATATCAACCTAATTTGAGAGTTGTTAACGGTAAGATAAAACATTCAGATGTATTAGAAAATCCTCAAAAGCTAGATACCTGAGGCATGACACCTTCAAATCTCCAGACGAAATCATATTTCTTCTTCATAGAATCAAGTTCAGCTAATCTTTGTTCCTTACGATCTTCATCATCCTGTGGTAAGCGACTATCCCATTCAACTAATTGAAGACGAGGCTTATCAACAACCCAGCGGTTGACGGGAAAGATGTACTTGGTAGTCGTTGAATGACGTTCGACTTCAATGATGTCGACGTACCTGTGAAAGAGAAACATGAACAAATGGTGATTATGATAAAAATAAGCTAAAAAAAAAAAATCTCACTAAAAACCACATATGGATACAGAAAAACAGCTCATGTTCAACAATTCAGTAAAGTAGAAAAGTGTAAATGTGAAAGAAAAGAAGCCTACAGTAAAAGAAGAAAGTGACAATAACATCTTCAGGACAAGAAGAGGAAGAAGAAGAAGAATAAATAGAAGAAGACGAATATAGGTAAGGGGAATGATGAGAATGATGAGAATCTAAAGGTTTTCAAGACAGTGTCACAGCAGTTTTGTAACCCAAGAAAATAAACTTGTTCAAATCAGTCAACGGATATCATGTCCGAGCTCGGATACGTCTATACGTGACAGACGTGACAGACGTTACTTAATTAGAAACATAATTTCCATGGGATCTTTTGTTTACTGCTTGATTCGGTCTTGAATATATTTCTAGTGAAATGGATTAATTTAAAATGACCAATTTAAAATAAAAATAGCGGTAGTGTTTGGTTTCTAGTACATTGCTGGATGACTAATTACCTACCAAGAATCATTGAAGCCAGAAAGATCACGCCATACTTCAAGTTTGAGGACCGGACCTTTGTCTGTCAATTCCTTGGGTTTAAAGGTGTTAAAATCTCCTCTCTCAAAATGATCCTGCCAGAAGCTTCCCGAGAGTTTAACATTCTTGGTTCGTTCATCGTCCTTACTATGAAGCGCGATGTAAATGTTAGCATCCGTACCAGCATTGCGGCAATCACCGGTCTTTACCCGGACCGTGTAGGCTGCCTGGTGTTTATCTTTATCTCCAAATTCCTCGAGGAGTTTGCTCAGAAATTCACCCATCGCAGCTCATTTCCATTGGGATCTGTATGAAGAGTACACCGTGTCCTGCAGTTTAGCCAATGAAGTGATGTCGCAGTGTACTGATTATGCGTGACGCACCCAAAGTATAATACTTGATAAAGCAACTTGCATGAGAAACGGTCTGTACAGTATGATTTGTAGGCCTATACGATAGACTGTCAGAATAATGTCTTATTGGCTATTTTCTAGGAAGAGCACTTTCTAGAGAGAGCACCCCCATCCTCCCCCCCCCCCCCCACACACACACACGCGCGCACTGTTTACTTACACAGAGGACGCGAATAAGTAGACTGGCATCAACATGATTGCATATATTCAGATTTTATATCTCTCTCTTTGTACCTATCACTTTGTCGTTGCCGCTATGCTTTTCAATGCAGCTACGGTCAAATTTCCCATTCGCTCCAACACAATATGACTAAAATATCAATTTTTCAAAATGTATAACTTTGAAGGATTTTTTTTTAGAGGACCTATAACAATGTGCCATCTACAATATATATTTGAAGTACTTCCCCGAGGGAAAAGGCGCTCTGGAGAAAAGTGGAATTTAATGATATTTTGGTTTACGACCAATGGGAGAGTTGACCGTAAATATGTTACAATTGATTCACCGAATTACCAAATTGAGATTGGCATAGATGTAGTGATCTCATATTTCAAATGCATAATTTTCTCATTCTTTTTCCGATTTCTTTCAAATTTTCACCATCCTGATTCTCTTATATCTGATTTCACACAAATCAGCTTTAAGTTTACAAAGGATTGTCCTTTAAACGTTATACATGTAGAGTCAATTTTATTTCTGTCTCTTTTGTCTCTGTCTTTCTCTCTCTCTCTCTCTCTCTCTCACTCCTTTGCTTTTATTGAGACTTAGAATTTTTAAAGGATTTTTTATGTCTCCTTCCCCCATATGTTTTCCTCTAGAACATATAAATCTATTTCTTATCGAATCCTCGACTAGCCTGGTACAATTTCTTAGTTAGAATGTCAAATATGAGGCATACAAACAAGAACAAGTAGATTGATGGTAATCACCATGTCAAGTGACTATCAACAATACTTACATACGAAAGTGTGAGCTCTACGGTACGAATTGATGGATTGTCATTTTTTAGACATATGGTTGTGTCATAAACTGGAGATCAGGTTACTTGTGTAACACTGCTGCCTGTTTTGCCGCGAATATACATGATGAGAAACTAACAACAACGACAACAATGATGATAGTAATACATGTAATGATAATAATGATGATAATACTACTACTAATACTAATGATAATCATAATAATGATAATAATGCTAGTAATAATAGATGTAATTGCATTTCAAAGCATTTTTTCCCTTAAATACTATATTAATGAGAAATAATACGTTGACTACTGTACTCTGTCATTCACATATACTTAATACGGGAACCATAGGTAATGGGTTAATATAATCAAACTTATCAGATACAGAGTAGGATTATAGCCTCACAATATGCAATTGATATCTAAATGACTTATTAATTGCCTTTGAGCAATTTACAGAAGCTTAACATAAAACGACAATAGTTCAATAGGTTAAAAGAGAATTAGATTTTTTATAAATGTCCTTTTAACAAACAAAATAATGTTTCCTTATATCTACCAGTTGCAATTCTTTTGAGAGATATTTCACTCGAGGAGAGTTCCCCCCCCCCCCCCCACTTTTCTGTCTATCACGTTGTCGATTGATTTTGTGATAAATCATCAAATATTAACATGTGTCTCGTAAGAATGACGGATGGACTACTTGAGAATTTAGTGGTATATCATATCGTACTATTGTCATTTTGAATGATAAGAATCATCAATCTTGAGAAATGCAGATGTCAAACTATGAACACACTGCTACACATGTCTTCATTTTAAATTTGAGATTTTTTATATTCGTGGTTCTCATCCATTCAGGGTTCAGCAATCTTCGGTGAATTATAGTATAAGTACTGTGTTAGCATCTATGCTAATTAAATTTATCTTTGCCTTTTAAAGCTGTTGTAGAAATATATATTAAGTATAACTATGAAAAGGAAATGCAATAAAAAAGAAGAAGAATGAAACATGCAAGGATCGGAGAATTAGAGCAGTAGTGAAAAGGGGTGTTACGTGAAAAGGGTAAGGAAAGAGATGGTAATAATAATAATAATAATAATAATAATAATAATAATAATATTAATTTATATAGCGCAGCGCTTTTGTTTTGATATGAGGCAGTCTTAGAAGCAGTTTGTCTTGTGAACTTCTTAAGTTATGTGTATATGGATGCAATTTAAAAGATTATAATTCAGACAAGTAAAGACCGTTTCTGTAATGTATACAAATTTATGCACATATATTCTCTGAGCACCTAGTGACGAGCTATTCCATGAACCTGCTTTTTATAAATGAGCCTCAATGCTTGGAATCCAGTTTGCATACATTATTTATTGCTATGTCCGGCAAGCTTTCAGGTTGTCAAGAACAACCTTTGTTTGAAAGGTATGCATAAAATTTGCATACATTACCGACGCGGTCTATTGGGGCTTGACCATTCAAAACTTTGTAAACAAGCAGAAAAATATAAGGTGTAAGCCCTTACCCTAGTCGTGAAATAGTATCATATAATATGTAGGCAAGCAGCCTGAGAACCTTCGGATGTACGTAACTTACTCTAGTCGTGGAATAGTATCATATAATATGTAGGCAAGCAGCCTAAGGACCTACGGATGTACGTAACTTACTCTAGTCGTGAAATAGTATCATATAATAGCAAGCAGCTAGAAAACCTTCGGATGTACGTAACTTACTCTAGTCGTGGAATAGTATCATATAATATGTAGGCAAGCAGCCTAAGAACCTACGGATGTACGTAACTTACTCTAGTCGTGAAATAGTATCATATAATAGCAAGCAGCTAGAAAACCTTCGGATGTACGTAACTTACTCTAGTCGTGGAATAGTATCATATAATATGTAGGCAAGCAGCCTGAGAACCTTCGGATGTACGTAACTTACTCTAGTTGTGAAATAGTATCATATAATATGTAGGCAAGCAGCCTGAGAACCTTCGGATGTACGTAGCTTACTCTAGTTGTGAAAATAGTATCATATAATATGTAGGCAAGCAGCTAGAGAACCTTCGGATGTATAGGTTTAAAAGAAATGACACTTTGATCGTTAATAAATCTCAAGTTAAAACTGGTATCAGGCTGAGGTTTTCAAAATGTGAAACTTAATGTCAAATTGATTTGGAATGACTATTGTGAAATTTCTTTCATTAATATTCTTCAAATAATGTTCTGAATATTTAATCAGATTTTCATTTTCTGAAAAATTGAGGCCACAAAATCTGTGTGCGTCAGCAATAGACCCCTTCTGTAATGTATACAAATTTATGCACATATATTCTCTGAGCACCAAGTGAAAAGCTATTCCATGAACATGCTTTTAATAAATGAGCCTCAGTGCTTGGAATCCAGTTTGCATACATTATTTGTTGCTATACCTGGCAAGCTCCAGGCAAGCTTTCAGGTTGTCAAGAACAACCTTTGTTTGAAAGGTATGCATAAAATTTGCATACATTCCCGAAGCGGTCTATTAATTCGGAACACAACAATTGCCATTGTGTATCGCATCTGTTATTTCTGCCAACCTTTTGCTATCGAGTGTCATTAATAATTCATGACTCCGGTTCAAAAAAGGTAGTATGGAATTTCAGCTGCAATGCACAATGGCAATTGTAATATTCAGAGCATTGTTTAAGAATAGGATTTTTATCAGAAAAAAAGAACATCATTCAATACTGTGTATAATGTGCAGACGGTTGTTATATGTTTTATACTGATTTGTTACAGATTGTTTGTTCACGAATATCAGCTTTTCAACATAACGTTTCCATAGCAACGTAAGTCTTTTATATGTCCGTGTCTTAAAGATTGTGTTTACCTTTGTTTCATTTTTTATATTGAATAATTATCGGATCTTCTCCAACAAATATCAACTCTGATTTTACTGTTTCCACAGCAACAGCCATTATTTAACAAGATCGAGACCTAAAATTACTGGGATTTTGGTTGCAATCGAGTGAGCAGCTTGAAATACATATATAAAGATGCTTACAATATGTCTTTATTTTTTTTTAATTAGAAATATATGACATTTTCTAAATTTCATTTTTTTTTTTATCAACCATGGTAACCGCCCTAGTAGCCACACCCATCTTCGATTTTATGGCAAATAAGCAGATTCTGACAACTGAGGGTCCTAGCTAACAGAAAAAACATAATTTATCATGTGGTTTAAGGGGAGGGGGGCTTTCCCCCACCTTTCCTTGGCCAATAAAGGAGTACTGGTCAATACCACCACCATTATGAGAATCGCCATACATGCACACAGTAAATGTGCATGTACATGACTTGTATTGTGTGTGTGTGTGGGGGGGGGGATATTTTTTTTTCGCCAGACCTCCAAAATTCGCTCACGGGGGGGGGGGGGGGGGGGGGTGTATATGGGGGTCCAGTTTCCCTCCATAATTCTGTGACAAGCAAAAAAATAAGGTTTCATTCTAAAAGGGGGGCACAATCGACAAAACGGCGGATCCTTTATGGTCAAAATGCATGCTTTTCTTACAAAAGGGGGTGGGCACGGGCCGGACGTGCCCCCCCCCCCTCCCGGATCCGCCACTGGTACATGTGATAACTCATATCCGAAAGACGAGTAAGGAAAATAACTATTCTAATCAATTCTAATTATAATCAACCGTAATCAATCCATCTATTTTTAAAGACTTGCAAAATAAATTGTTATTTACAAAGACATTGAAATATATTCCAAAGCAGTTAAAGGAGAATTAACCTCAAACAATAAAGACGATAGTGTTCAAAGGTGTTATTTATTCCTACTTGTTAGACTATATGGCTTCGCGTCAAAATATACGAGATCGATACGAATCAAGATTTTCTGAGCAAAATTTATCATCTGCTAGCAATATGTATCGTCTGCTAGCAATACATGGGGGCTGCCATTTTTTTATGTGTACAAGAAGATTTTCTTAATCCAAATGCCCAATTGCCTTTTTCAAAATTAAAAACCCATTTGAGATTAAAAATATAGAATAGATATGTCAATTTATTTTTAAACTGAAGATTTCCTTATATATTTCTGTTGAAAATCGATATTCGCTTAATATAAATCTATTTTCTACATACTGTGACGCAATGGACGGAGCAAATTAATTCAAATTTTATGGATGCTTCTTCCCTGAGCATCTATAGCGGCAAACTATGCATTCACCTGCTTTCGGATAATGGGACTTGAAAAGTCAGAATGCATGCTGCATATATTATGTTCTGCTCTGTTTGGCAAACCCAAGAAAACAGATTTTTGTTAAGCAAAACCAGACAATTTAAAAGTATCATTATAAAGATTTAATTTTTATAAATCATGTAAACACCCACTTTATATTTTTCGTCACATATGGGATTTTAGGTAATGAAGAAAATCAATTTAGGTCTTGGATTCAAAATATCTTCCTGACCGGAACATTTCTCAATGGTTCATGTACAAATCCAAATCAGCAAGAAAATGGCAGCCCCCATGTAAATGAGTAGGAGACGATACGGGTGTTGGAATATCTTTATTTATACCCTTTTTTAATATCTTATTAGAAAATGATTTAGGCCAATAAGTAGGAATATATTACACCTTTCAATATAAGTAAATTTGTACTCAGGGGTTCATTCTCCTTTAATAGCCAAAGTGAGGAAAATATTACAACTAAATCATATTGCATTCGATTCCGATTAGACACGTACCAGGTTACGATGACTGCTCAGGGCACATGCCCCAGGCGGCACTTAAATATTGGGGCGCAAAAAACCCGCAAGAGATAGAAAGAAATAAGGGAGAACATTAAGAAAATCATAATCCTTAAAGATTATGCGCCCACAATCGCAAGGGTAAATGCATTAGAAATACAGTTTTCGAGGGTTTAAAATGCCAAAAATTCTAAACCTCGGTCGCTTTGCTCCTCGCATAATCACTTTGTTTCAGGATCTCGTAATTTCGTGCACCCAGTATACTATATATACTATATAGTTTTTGAAATTTGTAAAGGTTCAAAATCTGAAAAATAAAATTGTACACTGCCCTCCAAAAGTTTTGGTACACTTGTAAAAAGAAATGATTTCTCACAATCACCCACAGTTCATTTTATCATCAGATATGTTGCACTGCAACAATTTTGTATCAAACTGAAGAGTACACATCACCGTTCAAGTTGACACCAGTTTAACATATTATGTAAAGCGTTTCAGGGGGCAGTCATGCGCTAAAAAGGCAATCTTATCATTTCCAGTGCAATTAGAAGGTCAATTTGGTCAGTTGTGCCAGCATTTTTTTGCCCTTTCGGCATTCTACAAAGTTTGACCCTCGTTTGTACTGATGAATATCAAAAATTTTCATCGAAGAAACACATCAACATATTGGGAACACTACAATGTTTTGGGGCTTTCTTTTTTTCGTGGGAAGTCATATTCTTTGCATTTGTATATACCCTAGCTTACAAGGAAAATCATGACTAAATTAATAATGGTATGTCATGAGATGCAGATTTACTTATTTTTCAAAGTTTTATTTTATCAAGCCTTCTCATCTAATAACCTTCCCCTGGCAGCGATCACAGCACTGCACATCCTGGGCATCCGTCTGGTCAAGTTGTTGCGGTAGTTGTGAAGATATACACCGTAAATGTCTTTCTATGCCTTCTGGAGATGAAAAAGTATTGTCTTCCAGTAGGACATTGACCCCAATCAATATTTAAGGCTTTGCTAAAACTACCTGGAGAAAAAAGATGAGAAAGGGTCTTGAAAATCATGGATCGGTCACCCCGATAGAGCTGATACGGGAAGAGCTGGACATAAAAATGCCAAGCAAGTGAGCTTCATCTTCTGAAGGCATTGAAATGCATTTCCAGTGACTACCTCCAGGGGCAGGTTCTCTGATGAGAAGTCCTTATTATTCGAAACTTGATTAAATAAAACTTTGAAAAATAATTGAATGTGCATCTCATGCAAGCTATCATTAATTTAGGAATTATTTTCCTTGTAGAAGTAACACAAATGCAAAGAATAAACAATAAAAATATGATTTTCCACTGACAAGAAAAAAAGAAAACAAAAAGCATTGTGGTGATCCCCAAATATTGATGCGTTTTTCAGATGAAAATATTAGCTCTCTGCATGAGTAAAGGATTGATTAATGTATATTAGTCAATAAATTTTTAATATTCATCAGTACAAACAAGGGTAAGATTTTGTAGGAAGCCGAAAAGGCAAATATGCTTGCACAACTGACCAAACCAATGACCTCATATTTTCCACTAGAAATGTTTTTTTTTGTGGGGGGGGGGGATAGATTGCCTTTTTAACGCATGACTGCCTCTTGAAGGCTGATGTCTACCCTTCAGTTTGATACCAAATTATTACAGTGCCCAAATTCTAATGATAAATGATATTAATGTGGGTGATTGTGAAAAATCAGTTCTGAATACAGGTGTACCCAAACATTTGGAAGGCAGTGTAATTCTCGTTGCTTTGCTCGCTATCATGTAAGTTTCATTAGCCATTTGCTCAATATTGCGCCCCCAATATAAGATGAAGGGTAGCATATGCAAAGGTTCAACAGTTGACATGTTTAAAGATCATATTACAAGAAAATTCCATCAAAATAAATATTGACTTAATACTTATTATTGCATAGATGGCATAAATTAAACAAGGTTATCCAAATTCAACGCTTGGAAACATTTGAAATAATGATTATTATCAATTATAAAACGGTAAAATACAGCCCCCGATATAGCAGCTGAAGAGCTCCTCGAACGCTGCTGAGATGTGTGACGACACACCAGGGACCAATCCTGTCTAAGCAGACGATGTCCCGTAACCTCTTACACATTTTTCAGTGCCTGTTTTGTCATCTCCTCTTCACTTATTTCTCTTACTTGACTAGCGTCAGTCTTAATGTTAGTCTGTTGCCTCACTCTTAACTTCGTGTATGGTATTATTTTGATGAAAAATGCAGCGTTAAAAATGCAGCGTTTGATGAAAAATGCAGCGTTAACAAAATAAAGGAATCAGTCACTTGTATACAAAATAAGACGCCATTGCATTTTCAGCTGCTTGCACCGGGGCATGTTCGGCGTTTCAAGAGGGAACGAATACCATCCGTGCTATTATTCGGAGGGCTTTTCAATTTGAAAGTGGGGTTTATTTCATTGATCATTGACCCTTCTCCTGTACAATCAAACGGTTTTAGTTATCAGAATCAGTTTCACTTTCCCTTTTAGAATGGTGTGAAATAAGGTCATGTTTAAATATACAAAACTCTTTATAATTTGATAAATAATTGCATTGCAATTACGTTCATTCGTTATAGGACATCGTCTGCTTAAGCAGGATTGGTCCCTAGTGTGACGACATCAAAACATCTCTATATTTCTGGCGAATCCTCGGATATTCCAGATGCTGAGAAGAGCTTTTATTTATGTTGTTTTTATAATCATCAGATACGCAGTTGACATAAAACTTATACGATTGCCATCTGTAAGCTTCCCAGTTTCTAGTGATACATTGATTGCCATATTTGTTATTTTCTTTGGATAGCTACTTTAAAGAAATCTCAACTTTACTAAATTCCTCGGCAATTTCTCAAGGGTTTTCGTTAGCTCCCAATTTTAAAAGGGAGTGAATAGACAAGCGTTTATCAATGTACAAAATTCGAATATCAAACATGCATGGGTTGAGCTTTCCAACAAAGAGAAAGACAGTGTAGTACTTATTAATCTGAGCAGAAACGTTACTGTGCTGGGGAAACGGAAATGCAACACTAGGTACGTTCACACGTAGAGCGATAGCATCGATGCTATCTAGGTTTCGATACTATTTTGGTGAAGACCAGATAGTTTTAAGACCAAATGCTGTCTGAACGCAGATAGTCACGAGATAGAAGCGAGTTTCCAAACTATTCTTGCAGCGAGTTTAGCAGGAGTAAATCTCAGGATCCAGCGACAAAGCATCGACGCTTTGCGGTAGACCACCCACCGCGCTTGTGACTATTTGTAATGTGAGCGCAATCGCTGCTATCTTCACTCGCTGCTATTATAATTCTGTCTGTTTCATGTGGTGCTATAATATAATGCAATGTATGTATTCATGTGATGTACCCTCTTCCATACTCTTTTTCTATTATCATTCTGTCTGTTTCATCTGGTACTGTAATGTAATGTACAGGGTTGGAAAAAAGTTTGGAATATTTTTTTGGCGATGAGTATGTCTGATTTTAAATGCTAGTTTCTACTATATTGTGATGAATAATTCATCCAAATCGGATTAACTGTGTTGAATGAAGTCTACTGTTCCATCTTGTACCAAAGATTACGTAATAATGTTAAACATGTTACAATGGCTGACCAATGAACCACATGTTGTCAGATTTGCTCTATTTGTGTTTGAACATCTTGTTATACATTTCTGTACTTCACGTGGAATTTTGAAAAAGCTACGTGCAGTTTGCAGTCATTTTGAGGACTTCGGTATAGCAATTAAACTGTATCTGATTATTTAACTTTTTCGTTAGACATTTGCAAAAACAGCAAATATACGCTTCCGAATTCCAAGTGGACCTCTGCACTGTGTGATAAGCCTGATTTTTAATGTTGTGCTTTTAAAGTTAAAAAGGGACACATATCTTTTATTTGAACCTCAAAGAAGAACTTAAAATGACGAGGGATATGTTTAAGACAAGAAATAATTCTTGGAATAAAAATATTCCAAACTTTTTTCCAACCCTGTATGTATTCATGTGATGTATATAGGGATAAGTAGGCTAATGTGTATACTGTGTGGTAAGGAAGGGGGTTGTTTTTTTTTGGGGGGGGTTCCTTCTTTTTATCTTTTTCTTTTTTATATATGTGACCAGGCACCAAAAAAAACCCCAAAAGTCCCACTGTGTGATTTTCAGTTAGAGCTCAATCAATATGTTTTGGTTGGCATGCATGGTCAAATTTTAGTTTTGGGTATTTCCTGAAAGAGTATACTTTTTTCTAAGTAATCTAAAAATGTGGAGGCACCAAACAATCTAGAAGTGGTATTTTTGACAGTTTTTTATCAGACTTATGTGTGTCTTCTCTGGATTTTGTTGTATTACTTTTCTTTTTCACGACCCTGAATACTTGTTTCATTTTAATCTCTCATAAATCTCCCGGAGTAAGTTCTTGCATTGATACTTGTGCACTATGATAAACAGGATATGTCTAAGTAGTATGCCAAGTTTTAGGACAATCTGATAATCCCTTCATAGAAATTTCCATTGAGTTCTAATCCTCCTTTTGGCACCTTAGCACAACACTTTGCAAGTCAGAGTGCTTCAATAGACTGCAAACTTTAAACCCTTATTAAGAAGTAACATTGGACTGTGCATTCTTCTCTTTGTACATTGAGTTATGAACATCCAATGAGTTATATATCATTTTAAAGCTGAGAATCTGCTCTTTCAGAATCAGACCTTAACTAAAATATGATGTGGTCTTTAGATATTGATTTACATGTGCTTACCAGAGAATATAGTGTGCATGCATGTGTTTTATTTTGGCATAAGATTGGAGTTCAGTCAATTTTGACATGTACAAGGTTTATTTAAAATTAAGTATTATAACACATGTATTTGCTATTTGATTGTATTATCGATATTACAAA
This sequence comes from Heliocidaris erythrogramma, assembly GCA_025617745.1. Classification (NCBI taxonomy): domain Eukaryota; kingdom Metazoa; phylum Echinodermata; class Echinoidea; order Camarodonta; family Echinometridae; genus Heliocidaris; species Heliocidaris erythrogramma. The sequence goes on along the minus strand of CM046870.1, from coordinate 41,663,701 downwards.
TGAATTGTTATTGTGTTATTATGTTGATTTATGAAGACAAATAAAATATTATTCAAAACAAAAGCTTCGCATGATATGACCCCTGTGCACAAACCGCGCGTTTGACCATGCATACGAATTATACTCGGGTCACTCTGTGTGGCGCAGTAATTATTGTTTTGGCAGCGAGTGAGCGATGAATAGTCACGAGTGGGTGATAGAAGCAAGTCGATCATGGCCTGTCTGTACGGTTACATGTCGTTTTTCCGAAGGTTCGTATTTCCGAAGGTTCGTTTTTCCGAAGGTTCATAATTCCGAAGGTTCGTTATTCCGAAGGTTCGTTACTCCGAAGGTTCGTTTTTCCGAAGGTTCGTTTTTCCGAAGGTTCTTTTTTCCGAAAATGAAATAGGGTTCATAATTCCGAAGGTTCGTATTTCCGAAAATGAAATGAGGTTCGTATTTCCGAAAATGAAAAAGGGTTCGTATTTCCGAAAATGAAAAAGGGTTCGTATTTCCGAAAATGAAATAGGGTTCGTATTTCCGAAAATGAAAAGGGGTTCGTATTTCCGAAAATGAAAAAGGGTTCGTATTTCCGAAAATGAAATAGGGTTCGTATTTCCGAAAATGAAAAAGGGTTCGTATTTCCGAAAATGAAAAAGGGTTCGTATTTCCGAAAATGAAAAAAGGTTATAAATTCAGAAAATATGGCTCAATCCGTATTTCGGATAGGGAGGAGGGGAAAGACGGCCAAGTGTAAAGACATTAATTTCGTACTCAATATTCATAACAATGATGATAAAAATTATAATAAAATCCAGAGAAATAGCCATTATATTATCGTAATTCCTATCAATATTATCATTATTATTATTATGATTATTATTATTATAATAATTATTATTATGATTATTAAAATTATTATAATTATTATTATTATCATCATTATTGTTATTATTATTAATATTATTATCATTGTTCCTATTATAATAACCAATATTTGTGAGCGAGCGTAGATAGCGAGCGCCTCAGGAATACATGTTTCATTTCTCATAAAATGATATTACTTCGGTGATTACAATACATACTGATGTATTGAAGAAAGTGAATGATCGGATTCCGGATTAAATTTGCTACAACGAAATTGGCTTGAAGTTATTTATATAATGTATATACCGCTTTGGAAAATGAGACACACCAAAGTTCCAAGTAGATCTTTACAAGCAGAAAATGGCCACGTAATGTTTTTGAAAGGGGGAGCTGATGCCTCTTGGCAGAATATCATATTCCCCATTTCTACAATTTGCAAGCGAGCGAAGCGAGTTAGAAAAAAAACATAAAACCCTTTTTTTTATTGTAATGGAAATGCAATTTCGCCATCAAAAGGCAAATATAGAACATGTAATAATGAGCCATGAATAATATTACTTAACTGCTGCCGAATATGGAATATTTGGGCACTTCACTCGCCCTAATGAAGGGCGTTCCCTGTCCCAAACTATTCCGTTTCTAAATCTTACGCGCTAGTGAGCAAGTCAAAAAAAGGAGATATTGTCTATAGAATAATGATTTTGTTACCAGATAATCCAAACAACGATAACATTTTGAGTACCTTCCCGCCCACAGATAAGGATAGCCGACCATCTCGCTTCCCAAAATAAAAGGATTTTCGGGCACCACGCTGCTGGATTCCAGCGAGCCAAACATTGACACTTTATTATCTTTAAGACATGTAAGATGTAATTACTTCGTCAACATTCAACATAAATTGTGATTAAAAAAATACTATGAAAAGTGTATACTAAAAATAAGGTGGGGGCGTCCTGCATCCCCAGCCCTCAGAGCCATCTATTACAGAGTTTGGCCAACTCGGCTCCATGTAGGTAGCAATATGGCGCTTGTTGCTTTGTTAGGCAAGCACTAACCAAAGGAATATACGCCATGTTGTGCCCAAATAAACCGAGTTGGCCGAAGTCTGTAAGCCCTCCCCTCCGGTCCCCAAAACAACAGCAATAAAAACAACAACATAATATTACAGAGAGTTCATAAAGGAGTCACTGCTATGTTTAATAAATAGCCTGGCAAGTAGCACAACATATTATAACAAGCATATTATTGATACGTATAGGCTATAGGCCAATTATACGATCATGACAAGGGAAATAAAAGAAGCAATAGTAGAGTAACCGGTGCAATATCTAAGTCTGGTCGCATAACTCCATCCAAAATGACATCGTCATCGTAATTCTGGGTAGTCCACTTCATAATAACAATTGTAATAATAATAATAACAATAATAACAGCAACAACAATATTATCAATAATAAAAATTATAATACTGATAATGTAGCGGCAGAATTATCATTTTGTCATTATTTAAAAGTGTTTTATAATGTTATGTACAAAGATGTATAAAATCAATGTATACTAGGGTAGCTAAGCCTAAATCTCATGACAAGCATATAGGGAATGTACAGCCCTGCCAAGCGGAAAAGGTTTACAGTACAAACAAACTGTCATTGTTTAGCAGCTGCTGCATGCTCTATCTCAAACTGGGGAAATGGGAGCACATAATGACCCGCTTGACCAGTGGCAGACACATAGTCTGGGGATTTGACCACTGGAATGTAAACATTGGGGTATCGATAAGACTGGGTGAGGCAAATACTTTCAAGAAAGGGATGTCTTGTTCACACGATTGTAAGTCACTGTAGAGAGAGGACCTAAATTGAAAGTCTACTGTCAACTCCAAGATAAAATATAGTTGGTGAGTTTAAATCTATTCACTTTCATTCAGTTTTTACAATGTATAACTGTAATATTTGCATGATACCTTTGCTGTGTGTGGTAAGGAGCTATATGCATTTTTTAATCATGTACAGTCTGAATTTGTATTGCTTTGTGTGTTAAAGGAGAAGAATTCATTTTCTCTTTGTGTAGAACATTATATGTCTCTGCAGCCAAATTATGACTGTATAAAAGGTAGTCATGGTTATAGTTCATTCAATACCTTTCGATCAAGGTTTGATCTGATTATATAGAATAGGATCCTGAAGTAATGATTTGTTTTGTGTTTCATACAAATAAATATTTGTGTTTAATTACTCAAGAAGGTAATATTTGATGTATAATCAATTATAAATAAAGGTTGAAACTGGATTAAGATAGACATAGATGTACATGCATGCATATATGTTTATTATTACCTGCAAATACATTACAGGATGTAATTGATACTAAGTCAATTAATGGTTAACATTTCAAGTTGTGTAAATATACTCATTATGGTCATTTATCTTGTTTATTTCAGTCAACCACTTCTCTGTGTAAAACTTCTGTGAATCACTTCACTTCGTTACACTTCGTTGTAACTCTTCTGTGATGCATTACTGCTGAGATGTAACACTTCTGTTTGTAATACTTTGGTTTAACACTTCAGAATTGACACTCTTCCGTTTGATATATAGCCTGTATCAGCGGAGTAATAAAAGGACAGTGTTTGTCTACTATATACACCAAACTACTATGGAATTGTTCCGTTTGTAGTCCGTGTGGTTGCCGATCGAGAGGAGTAATAGCGAGACGTGCGTTTGACTTATTTATCATATGTAGCGAGGCTACATAAAGTTGACAACTCTATAATCCATTGAAGATGGAGGGTGTGACAGCATTGAAGAATTCGTGTCGCGGTTATCAAGGCAACTTGACAAAGAAATACAAGGAGTTGGAACAACTCATGTCGGACTATAAAAACTGTGCTGTAGTGCAACAAAAATACAGCCAACTGAATGGAGTATTTGAATCATTTGAACTGACATTTAGTCATTATGCTGCTCTACTCAGCGGAGATGAAGCTGCTAATGCAACACAACAATTTAACTCTTCCAAACTGAACAAAGAAGAGTTTGACAGACGTGTGCGGAGCTGGATGGAGAGAGCATCGAAGCCGGATGGAGCCGACGCTGCGGGCGATGATGAGGGGGACGATGATGGATCGATCTGTGAGGTCAGTTCGTTCCAGCCGCTCTAGCGTTAGTTCGACCACCAGCAGCATGAAACTGAGGGAGGCCAGGGCCAAGCAGCGATTAGCGCAACAAAGACTGGAGCAGTTCAAGATGAAACAGAAACTCGAGCGAGAAAGACAGGACCTTGAAGCTCGATTAGCAGAAATGGAGATCATCAATGAGAGGGATAACACGGACTTAGAGGCAGAGTTTTGGAATCAAGAAGTTGATCAAGAACTTTTGAACACTAATTCAGAGGAAGTAAGTGCTAAAGAACCTCCTAAGAACGTAGATAATTTTCATATTCATAGTCAAGTAGATCATGAATTTAAGCCAAATGTTGATGAATCCAAAATACATGCTGGTATGAATGTTAATGCTAATGCTAATAGCGAAGCCTTGTCTGTAGCTCAATTGTGTAATGCGTTGACATTAACAATGAATATGCCTAAACCCGATATTATTACATTCAATGGAGACCCAGTCAAATACTGGAACTTTGTGAATAGTTTTGATGTTAACGTAGCCAGTAAGATTACTGATGACAGAATCAAATTAATGTACCTAGTTCAGTACTGTGAGGGTGTGGCTAAGGAGAGTATTGAGTGTTGTGTTCTTCTGGAGCCTCAAGAAGGCTACAGAAAGGCTAGAGAGATATTGCAAGAGCAATATGGTCAACCTCATATAATCACTCGTGCTCTAATCAAAGGTGTTCTTGACAGGCCTCAAATCAAGGCAAATGATGGAGCTAGTTTGGCTAAACTAGTTCGGCAAATGAGAAGATCCGAGATCACACTGAAACAAATGGGCCACACTTCTGATTTAAACAGTAGCGACAATTTGCTGAAGGTACAGAGGATTCTACCTCTGCATATCCAAGCAGAGTGGGCAAGGCGAGCCCAAAGTATCCTTAGATCTGGGAATGAACCAAATTTCTCACATATGACAGACACTATCGAACAGTTTGCACAGGTAGCAAACAACATCTATGGTGAGAACATTGGCAAAATGGGAGGTGAAGCTAAGCTGACAAAGCCGAAGGGTGCTGGGAAGTACTCTGGAGGACAAAGGAGACTGACGTCACTGGCAACGCAAGGCAATGAAGAAACTCAGCCAAAGAAGACGTATCAGAAGGGCAAGTGTCCATCCTGTTCCCAACAACATGAGCTTGCGAAGTGCAAGGACTTCCTTAGCAAGACTCAGAAGGAAAGACTGCGTGAAGTTAGGAAAAACAGGCTATGTGATAATTGCCTGAAGCCATTCCACATCGCCAGTGTGTGCAGGTCCTCAGCAAGATGTGAGGTTGAAGGCTGCGGAAAGAAACATCATGCCCTTCTTCATTACACCCATTCTTCAAACGACAGAGAAATCGTTGAAACTGGGGCCGGCAATAGTACCGGCAATGCAGATGAAGGTGCTGTCCATGGGGTAAACCTATCTACCACAACACAAGGGAAGGTATGCCTTCGAGTGATTCCAGTTAGAGTACAAGGAAACGGGAAACAGGTCTTGACCTGGGCTTTACTCGACGATGGGAGTGATGTCACACTCTGTGATCAACGACTGGCAAAGAGGCTAGAAATAGAAGGTGATGAGAAAGAATTTCATCTCACTACTATCAACCAGGAAGGATCTAAGATTTCTGGAATGGAAATCAACCTAACAGTCACAGGAATGCAGGAAACAGAAAGGGTTCAACTGGACTCAGTCTGGACTGTTGGCAAGCTACCAATATCACAGAGCAGTATTCCTCAGAAGGAAGACACAAGGAGATGGCCTCATCTTAAGGATATCGACTTCCCTACCATAGATGAGAAGGAAGTTATGTTGTTAATAGGCAGCGACGTACCAGAGGCCTTCTGGGTACTTGAGGAGAAGCGTGGCGGTAAGAAAGAACCTTACGCAACTCGTACACCACTTGGATGGACGCTCATGGGACCCACTAGTCGTAAGAAGAGGCATTCTAACTTCAAGGTGAACTTCGCTCGACATGGAGATGAGCAACTAGAACATCAAGTGGAAAGATTCTGGCGAACAGATTTTGGTGGTTCCTTGCTAGAAGCAGAAGTAGGGGAGTCTCTGAACGACAAAAGGGCAAGAACCATCATGGAAGAATCCATCACAAAGACCGAAGGTCATTACCAAATCAGTCTCCCATGGAAGTATGACAAACCATTTCTTCCAGACAACCGACAATTGGCAGATGGAAGATTAAGATACCTGAAGAGAAGATTCCAGAAGGATGAACATCTGCATAAGAAATACACAGCTACTGTAGAGGACTATCTGGCGAAAGGATATGCAAGAGAAGTAGAAAATCCTGATGAAGGAAAGGAAACCAAGAATGCTGATGGTAAGGTGTGGTACCTCCCGCATCACCCAGTTCTACATCCCCAGAAGCCTGAAAAGGTTCGAGTAGTCTTTGACTGTGCGGCACAGTATCAAGGCATATCCTTGAATAGTCAACTCTTTCAGGGACCGGACTTCACCAATAATTTAATCGGAGTGTTGACCAGATTCCGCCAGGAGCGGATTGCCCTTGTCGCAGACATAGAGGCCATGTTTCATCAGGTGAAGGTCACACCCGAAGACTGTGATGCACTCCGCTTTCTGTGGTGGCCTGAAGGAGACATAAAAGGGGAGCCCAAAATCTATCAGATGTTGGTGCATTTGTTCGGCGCTACCTCGTCACCTAGCTGTGCAGGATACGCTCTCCGAAAGACTGCTGAGGATAACTGCAGCGAGGACAATGAAGCAGCCGTCTTGACAGTCAAGGAAAATTTCTACGTTGACGACTGCCTTACATTCGTGAAGACTGGAGAGGAAGCTATCACGCTAGCCAAGGATCTGCGAGAGCTGCTGGCGAAGGGAGGGTTCCGACTAACCAAATGGGTTAGCAATCACCGTGACGTACTTTCAAGTATACCTGCTTCAGAAAGAGCTGCATCTGTCCTTGATCTTGATTTGGATGACCTTCCCACCGAGAGGACACTTGGAGTACTTTGGGACATCAGTACTGATCAATTCCGTTTCAAGGTGTCCATCAAGGAGAAACCTACAACTAGGAGAGGAATTCTATCTATTACAAGTTCCCTTTACGACCCACTAGGGTTTGTATCTCCTTTTGTTTTGACAGCCAAGATCCTGCTGCAAGATACCTGTGCACAAGGTCTTGGATGGGACGAACCAGTTGGGCAGACCGATGAGACACGATGGAGACAGTGGCTGGAGGAGCTGCCCCAGCTGTCTGGCGTCTCTATTGACAGATGCTTAAAACCATCGACTGAAAGTGACATCGAGAAGTATGAACTCCACGTATTCTGTGATGCCTCTCAGCGCGGATATGCAGCAGTGGTGTATCTGCGTACAACTGACTCAGATGGCAACATTCACTGCAGCTTCGTCATAGGGAAAACAAGACTCTGTCCCTTGAAGACCATGACGATCCCTCGATTGGAACTTTCAGCAGCAGTGCTGGCATGCACACTGATGAAGACAGCTCAATCAGAGCTCAGACTTCCAATCTCAGGGACAACCTATTGGACCGACTCAACGTCAGTACTCCAATATTTGAGAAATGAAAGTAGGAGGTTCCATACTTTCGTGGCTAATCGGATAGCCAAGATCCACGACGTGTCAGACCCTTCGCAGTGGAGGCATGTGGATACAAGGTCCAATCCCGCAGACGATGGCTCAAGGGGACTACATGCAAGGGAACTCAATGGAGACTGCCGTTGGGTCACAGGCCCGGACTTCTTGAAGAAGAAGGAAGACGAATGGCCACCGATGCCGGCCAATTTGGATGTAGAGCCTGAATCCGGCCTTCGAGATGACCCAGAGGTCAAGAAAGGGCATGTGAACCTGACAAAGGCCACTGACGTAATCCAGAAACTAATGGAGCGGTATTCCACTTGGAATAGACTACAAAGAGGCGTAGGGTGGATACTTCGCTACAGGCAGTATCTGAGATCCCGTATGTCTAAGAACTTCAAATCAGTTCACACAAGATCAGACCTCACTGCCCAGGAACTGGAAATTGCAGAGAAGGCGATCATTGAGTACTCTCAGAGACAATCATTTCCTGATGAGTTCAGACGAACTGGCAAAGGAAGGACTGCTAAATTCCATCTCAACAAGCTGAACCCCATTGTCAAGGATGGATTACTCCGTGTAGGTGGAAGACTTGGGAAGGCTCCGATAGGAGAAGATGTGAAGCATCCATTGATTTTACCCAAAGACCATCACATTACAAGGCTGCTGATAGTACACCATCACACTAAGGTGGGACACTCTGGTGCTGGAGCCACCTGGACCTCTCTTAGGGAGAGGTACTGGATTATCAGTGGAGGAAATACAGTACGCCAAGTAATAGGGAAGTGCTTCGACTGCAAAAGGCGTAATGCGCCAAGAGGTCAGCAGTTCATGGCAGAACTACCCACAGACAGAGTAACGCCTGACAGACCACCGTTTAGCACGACTGGAGTGGACTTTTTCGGTCCGTTTCTAGTGAAACGTGGAAGAGGTACCCAGAAAAGATACGGCTGCGTATTCACTTGCCTTGCGAGCAGGGCAGTGCACCTGGAGGTGGCACACACTATGGATACGGACTCCTTCATCCACACCCTACGTCGATTCATCAATCGTCGAGGTCACCCTGACCGTATAGTAAGCGACAACGGGACCAATTTCAAATGTGGACACAAAGAGCTTAAAGAAAGTCTCGCTATGCTGAACACAAAGAACATCAACCGATTCCTTGCTCAAAGGGGGATTGATTGGCAATTCAATCCACCGGGTGCCAGCCACATGGGTGGCGTATGGGAGAGAATCATCAGGTCTGTAAGGAGAATCCTCGAAAGTTTGCTGGGGCAACAGGTACTTACAGATGAAGCTTTGAACACCCTCATGACGGAAGTGGAGGCTATTCTCAATGCAAGACCTCTCACCCAACTCAGCATGGACCCCAAAGACAACGAACCCTTGACACCAAATCATTTGCTCCTTCTCCGGAAGAGTCCCAATTTGGCTCCAGGTATCTTCGTCAAGGAAGACAATTACTACCGAAGGAGATGGAGACAAGTTCAGTACATGGCTGATCAGTTTTGGCGAAGGTGGTTGAGGGAATATTTGCCACTTTTACAAGTGAGGCAGAAGTGGACGAAGCCCAAGAGAAACTTCGCTGTTGATGACCTTGTACTTGTGGCCGATGACAAGAGCCCTCGTGGACAATGGCCTATGGGTAAAGTTGTAAGAACATACCCAGGCAGACATGGTCTTGTGAGGCAAGTTGACGTCAGAATTGGCGCTAAGTCCTACAAGAGGCCCATCTCGAAGCTCTGCCTTTTAGAGGCCGACTCATAAATGTATGCTACGACGTCTTTAACTTTGTTGATTACTGGTGCTCATATATCATTTGCGATATACATGTAATTTCTCACTAATTGATTACATTTATTGTTGTAATTAATTTCATGTTCAAGTTTAAAGTTTGTTTCGTTTATTGTTTACATGTACACTACAAATTTGTTACTTGATACACATGCACCTAATATGGTTTTAAAGTGTTGTATCATTAGATTGAATTCTACCACTGATATAAAAAAAAAAAAAAAAAAATGAGCAACCGGATGTTGGCTCATTGGGGCCGGTAATGTAGCGGCAGAATTATCATTTTGTCATTATTTAAAAGTGTTTTATAATGTTATGTACAAAGATGTATAAAATCAATGTATACTAGGGTAACTAAGCCTAAATCTCATGACAAGCATATAGGGAATGTACAGCCCTCCCAAGCGGAAAAGGTTTACAGTACAAACAAACTGTCATTGCTTAGCTGCAGCTGCTGCATGCTCTATCTCAAACTGGGGAAATGGGAGCACATAATGACCCGCTTGACCAGTGGCAGACACATAGTCTGGGGATTTGACCACTGGAATGTAAACATTGGGGTATCGATAAGACTGGGTGAGGCAAATACTTTCAAGAAAGGGATGTCTTGTTCACACGATTGTAAGTCACTGTAGAGAGAGGACCTAAATTGAAAGTCTACTGTCAACTCCAAGATAAAATATAGTTGGTGAGTTTAAATCTATTCACTTTCATTCAGTTTTTACAATGTATAACTGTAATATTTGCATGATACCTTTCCTGTGTGTGGTAAGGAGCTATATGCATTTTTTAATCATGTACAGTCTGAATTTGTATTGCTTTGTGTGTTAAAGGAGAAGAATTCATTTTCTCTTTGTGTAGAACATTATATGTCTCTGCAGCCAAATTATGACTGTATAAAAGGTAGTCATGGTTATAGTTCATTCAATACCTTTCGATCAAGGTTTGATCTGATTATATAGAATAGGATCCTGAAGTAATGATTTGTTTTGTGTTTCATACAAATAAATATTTGTGTTTAATTACTCAAGAAGGTAATATTTGATGTATAATCAATTATAAATAAAGGTTGAAACTGGATTAAGATAGACATAGATGTACATGCATGCATATATGTTTATTATTACCTGCAAATACATTACAGGATGTAATTGATACTAAGTCAATTAATGGTTAACATTTCAAGTTGTGTAAATATACTCATTATGGTCATTTATCTTGTTTATTTCAGTCAACCACTTCTCTGTGTAAAACTTCTGTGAATCACTTCACTTCGTTACACTTCGTTGTAACTCTTCTGTGATGCATTACTGCTGAGATGTAACACTTCTGTTTGTAATACTTTGGTTTAACACTTCAGAATTGACACTCTTCCGTTTGATATATAGCCTGTATCAGCGGAGTAATAAAAGGACAGTGTTTGTCTACTATATACACCAAACTACTATGGAATTGTTCCGTTTGTAGTCCGTGTGGTTGCCGATCGAGAGGAGTAATAGCGAGACGTGCGTTGGACTTATTTATCATATGTAGCGAGGCTACAGATAATATTAGTAATAATAATAATAAAACAGATAATACTACTACTACTAATAATGATAATAATGATAATTATAATAATAATAATAATAATACAAATAATACTAGTAATAATAATAAATAAATTAATAGATACCATAAACAACCAAAGCCGAAGAAAGATGGATCGTAACAAGTTAAAGAAGGAGTCTTATCATCAGGCTGATATGATTATCATAAAAGGAAACAAAAGTAAAACCAAACTATAATGCAAAATATCTCAAACAATTTATGCAGCAGGGCAGACTGAAATCATTGAGCATGTTTTATAACCTTGCAAAAATATTAACATTTCTTAAAACAGATTAAAATCTTAAATTGTAGAGGTAAATGCAGCATGGTATGCTGTAAGTAATGACCTTGCTTACACAACTATACAGCATTTTGTTTGCCGCATATCAGAAATGATCTATGACGCAGATAGTTTTCAAACACTTTACAATTCCAACAGAACTTTACAAAAGCCGTGCAGCAGCTACTTCTTAAGAAAACCAAATTCAAGAAAAGAAAGATAACAAGTGAGCAATAACAAAAATGTTAAAGCCACTGCTATGTAGCACACCGCATCTGAAGAATAAAAATAACTCTTTATACTGGCATATTATGTGTAAGTATATAGGTCAGGTGCAATCGCTAATTGAATATAATTATAATGATTAAAAGCAACATACAACCAAATTTGAAGAATAGTGGATCAAAATGTTAAGTTTTCTTTCAGTCGGGCTAAAATAATTATCATACAGGGAATAATCCTAACTATCTATGCCGCATAAATAGATTAAAATCATTGAACATGTTCTTTAACTTTGCCAAAATGCCATCATTTCTAAACATGGATGAAAATCTTTCATTTTATACAGCTGCTTACAGCATAATAAATTTGTACAGATTCTAATGAGTTGCTTCATTTTACTGCACAGTCTGCGTTTTTAACCGTTACAACCGCTGACCTGAAGTTTGAAATAACTTTTACAAGCATAACGAATTACAAAACACTAAAAAACATTGAGAGTAAAACAATCCTCATCGTAAAAAATAGAAATAAGGAATTACACATGGAGAAGAAAACATTCTGACCTAAATTAATGGCTTTTATCAACCAGTGCCCCGCCTTATAAGGAGTTGAAGCGATTTATTTGAAACAATCGCAAGTTAAAATCAATCGCAACTGTGTACTTAACATAGGCCTAGGCATAGGCGTACGAGAAGGGGGCTGCTGCAGCCAACCCCCCCCCCCCCCCGGATTTTGAAAGTGCAGATATTCCGGCAACTCACACCTCATATTCAGGGAGTGAGGTGCCCGAATATCCTCATATTCCAGTCATTATATGCCGAAATACGTTATTTGTATGATTTTTCACAACGGAATGGCACAATTATTTTTGGTCGCTAGCTTCGCGCGCTCGTAAATTAAAAAAAAAGGAAAGTTGCTATATTTTTTACAACAAAAAGGCCATAGGTGCCGTAACAGGGATCAAACCCCCAACCTTCGCGTTTCCAGTTTCCATTTCATTTTTTTATTCATTGCGGGGGTGGGGGAGGTGCTTTTCGTCGAAAAGAGATCCGCTTTTTAAAGATGGCAATTAAAACCATAATATCCTATCGTTACCCTACAGTTTCCCGTTAACAGTGGCGTAGCTAGAGTCTAGCCATTGTGGGAGCACTGGCACCATTGGAGGCACAAGTCTTTTGGAATAATCTTAAAGCTAATCTAAGAAGCCGCTGGTGGAAGAGGGTTGGGGGGTTGCCGGAAGGGGTCCAACCGTCTTCTTTCCTATTCCATTTTCTTTCTTTTTTTCTTATTTTTTCGCCATCCGATGAGGGAGGGGTGGGGGCGTGCCCTCCCCCCCCCCCCCCCCCCCCCCGTTGCTACACCTTTGCTCCTGATGAATTCGCCTTTTTTTAACAGGAATTATGAACCCTATTTCATTTTTCGGAAATACGAACCCTATTTCATTTTCGGAAATACGAACCTTATTTCATTTTCGGAAATACGAACCCTATTTCATTTTCGGAAATACGAACCCTTTTTCATTTTCGGAAATACGAACCTTATTTTATTTTCGGAAATACGAACCCTTTTTCATTTTCGGAAATACGAACCCTTTTTCATTTTCGGAAATACGAACCCTTTTTCATTTTCGGAAATACGAACCTTCGGAAATATGAACCCTATTTCATTTTCGGAATTATGAACCTTCGGATAAACGAACCTTCGGATAAACGAACCTTCGGAATAACGAACCTTCGGAATAATGCAACAAATGTTCGGAATTACGAACCCTTTTTCATTTTCGGAATTATGAACCCCCAGGCATGGGAAATTAGTGTTTCGGAAATACGAACCTTCGGAAATACGAACCTTCGGAAAAACGAACCTTCGGAAAAACGAGATGCCCCCGTCTGTACGTACTGGAAATATTTTTGAAACTTACATAGCATCGATGCTATGTACTACGTGTGAACATAACTATTGAGTAAACGAACGTGGGGTAGTAACCAGAAATTTTTAGGTCAAATTTAGCGGTTTTCATTGACAAGAAAACAAATTGGGCGAAACGATTATCAGGAAAATAGGGTTACCGAAGCGTTGCGCTTTCGTGCAGTGCGTGACACCAGAACAATTTCTTCTTACGCCGCTAGTCAGCGATCTATTGTTACTCACTACACTACACAATGGACGAGTCTACTTCACTTCACCGTTGCTATGGTCGGTTACTATGATCAACAGGGCCAGCCTAAACCCCTTCTTTCAGACCCCATGCTAAGTATGAAATGTACACAACCGGTGTTTGAGGGATATCATGCCGAATCTGTGGAGAAATATGTAGACCCTTGAATCGATAAGCAGGGTAATTTCATACTGTTTCTCAAATCTGGATTTGGAGACTCTTTCAGCAAAGGTAAGATGTTGTCATTTTCTACCTATAATTACACCCTTAGGAATGACATTATGCTGCATTATATTATACGAGTAGCAGTGTTAGACGTACTAAATTGTAATTCGTTCATCGCAATAATAGGCTTCGCACATGTGTCTCCTTTATGTACATTTGTATAACCACTAGTGCACCTTTTCTCCGACTTAACATTATCCTGTATGATTTGATGATTTCGAGACTGTTTTTATCCGGCATTATTTGTTGTCCTAGATTGGGAAGCATGAAATATTATTATTATTATTACTTATAACGCGCTTTTCCCATTAGGCTCAAAGCGCTTACAATAAATTAAATCATCTACAAACTATAAACTATCGAAAAGATGTGTTTTTAATGCCTTTTTGAAAATTATTACTGATGAAGACTGTCTTATAGAAAGTGGCAAATCATTCCAGTATTTTGAAGCTGACACAGTAAACGTTCTATCACCAGCTAATGTTCGAGTTACTGAATATGTGAGGCGGAGAGGGTCACTGGCGGACCTTAGTAATCTAGTGGGCTTGTATAAACTCAGACAGTTAATTAAATACTGTGGAGCCTGGTTATTAAGTATTTTGTAGACAAACAAGAGTAATTTGAAAATTATTCTTTGCTTCAAAGGAAGCCAATGTAGTGAGTTCAAGAGTGGTTGAGAAGGGTAGTCTCGAGAAACCTGTAAAATTAATCGTGCTGCCCTTTTTTCTCGGTGAACTTCGTTTTTAACATTAAATACTGTAATACGAAAAAGCAAAATACATGTACATGTATATGTATGGGCTTTCGTGTGGCATTCTCCCCCACCCCCACCCTTTCTCTCTCTCTCTCTCTCTCTCTCTATCTTTCATTGTATGTTAGGGCTGATTCTTTCAACATGCTTTTTTTTCACTTAATTTCTTATATTTTGTCCGTCTTCACAAATTTCCAGTCCTTTCCTACCATCCATTCTACTGTCAATTTAAAATCTTGACCCTGGGGTCAGTAATATCGGTTACTTCACGACCTAAGATCTGATCCCATGCTCTGGCTACTTGGTACTAATGTACTGGTACAGTATTGTACAGTATTGGTACTGTTCCAGAGCTTTTCAAGTTGTACTGTCACTATATACACCGAACATAGAAATTCACTCTTCTACAGTACAGCAACAAGGGAACAGTTTGAATTTTTTGTCATTATTTTCTGTTCTAAGACATTCATAATGGTCATTAAAATTATTTGTCAACATTTTCCTGGATTATGCACTAGGAAATTAATGAATAATATAATTTATTAGCTCATCTTCTTATCAGTATTATTACTACTTTCATTATTATTATTATCATCATTATTATCATTATCATTGTTATTATTTCATTCAATATATTATACCTCTATCATTTCTTTAAACAAAAAAGAATAAGATACTGCTAGTCTTGGCCACAATGCAGTCATTCACGAGATTATCAAACACTGTAAAACATCTAAACGCACAGTCCATATCACGTGGTTTGATATGGAGGATGCGTTTGGGTCGGTCTCTCACGATCTCATTGACTTCATTCTTAAACGTAATAATATTCCTATGCCTATTCACACCTACATCATGAATTTGTATGCTTCCCTGAATGGTTTCGTAGCAACGGATGATTGGATCTCTCAACCCTTCCAGTTTAAGAAAGGTATTTTTCAGGGGGATCCTCTCTCGCCTATCATTTTTCTCATGTGCTTTAACCCGATTCTAGAATTCCTAAATGAAAACAGGAAATTGGGTTATGAATTAGAAGGAAAAAAATATATTACTGCTCCTTTTGCAGACGATTTTTGTTTAATTACCGGGAACAAAAGAACCCACCAACGGCTAATGAATCAACTGGACTCAAATACCAAGTCCCTTGGGTTTAAATTAAAGCAAACCAAGTGCAAATCCCTATCGATTGCGAGAGTGTGCCCTTCTGCAGTATCTTTCAATCTTGCTGGTATTGATATTAATGCACTCGAAAGTGAAGAATTCAAGTTTCTAGGATCCTTAGTAACATTCAAAACTTCTTCTGACGACGTTTATCAATATGTCCGTAACTTGATTTCAGCGGGTACTGAAAATATTGAGGATTCACTTGTAAGGGAGGAATATAAGTTAAAGATGTACGCCAAATGTAAGCAAATTAATGAAACAATACAAATTAATACTGATCTAAACGTAGGGCAGTGGAAAAAAGGTGGAATTTCAACAATACCTATTCAATGCACCACGACCCCACTTATACCCCACATTTGTGTGTTTTGGGAACACCGTAAAAATTAATTATCATTGAACTATCAGTACCTTTTGAAAGTAATGTTGAAAAAATGCACGAATATAAAGAATCTAAATATGCACACATAATCACTGACTTGGAGTCAAATGGATTCTCAGTAAAGTTCTTTGCAATTGAGATTGGTTCCCGTGGACATACCACCCCCACCCCCAAAAAACACAAAAAAACTAGACTAAAATCAATACTTACCGAATTTGGGAAACCCCACATCACAAAGAATTTTTCGAAATACCATCTCTAAACTAGCCATTATTTCCTCTTTCACGGTATACTACGCCAAAAATAATCCAAGTGGGAAATTCAAACCCCTCTCCAGACACCGACAACATAGGCTGATGTGGGGGTGGGAGGGGGGGGGTTAACTACTTCACGGCATGTTAAATATTATATATTTTTGCTATATTTCATTCATTGATAAGAAATGTCCCTTATGAATTTGTTAATTAATGTAAGGCTAAAATAATAAAAGTAAGATTAAAAATTCGTTAATTGGACGTAGGTGCAATTTGATTAGAATTAAATTGTATTTTTATGATATTCTGTGAAAAGGACATGATATACAGTATTAAAAACTTACCCAAATTTATCTTCATTTCACCTTATTAGTCATGATGTAGAACACATTAAGCTTTTGCAATCGATGTAACTTCCCTTTTTAATGTACTGCCCTGCTTAGAACCATAATAGGTTCTTGTCCTGGGCTTTTTATATTTCTCTCTATTTCTTTGTTTTTGTAAACTTATGTATTTGTCATCTATGTACATTCATGTATCTTCTATTTTCCTTTATTGAGAATTTCACCAATAAAGTGATGATTTAAAAAAAAAATACTGGATGTATCAACAACAAAAAATATATATGTTGATATCTTAT
Organism: Heliocidaris erythrogramma; assembly: GCA_025617745.1. Lineage (NCBI taxonomy): Eukaryota > Metazoa > Echinodermata > Echinoidea > Camarodonta > Echinometridae > Heliocidaris > Heliocidaris erythrogramma. Next base: position 41,646,667 of record CM046870.1, on the reverse strand, counting down.
TAAGCACGTGACCATCCTCAATGACATTTTGCAGGCAATGTTGTAGCAGTATTTTCTCAATTTTATGTGAGCTTCACAAGGGTTTATGTTAAACTACATGTACCCCAAAAACATTTTTGATGTTGTAAGACATAGCATTATTCAAATGTTACAAAGAGAGCATTGAATATACATGTATAGCATCAGTCCAAAATAAGCGGATACCTGACGCCTGAACATTTCGTGTCAACTGGTCAAGCTGTGAAATGAACAATTCTTGTTACAAAATGGGGCGTTAAGAATTAAGTTCAATGTCATTTACACAAACATTGAAGTAATTTTTCAGTAGTGAATTCAGTATCGTATACAGAGGCGAAGTGGCAATATTAAATAAAATCACAATAAGGAAAGAAACCTAAAGGAAAGTTTAAGCCATGTTCACAGATCTTCTGGGAATGGATATCATAAAACCAATGTTTGGTCTCTGTTGCTTAACTTGAAATGAATATTTGAAGAGTTGGATTAGTAAAAAGTTGTTATTTTCATTCAAAACAACCCTTGATTGTTTACTAGAGTACATGTACATGGCTAACACCCCAACGATTGAAATATGAATGAGTTGAAGAAGTATTAATACAAATTATCACTTACATAAAAAATATTGATAACATTTCACAAATGAAGTATCGAGTTAAACTGTTCCAGTTGTGATTTGAGCAAGAAATTATGATTTAGAATTAATTCCCTTGAAAGGTTTGTTGTGAAATGCACAAGCGACAAGTGAACGCTTATTGTGGACTGATGCTTTTCACCCCGCTCTCCTTGTAACATTTGAAAAAAAGCTAAGCCTTACAAAAACAATTATAACTTCGTAGTTTTCAAATAGATACTTGTGAAACTCACACAAAATGTAGAGAATACCGCAACAACATTGCCTACGATATTTCAATAAAGATGGTTACATACTTACATACTTAGATGGTTACATAATATATTATCAACCAAATAATCTTTGCATTTTTTAAACACCCCGTATACGTTGGGCTTGTATGGACAGACTATACTGTATCTGAATGTTGTGCTATTCCAAGTATCATTTAAGCAGCTAACTTTACATAACGTATTGTAGACATGAGAGACGAGCTTGAAATTCAAATATTTACTTTTCATACTACAGTGAGTGTGTGTGTACACGGTAGAGACGAAGAAGCTTGACAACGTAAACATAATCGCAACAATAAGGTGCTTCATATTGAGATGTCACCCCTCTTGATCTTCATACATCCGTGTTCTTTATAATATTCCCCACTAGTAAAGAAAGCTGAATGCCACTTTTTGAAGAGTGGTGTAGCTTTGAATAGGAAAGGTATACAATTTTGATTGTCGAGGACAAATTTCGTCCTGAAACGTTTGAATCTTGAAACTTATAAGGAATTTAATCTATTTCAATCATTATATTTAAATATCTTCACCGAATATTTGTAACCAAATTAAGATATTTGCCGATAGAGCGATTGAATTCAACTCAAATTTATTTATAATTCTGATATTATAGGATTATCATCAAAGCAAAAACAAAACACAACACAATAGAAGCATGTTAAATCGGAACAAAATTCAACAAAGCTAAGTTGTACATATCAGATTTTACTCGACAGAAAAGTAACGTTGCTATCGTTAAGAGACAAAGCAAAACACAATAGCAGCATGTTAATTAGAAACAATTCTCCACTTCACAAAATATGAAGGAAACTTAATTCAAAACCATATCGTATATGTCGGATTATACAAGTATATAGACTCTACAGAAAGTAATGTTGCTATCCTTGGAAATAGTATCCTCCTAAATAGAACAAAACATATAATAGCAACATGTTAAATAGAAACCAAACCTCTACAAAACGAAGGAAAATTGTATCAAAACCAGATCGTATATGTTGGATTAAATGAATAAATGAATAAATAAATACATCAATAACTGAAAAAATAAATAAATAAAAAGAAAATAGCAGCACGTTAAATAGAAACAAACCCTTAACAGAACAAAGGTAAATTATATCAAAACAAGATTATTGTATATCGGTTTTCACTCGACAGTGAGTAATTATGCTTACTAAAACTGAGCTGGTGTAGTAGTAGCATTATCAACCGTTAAAAAACAAAACACAATATAGTAAGCGAAGCTTATTAATTAAAAACACAACCTCAACAAACATAATTATATGAGCAAGCTATATCAAAACACTATATCAAATACAATGGATGATAAGTAACAGGTTACAAATTTTGGTGAGGACTAAATCAAGGCGGTTACTATGTATAATTTTATATTGCTTTTATGTGTCTCTTTTTTTTTCTCTCTATACATATTGCTAAGTCCAATTACACAAAGTTACTTACATCCCTATCGTTGCGAGACCTAATATCTAAATTCATTTTTTTCTATCACTCACGGTTGAAAATTCAGGAAACACACTCTTTAACTGGTTGAATGATTCAGTTCTTAGTGCTTGGAGGGTATTGTCGTCCTCTGCTGAGGTCTTATGCCTGGGTCACACCTTTACGTATATTGCTGCGTATTGCTGCGCTATGCGGGATATATCAGTACGTAACCTTACCCAGCCATACGCGGCAAATTTGAAGGTAGCAGTCACACTATTGCGTATCTATAGCTCGTTTCGTATGTAGCTCGTTCTTTGTTCGTTTGCTGCTCGCTAGCCGCTCGCACCAGTTGGTCTCGCTGCGTCTCACTGCTACAGGCAGTGACACGCGCTCGAAAAAAGAGGTGCGTATGATCGCGTATACTTGCGCTAAGCTACTCGTTGTCGCTCGCTGTTGCTCGTATCCGCTCGTAGACGATTTGACCGGCGATTGCTTGAGATAGTTTAGACAATTAATTTTTAAAATTAGCGAGCGACTAACGCAGGCCAATGCGCTAGTCTGCGTATTCAGTACGTAGTGAGCACGTTTCATTGCGCTTTATTGGGTATGGCTGCCTATGTTTGCGTTCGGGCAATACGCAACCAAATACGCAAAAGTGTGACCCCTGCATTACATATTATACTATTAATACATGGTTGGGAGTGCGTTGGCGTGTGGTGTACTATACGAATGAGGCGCAAGCCGAGTGTGTTGGACACCACGATAAAAACCTGCGTGTTGCCGAATCGCACTAACGCACGAACTCATAACCATGTATTAATAGTTTTATAAAACGGGTCGGCAATATGATTATGAAGTCCGTAAAAATGGTTACGAAACCCATAGAAACGCCAAGAGTCGCATAGTCATGGAGGCTGCCATTTGTTATTCTGGATGACATCACCAGACCAGCGCAGCCAAAAAGTCATGCGCGTTTCAGTGCGCGCATGTAATCCCTGCGCTAAAATGACAATTAATTACACGATTTCATTGCGTTTTAAGTTTGCACGCACCAGAGGTACGCGTACGCGCAGCTCAACCGTGCATAAGTACCTTTTTGCCGTGCGTTAGTACTTTTCTTGCACGGTCACGTGGTGTTATTTGACAAATCAGGATGGCTACATTCTTGAACCCGTTTTATAAAATATTCTATCGTCTACTGCGAGTTTCTTTTTGTATCTACAATAATTTTTTTTAATGTTTAAAGGGTATCTTGGCTGCATGGTCTAATTTTTTTGTTTCTTCATGGCTTAATCTTAAATTTATCATTTTTCAATATCCACAGTCGAAACCTGCAGAATCCATCGAGGACCTGAATCATCGGATGCAAGAATGATAAAGACATCATGACAATGGTTCATTCAAGGAGTGCTGTTTTGGGGAACCATACCAGGTGTCTCGGTCCCAGTGCTGACCGAGCATCTACCGGGCATAACCGGACAACCTCAGTCTTAAACCAGGGTACTGTAAGTCTAATAGACAAGTCTAAGTTTCAGGCCGGTCAAGATCTACTGGTAACGAGAAGTGATTCCTATCTGATTCGTCCTCGTGAAAAACCAGAGGATATCTGGAAGAGACCACCACCTGATTTTACTCTTCAGAGATATATGCCTAAACCTCCAAAACGTAATACACGTGAATCAATGCAACCCTGGAGATGGGGGACATTCCCTGGTGATAAGAAAGAAGCCAAGACCATAGCAGAAAAACAGACTGTAACATTTCCTAAGATCCTACAACCACCGCGTCCGAGGAGCAGGGAAATTCTTACTAGGTTTAGGATCCCTGATCCAGACCAGGCTAGGAAGGAAGCTGTTAAAGAACTTGTCCATCCTAAGGAGAAATTTGAGAATCCTCAGCCTTATGACTTTAGACAGGTTAGTATCAAATATTCTACAGTTAACTTTTTTTTTCTTGTGCACGTCCTCCCTGATTGTTGAAGAAAATAACACTCAAAAATGAAATGAATGAGGTGCTTTGTTTCGACTGTGCAAAATTATATCAGCCAATAAAAAGAATTACCGTAGAAATTTAGTTTATGCATTACCTTGAAACAATTTGTGATCATATATCGGAGGGAGATGATGCATAACAATTCTATCAAAACATATGATGTAAATTTGATCTGAGTTTCCAGTTATCTCAATTTACCTTAATTTACAAAATGAGTCATCTTAAAGGCATTGAGTAACTTTGTTGGAGATCAGAAAAAAAAAATCTGAATTAGCTCATGCTGCAATGATAATTAGAAACCTTTAGGTCAGTCGGGAATCGTATGACTTTTACAGGTCATTTGCTGATTTCATTATCAAGATATTTATGATTTAAAATCGAAATTTTATAAGCGTATGGCATGACGCTTATAACTTGTAACGGTCGGCATACCTCCCTCTTTCGGCAAAGGCACAGCGTATACGTCTATTTACATTGGCCTGCCGCTGTGGGGTGTAATGCTGACAGAGCTTGCAATACCAAGGATTGATAACTCGGCAATACTATCGCGCGCTAGAGAAAGCTTGAGCGCTGGAGCTCATCCCGTGGGCAAGGGGCTAGCCTAGCCTGTCGATCGCCTGGCCTGGCCGGCGGGCGGTCGCTGGGGTAGTCGCGACATCGTGTGTGAGTAGAATCACCAAATTTTGATTATTGCATGGTAATCCTACATACATGAATAACAAATGTTTTTGCCTGACAATAAAGAAAGAGAAAGAGGAAACAAATGAAAAGGCATTTAAAAGGGGGAAGGGGAGGTCGCACATTTTGAAACATGGACGGAAACCACAATCCATACGATCACCTCTATACCAGAGACGTACTAGAAGTTGTGTAAGGGATCTAAAACCCCGGATCGGGAAGGAGGGCCAGGGCTGCGCTGGAGCTCGGAGGGAGAGGGAGGGAGAGAGATCGGAGTGGAGGAAATGCAGCCCTGTCGTCATTCATTGCCGTACGAGGCATGGACTGGTTTCAGAGCCCGCCACTCTGTTTTTATTTTCGGGTAACGGCCACCGCGCGCGGAGTTAGAGTGCCCGCAGGTCCAATAAATTTATTTCTCGCTCTCGAGGAAATGGAATCATTCATGTCGACAATGTTTAGCAAAATAAAGGAGGCGACCCCCAGGGATAGGGACAACATTTTTTTTTTTTTTTTTTTTTTTTTTGGGGGGGGGGGGGGGGGAATGGGACCCATGTCTAAGGATTTTTTGCGGGAAAATGGGACCCATGTCTAAGGATCTTTCTTCAAAAAGTCACCCTTCCCAGCGGCACGTCCCCGTATACCCAATATACGAGAGTACCCCCCCCCCCCCCCCCGGGTTTAGACTGGGCATGGACATCAATTTCTGTCACAAAACGCCTCACCCTCCCCCCCCCCCCCCTCTCTCTCTCTCTAGGAGGGCATACACATCCTTACTCTAACACTTTCACAAGCTTCCATCTAATCACGATGTTGGTTCAGGCAAGGAGTTATCACAAGTGTTTTTTAGTTATAAATTCGGTTTAGTAAATAAATACACGTTGATGCAGAATACATGAAATGAAGAATAAAATTAATGCAAGAAGGTAGGCCTACCCACGCACTTATCGGGGGGGTGTCCAAACAAAAGGGGCATTTTTAGGTGGTCGAACACCCCCTTTTTGTGTTATTGTAAGTCAGCACACACCTTTTTGATGTTAAAAATGCCGCCTTAGAATTCCCGTTAACTTTTTTTTAACACTTATTGGATAATTTTTGAATGAAAGTAACCCCCAAATAATGTTACTTTTTTTCTTTTTGTTTGGAGATTAGAGATTTTTTGGAGTACAAAGAACCCCAAAATACTGATATACTGATATATACACCCCCCCCCCCCCCTTTAACAAATCCTGGGTACGCCACTTGGCCTACTAATATTTCAAAATTCACTTTGGGATTGTGTTCGTTCTTCACTACTCTCCCCTCTCTCTCAATATCATCTCTGCGTTCTCCCTCATCCTCTTCTCATGATTTGTTTCATCCTTTCCTTCCTTTCTCTCAATGGCTTGATATTACAGTTTTTTGCACCTCTCCATTTTCTCCTTCTCTCTTATTCCCTGTCCTTTCTGACCCTTCACAAGAAAAGGAAGTTCAAATTAAAGGAAAAAGTTCATTTTTTGTTTCAATAAGGGTATATTCAAATTACAATACAACAGAAATTACAGACTAACTGGTTCGGACCATTATGTGGCTCTGTATTGTTGGTAAGGGCAGGGATTTTTCAAGAAGGATATTATCAGTGGAAAAGGATGTATCAACATTCAAAATAATATATCTGGACATAATATTTCTTGGCAGCAACAAGTGCTGAAGACAACATGCAAGTTGTCTTTAACACTTTTCCTAAAGATTCAGGAAAGGGGGGGGGGGCACAAGTTACACCCACTCATCCTATTACCACCATCACACCACCAAACCACCAAACCGACCAGTTCTTTGCCATTCAGGGTAATTTTGTTCTGGGTCTTGTGTCGGTCTTATTAGTGTGATTGAGGTATTAGGAAGATGGACAAGGAAAAAAGCCATCAATTGATAAATGTTAAAAAAAAAAAGAGGCAAATTTCATTTTCTCTACATGTACAGGAATTCATTGCTACTGAATTGCCATTCACAATAATAAAATTCCATTTCTACTCTATAAAAAAGAGTCACAGCAAAACTGAATTAAGTCAAAATCACATTTCGATGGAGAACAAGAGCCCCAGGGGGCACGAAGCTCACCTGACGTGGATCAATTCACATCTGGTGCAGGGGCCCCTATAAGGCCACCCAGAAAAATTTCATGAACAACTTTCATTCTTCATCTATAGAGGTATCTCTATACACAATACCAAGTCTGAGCTTGGTTTATGGATGGCGGACAACTTGCCCCAGCCCCCCCTCCAGTATGTTACCCCCACAGACCCCCTATAGGGCCACCCAGAAAAAAATCATGAACAACTTTCATTTTTCGTCTATAGAGGTATCTCCATACACAATACCAAGTCTGAGCTATTCCTGATTCTGGAGAAGATGTTTGAAATTTACATAGCTTTTACACTTGGGGGCCCTCCCCCTGGGCCCCCTGGGGGCCACATGTACCAATTTAGCAATTTTGGATCCCCTACCCCTAAGGATGATTCCTACCAAGTTTGGTTGAATTCCGATCGTGTGTTTTGGAGAAGATCAGAATGTACATTTTGCCTGGCAGCGCCCCCCCCCTCCAGTATGTTACCCCCACAGGGCCCCTATAGGGCCACTCCGAGAAATTTCCGAACAACATTAATTCTTCATCTATAGAGGTATCTCCATACACAATACCAAGTCTGAGATATGCCTGGTTCTGGAGAAGAAGATGTTTGAAATTTACATAGCTTTTACAATTGGGGGCCTTCCCCCTGGGCCCCCCTGGGGGCCACATGTACCATTTTAGCAACTTTGGGTCCCCTACCCCTAAGGATGATTCCTACCAAGTTTGGTTGAATTCCGATCATGGGTTTTGGAGAAGAAGATGAAAATGTAAAAAGTTAACGGACGACGGACAAATTTCCATCGCAATAGCTCACTTGAGCCTTAGGCTCAGGTGAGCTAACAAGAAAAGTCCAGGCCGGTCCACTCTTTGATATCGTCTTCCCATCTTTTCTTCTGTCTTCCTCTTTTTCTTCCACCTTTCACTGTGCCTTGCAGGATGGTTTTTGCAAGACCCGAAGAATGTGAAACATGACATATCATTTCAGTTTGCGCTTTTTCACGGTCATGAGGAGTTCTTCGTATGGCCCAATTGCTTGGTGGATGATGGTGCGGACCGTCTCGTTGGTTATGTGGTCTTTATATGAGATGCCTAGTATTTTAAAGAAGCATCTCATTTCCATTGCTTGAATTCGCCTCTGGAGGTCTGCTGTGAGGGTCCAGGATTCCCAGGCAAACAGGTAGATGGATAGGACGAGTGATCTCATCAATCGTATCTTGGAACTGAGCAAGACCAGGAAGTCTAACACCAAACTAAGCTGACAGTGGCAGGGAATCCAGTCAGCACATACAACAGTTTGGTGGTGCTGTAATAAAAGAAGAGATAGTTTTTAAAAAATGAATTAGAATTTCAATGAAATAGAATTTTTTTCTTTTGTGAAAAGGCCATGGCCTGAATTCATGAATACTTCTGTAAGGGTATTACAAGCAACGTACATGGCCTCATGCCCAATCATAAATGGCAATACAGGCTACGCTTATTTTAAACCATAGTTTAGACCATGGGTTTACCCTCCTTTGTGAATTGTGGCCAATGTGTTTCTTAACAAGGTGTCAAGCTTTTCATAACACTTTTTTGGTCATGAACTGAAATGGAAACTGTCCTAAAGTGAAATATGCCAGTGTTGCGAACACAACATGCACTGGTCTACATGATGGTAAAGGTACCTTTTAAAAAAATTCTAGTAATTTACACAGCAACACCTTGTGTAAAACTAATGTGCAAACAAATCAGACATGAACTAACAACTGCCTACAAAAAAATTACTTATACTGACAAAAATCTCTATATCTGTACTACAGAATCCCATAAATTATTCATCATAAGAATATAAAATGTAAAGTAAATCCATCCTTCATCCACAAATATTTCTTTCATCATTCATCAAGACAAATTTACAAAATCTATAGGAATGCAGATATAAATATCATAAATTTGTCAACTGGGGCGTCGCTAGCGGCAAATGCGCCACCTCTGTTGGAAACAAAAAAAAAGAGGGGGGAGAAGAGTGAGGGAAGAGGAAATATAGGGTAAAAAAGGAAAGGAAGGGAAAGGAAAATAAACACTAAAAAGAAGGAAAGGAAGGGAAGAGAAAGAAGGAAAAACTGGTCAAATTTTTTTTGCTCGCTCGCTCAAGTCGCTCGCAAAAACATTGAGATGTTAATCTTTGGGCAAATGGCGTCCCTTCCCTTCCCTTCTGCAATAGGCTACAGCTGCCCCCCTGGGATTGTCAAAGTTCAGATGGTCACATTCGGGCAGCGAAGTGCTAGTATACATGTATATCCACATATTGAAGAAGAAAGGTTCCAGGATAATTATATAACTTATGTAAGTTAACTTCAGTAATTTTCAACTAAAAAGTTCCAAAAAATTTTGTTTGACTCGCTTCGCTCTCTGGCAAAATATTTAGAAATTGAAAAGCTGATATTTGGGCAAAAGGCGTCAGTCCCCTCCTTACGAAATGGGCCTGTCTGATCAAGATCTCTATGTCTGCGATTTTCTTTTATTAATTTTTGTCGGGGGAGAGGGATTAGGGTGCAGCAGTTTTGTCGGCAAAAATGGGTATCGCATCCTAAATATTTGTTGGCAAATTTGGGTGTCACAACCCCATTCAAAATGTTCTATCAACGCCTCTGTTAGTCAAGCTCTTGCATGACAAAAACTCTAATGGAATAGACCCGAGTGGCAATAAACCAGCTTAATTTTATTTTTATTATACTTCATTTCTTTATTTTTTACATGTAGACCCTACTACTCCAAATACAAAATTGTTCTTTGTTTCATTCCTGTTCTATAATTGCACATCTCTCAAGTAAACATGGAAGGTGACGAAAGAGGATATTTACCTGTAGATCTATTCGCATGTTTCTGGCATGACTGTGTCTGCTCCATCATCAAATAAGAGATGTCATGCATCTGTAAGCAAAATAGAATGACTAGTCAAATGTATCCATAACAGACTATCAAACCGTTTTCTTAGACGAGTATATGGATCTGAATGAAGACTGAAAATAAGAGTTTGTCGATATCTACTGAATCATATACATGTACCTGTGAATAGCCCACACCTCCCTGTCCTATTGCATATCCACTTATCCAGGAAAGTATTAAAAAACATTTTAAAAATAAGATTCAGTAGTATGAAGGGGTGGGTCCATATAACTGAAGTTTGCCATTGGATTTCTCCAAAAATAATATGCATGGAATAGCACTAACCAAGATAAAATATTTATTCATGCTTATGCCCAACATACATTGCGATTTCCCGAATATTGAATGCAAAATTTTTAAAATTTACAGATCAGATCTACCAGTAGTTGGAAACTATCTGTCCGGACACCCAAAATAGGTATACTTAGTGATAAGGATTTCTCATTCTCATTGATAAGAACTGTCACATATAAATCCTATATAAATCAAGATTTTGAACTGCTAAGAAAACAATGCAATTACTCAATGGCATGATTGGTATGTAATATTCCACCAGATTGGGAAAGCGGCAAGAAGAAGATTCAAAATTCCTGGAAAGAGCAGAGTGAATCTAAGTGTTTATTTTTTTCAAATCTGGAAGAAAGAAACAGATCTAACGACCCGGGGGGGGGGGGGGGGGGGGGGGGGGGGGGGGAGCACTCAGTATATACATGTACATGCAGTGTGTGGTGGGTATGTGCCGCCCAGAAGACCCCCATTTTTACACTAAAATTTTCGTTCCAAAGCATACCATTTTTTTCTTGAGAAAAAGAGAAAAAACATTCCAAAGCAAGGTTTTTTTTTTCATTTTGTCGTTCTAGTCGTTCTGGCACGTCTCGGCCTTGCCCGTTTCGCTTCAAAGACAACATAGAATAGACGTGCCATGGCACACTGCGTATTAAGCGAATGCATGGGAGCTTGTGTGTGGGTACCAGGTAGCTGTACGAGCTCCTTGGCTTATCAATCTGGTACTTGCCTATGGAGCTGTACATGGGATCCATATACCTTGTGTGTTGGAAGGCATCACCCCAAAAAACTACTTCTAAATATCACCATTTCTCACATAATTTGACCCATTCAACCCACCCTCGGAATTTGCTATAGGGGTTACCTTCCAGGATCAACTAAGATTGTCAAAATTGAATGACTAAAAAAGGGGGAAAAAAAGACTAAAATCTATTTTGATTCAAAATGATCACAATTTTCTTATCTGATATCTCCATTGTAATTTAGTTTCCAAATTACCCCTCACATCCTGTCAATTCCCCTTCTATCTCCCCCTCCCTTTCTCTTTCTTACCCCCCTCTCTTATTATAAAAGCCCTATGTAGTTTCCTATGTTATTTTGTAAATCTTTACTGCAATTCAGTATTACTGCGAATGTAAAGATCTTTGTTATATTGTTTTATGTCTTGTTTTTGAATCAATAAATACCATTATGGCATTATTATAAATCTACAGATTTTTTTAACCTTGCATTTGTAACGTATATATATGGGACACACAAACCTTACCTTGCATGGGTAGTCCCATAAAAGTTACATCATGTGCAAGTAAAAAAAAAACCTGATCACACGTGCCATTTTTTTTTTTTTTTTTTTGTCAATCAATTTTTACAACCTTAGTTGATCCTGGAGTGGAAGGTAACCAATAGCAAACTCTGACTCTGAGGCCTGGCTGAGGATGGTTTGCATGACAGTGACTCACAGAATGTGAGAAATGGCAATATTTATATTTTTAGATCTATTTTTTTTTTTGGGGGGGGGGGGGGGTTGATATCTCATTATCTGCCTCCACACACGGTATGGATCCTACCTATATTATGAGCTCCTTGGCTTATCAATCTGGTACTAGTACTAGTAGTACTGGCCTACGAAGCCGTTCATGCCATGGTATCCAACTGTGAGTGGAGTCGGAGGCACATATCAATCATTATCAACAAAAACAAGATCTAACATGTAACATGTCATGCATGTCTAAATGAATTATAATCATTTCTCACATACTTGCGAGCCATGCAAACCAGACATTTTATTCACAAGCCTCAAAATGTTGTTTTTCACGTCAAAACTCCCGAACTGCGTGTAAATGAATAAGTGCGCAGACATGGGATTGGGAACCATGCAAGATTGTTTATATTCAATGTTGAACTTGAATTACCGTACTTGAAGTTGAAATGACAAGGCCATGCACCGTTTCTCGTGAAAATGGCATTGTTCTTGCTCTAATTTTGATGCAATTTTTTTTCAAACTTACTCTTTAGAATATCAGGAATAAAATAAAATAAATCTTTAGAGGAATAGTAAAGAAATTCTTGTTCATTTTTCCCGTCAAAACCTTAGCTTAGGTGCGCAGACCTAGCGCTCCCCATACAGCTGCGGAGGCCAGTACCACTACCACTATACCAGATTGATCAGCCAAGGAGCTCGGCGTACAGTAAAGTACGCAGTACATGTACATGTAGGTCACCCCATTATACCCGGGATACCACTCCAGTCGATACTCGATAGAGTCAATAAAATCTTACAAATCTTACAAATCTTACAGTGAGTTGTGCTTGTGGATATCACACTGTGCCCCTGTCCCGGCGCTGGCATTATGTTTGGTCAATCTGACTAGACAGCTGCCGCTGCTTGTCTGAAGGAGAAAAAAATCTCAAGTCTCAAGATGATAAAACAAACGTCGAGAACTAGCTTTCAGTATGCATGCTAGCTGCACTGAGCCGAGTTAGCTACATGCGTAAATATACGCTGGCGCTGGCATGGCTCGCCGACGGGTACGGTACGACCGTATACCGTTGCACTGTACAAGTAACTATCCCGACAGCTCAGCTAGCTAAAAGCTGGTATATCACTGGCGCCTAGCGCCTGTAAGTTGATGTTGGGTATAAACTGGCTTACCATAGAGATACATACTGTACGAAACACACATAGCGCATTGCCAATGTCTCACAACGAACGCATGAGGACGCTAGACCAAATACTGTTTGAAACGTAGATCTGCCGTTATTTCAGCCAGAATTTTGATTTCAAAACCATATTTATTTTCTTTTTTAAAAATAGTAAATGAGCTCCAATTTCTATCTTACTTTCACATGTCACTAATTATAGTTCTAACAGTAGGATTATATATCATTGGACCACTTTCACTCTGAATTTGTCAAATTTTGCAAAGCTACACAATACCTTTAATGTGCTCCGGTTTTGTTTCAGTATCCACCACTGGGTCCACTCGGTTTACCAGACTTTCTGACAAACAAAGAGAAGGATCCTTACAACATCAAATTCAAAACGGAAAACATCGATGTTGGTAAGTAAATCCATCTAAGAAAGACTTTCTTAAAACTGCTCGCTGAATGTTGAAAATATGTACTGAGGAACTTCGACTTTATTAACGTCTTGTCTTGCTACCAAAGAAGCACATACAATCTGCAGTCAAATTCACATGATTATCGCCAACACCATTATCATTTTTCTTGGAATGGATATCACCGTACAGTAAACATTATGATTATCATCGTTGATATCACCACCATTTTCTTATCATTATTATCACCATCATATTTATATCTATATTATCATCATCATATTCATCCCATCATTATTATCGTCAATATCATCATCATAATCTTCATTATAATATTTTAACAATAATCATTATCACTGTCATCAGCGTCATCACATTAATGATCACAATTATCTTCATATCATTCACTTTCATCTCCATATCCATTGGATTCTACAAACACATTTTGTAATTATCCTCCTCTATTTTGGCTCGTATCTTTAGTGTATGGTCTTCCTCCTCAACTTTCTGATCGGTTCAATGGTATCCAGATGGGTCAAGAAGTCTTAAAACAACCTCCAAATTTCGAAGCAGAACTATTACATCCAAAGGGAAAGTGGCCATCACCCTCGGGAGAGTTTTCGGTAAACCCAAATTTCTTGTTTTTGTGTTTCTTCAAAAGCTGGGCTCATTGGAAATAAGCTAAATACACTCAGCAAGTAGCCATTCAAATGTTGATGAGCATTTCCATCTTGTCAAATTAATACAATGAAAACAAAAATCATGAGACACACTTGAATTTGTGGTTGTGCTTGTCAAATGCATGCAGTCCTTAGACTAGAGTTGACATCCTGGCTCAGTCCTTCTCATTGTTTCTCAATATTTGGTTTTCATTGTTGAACAAGAATGCACATGTTCATTAATATTTGAATGGCTACTTGCTCTATTTTTGCAAGTTTCTTAATCAGACCTAACGGTTAAATGAATGTGCCCATTGAAACGTGACAGCTCAAAACTTGATCTTAATTGATCTTGATAGAGTATTCATTTTTCTTTAATTTGATAGATATTTTATAATATTTCATTGACGGTTTATGTGAAAATTTTGAACACTTTCTTTCTTTTTTTGGCTGAGTGTAGCTTTCATTGCTTCTTTTGTCAATTTGTATTTGTTTCGAATATTTACATAACACAATATCTACATTTTTTTTATATTTTACAAGTGAGTAACACAAATAATGGAATATATTATGATAAACTTTAGGAAATACGCGCATATTTATCTCTATCAGACGGTGCTACCAGTTTTCAGAAAACCTTCACCTTCATATTATTCATGCCTTATAACTCAAACCCATCCTTCTCCACTTTTCTTCTAATCTTCCTTTTCTCCTTTTTCTTCTTCTTCTTCTTCTTCTTCATCATCATCTTTTCCTCCTTCTTTTATATTGGTGTTGGCGATCAGCAACTACGGAGTGCCTTAAAAGCTTCTCTTTTTGCCGTGTGCGTTCTGCTATCCATTTCCCCCTCTACCTATTTTCTCTATTATTTATATGCGATTATACATTTTAATCAGTCAAGCCATGCGAATTACATTGTAACATAGATATCGTCTTTATGTTCCATAGCGTTATCGTGCACGAAACCGTTCACCAACTACGGTTCTTATGGACAATGTAGAAGAAACTCTTACTAAGAAATGGGCCTTGGAGAAACAACACCGCATTAGAAGAAAGAAGGAACGAGAGGAAGCAGAAAAGAAACTTATCTTTGAACAGAAGGTCGCTCGCGAAGTCGCTCACGTCACAAAGAAGACAAAAGAACTGGTGGTACGTGACAACGAGTTCGGTGCGTGGCACGATCACCTTCATATGAAGAACAGTCGTGGACACGGTGATGGAAGCTCGTATAGTACGATATCGAGTGGCATGACCAGTGATTTATGACCAGGGTAAATCGATGGACACAATAATCTCATGTTCCAGTTTATGAGCTTGTTGTACAAGATTCATGCATAGAGATCGGTGGTTTCATGCAGTCTGCTTAACCGAACCAAGTAGCTCATCACTGGAA
The DNA here is from genome assembly GCA_025617745.1 of Heliocidaris erythrogramma. Taxonomy (NCBI): domain Eukaryota; kingdom Metazoa; phylum Echinodermata; class Echinoidea; order Camarodonta; family Echinometridae; genus Heliocidaris; species Heliocidaris erythrogramma. Next base: position 41,631,205 of record CM046870.1, on the reverse strand, counting down.
TTCTATAAATTTGAAGGCTATGGGGTTTAGTGATGCATGGCCATGGAAACGTAACCAATGTATCATTATATGAATTATTCTTTCAGATGATATGAATATCATTGCCGTTATTCATGGTAATACGCACTGATTTGAATGGGAGTCCTCTTTAAATGGCTCAGTAGAAGGGAGATATTGACTTATGACGATATCATCATACAGACAAGACATTGTTTTCTAACTTTAGTGTGTATATCATGGTACCTACCCTCTATTTTAAATAAAACATGAATAAATAAATAATAAATAAATAAAATACAGTGTCAAATATCCATCATTATAGAAGCTAATGCCTGTCAGATGATAAGGAATTTTTTTCTTCGTTAGCCCTTATGATGTGTCATAAATCAGTAAGATTATTTTAATTTAGATCCTCATTTAATGTTAATTAGCCAAGAGTGAGCTTATTTATTTTTTTTTTCATTCTGGAAATAATGTTGTTGCTCCTAAGCAGCACGCTTTTGTTCATACAGTTCGTTACGATAACTTGGGAGAGATTTGTTTAGCATTGTGAACGTCTGTTTTTTTTTAAACAGCGCCTTTCTGGAATGCTCCCCAAGGAGAGGCGAAGGTGCATACATTGTATGCGGGCAAGCCATGAACCCGATAACTGGGATAATTACCCACGCCGATAAAATCGACAGGGTTATGTAAAGGGCTCCGTATGTTTTTACCCACGCCGATAATATCGGCAGGGTTATTGTAAAGGGCTCCGTATGTTTGTTTGTTTGTTTGTTTGTGTACAAGATAACTAGAGAACGGGTGAACGGATTTGCACCAAATTTTCAGGGAATGTTCGGATAGTGATAGGAAAGAATCGATTAGATTTTGGTGATGATCGGTTGACCCCTGCAAATTCTGTCCCAAACTCCCAAACTTCAGTTCGGATAGTGAAAGGACAGAATCGATTAGGAAAAGAATCGATTAGATTTTGGTGATGATCGGTTATAGGAACTTCATTTCGGATAGTTTTTTTTGTTTTTAAGAATATTTTATTACTTCCTTTTTAAAAATAACATTTTTCACAATAATCAAGGTAAAATACACAAACAAATATATTCACATGCAGTATCATTGTGCCAAATTACGTAATAATAACAATAAGTAACCATAATATTTTACATGCATGTATTAAATAGTAGATTATGCCAAATCTGGAAGTCTTTATTGCGATAAAAAAAAGGAGAAAAATATAAAATATAAAATAGAGTGACAGGAAAGAATCGATTAGGGAAAGAATGCAACTACTCGATCTGTAGCGCCGCTAAGGCGTGGGTCTGCCGCCTTTGACGGCCTTTCTAGTATAAAGCGCTTAGAGACCTCGTACATGTATTAGGCGATATATAAATCCAGAATATTTATTATTTTACATTATATTAAACCAACAACGTATGGCATCTATTAGACAATATGTCTATTGAATGTTATCTAAACCTTGAGACTGGTCGTTTTACACAAAGCAAGAAATGTCGAATGATCTACAACAAAAGATTAAAAGTTTGAAAGTATTAAATGGTGGGGTAACCTAGTCATAAGGACCAGTGGTTCATAAGAACCGCTAACTGGGCGTTGTGGCGTGCGCCTGTAATCCAGCTACCAGTGGAAGTTATAAACTGATTCAGCGGATACAGGTTCGAGACTGAGTCACGTCTTTCGGATGGTGACGTTAAAGGTCGGTCCCAGACGTAAATAATCATTTCTGATTGATACACGTCTGTAAAAACCCAATTACACACACACACGTGTAATTCGCATCGTAGTCAGATCGTGCAGTGTGCGCCGGGCTTTAAAGGCAACCGCACACATTACGATCGTTACGATCATTACGATCATTACGATATACATGAAGGGTCGCTATTCATAAAGCGAAAAGGGGGTCACTATTCATAAACTCATTAGGACCATTATTCATAGGGAATGCTATTCATAATTGAAGAGGGTCGCTATTCATAATTGAAGAAAACGGTCATTACTCATAAGGACCGCTATTCATAATAATTCATAAGGGTCGCTATACATAATACAGATAGAGGGCCACTATTCATGATACCAAATCGGGGTCGTTAATCATAAGGGTCGCTACTCATAATCGGAGAAGAGGGTCGATATTCATAATTGAAGAAGAGGGTCGCTATTCAAAATCGAAGAAGAGAGTCGCTATTCATAATCGAAGAATAGGGTCGCTATTCATAATTGAAGAAAAGGGTATAGGGATAGGATTATTTGTAAAATATTGTAATTTGATTTTGATTGTTCAATAAAACACACAAAGATTTTAAAAAACTGAAATAAGGAAATAAAATGATAATATTGGATGGGAGACACCCCACGGCTGTGTCGAAGCAATAGGGACGATGGAACGAATCCCCCCCCCCCCCCCCCCCCCCCCCTCCCGATCAGCCCGACCACGCTGCGCCATTCGACCCACCTTGCCTCGGTACAAGCACATACTACTGACAATTTTCGTCAAAGTAATTCATAAATGGCATAGCCTGTGTGCGGGTGGGGGGGGGGGGGGGGTGCTGTAGTAGGTCTTGCCATCAGAAAAGGCGAGATACCTCAGTGGTCGAGCAGTGGCTTCGTAACTGAAGGACCCCTGTTTGAAACCAGGAAGCACTCGTGTCCTTTGGTAAGGCATTAACCCCAAGTCCCTCGGAGAGGTCTTAAAGCCGTCTGTTCCATGGTTGTTTACTTACAAGCTGTATGCTTAACAGTATACCACTGGCACTGATGGAATAATCTCAGGTTGATGCAGTGAAGTTTAAAGACTTCTAAACATGTACCGTTCGCTAAAGTGCCATGTGTTTTGTCATGTTTGTAAAGGTATATTTGACCTTTTTTATAGGCTATTCTTGACACTGATATCAAGACATCCCCATAACCTAGCTAACATTATTTGCCCTGGCCCTGTGTTGACGGAAATGAAGTAAAACATAACGCACATATTATTCCTATTGTAATTTGTCCCCTTGTGGGAAATTTTGTCACACCACCCTGCCCCGATCTGATCTTATCCTGGCTACGCCAAGGAGGGCATCCGTCAGTCTCGGGAGACTATGGAGTTGCGCTCTGGGTCGTAATTCTGGAACAGCGTCGAGTGTGGCTGGACAGGCCAATGCGGGAGTGGCAATCCCTCCCACACTGATTGCAAGTGAAGTCTGACGCTGGTCTGTCTGTCTGGCTGCGGGCTTTCCTTCTGGTCCTCTTTGCCTCAGACTGCTGTGCAAGTTTCTCTTCGAACTTGGAAAGGCCTTTTTGAACAGTCTGCCTCCAAGCTGAGCGGTCTGTGGCAACGGTTTCCCAGGTGTTCTGGTCAATGCTCAAGGCATTCAGGTCTCTCTTGCAAACGTCTTTGTAGCGCAGCTGGGGTCTGCCTGTCGGGCGTTTTCCTTGCACAAGTTCCCCGTAGAGGAGATCCTTTGGGATCCGACCGTCCTCCATGCGCACTACATGGCCAAGCCAGCGCATGCGTCTTTGTTTCAGCCGGGCGTACATGCTGGGGATCTGGGCCCTCTCCAGGACAGCGTTGTTGGTCACCTTATCTTGCCAGGTGATGTTGAGGATCCGTCGGAGAGACCGCATGTGGAAAGCACTGAGCTTTCGTTCCTGTCGAGCACGTAGGGTCCAGGACTCACTGCCGTACAGGAGAGTGCTGATGACGCAAGCTCTGTAGACCTGGATCTTGGTGTGTTCTGTCAGCTTGCTGTTTGTCCATACCCTCTTCGTCAGTCTGGACATGGTGGTAGCTGCCTTGCCGATGCGCTTGCTTAGCTCGGTGTCAAGCGAGAGGGAGTCAGAGATGGTTGATCCCAAGTACACGAAGTCATGGACAACCTCCAGTTTCTGTTCTGAGATTGTGATGTTGGGAGGTGAGTCCACGTCCTGTCCCATGACCTGTGTCTTCTTCAGACTTATAGTGAGTCCGAAGTCTCGGCAAGCCGCGCTGAAGCGGCTCATGAGCTGCTGAAGGTCTTCAGCTGAGTGGGCCGTAACTGCTGCATCGTCAGCGAACAAGAAGTCACGCATGCATCTAAGTTGAACTTTGGTCTTGGCTCTTAGTCTGGAAAGGTTGAAGAGCTTTCCGTCTGACCTGGTCCGAAGATAGATGCCTTCTGTCTTAATTACGACACTGAGACATTAATTACGAAGTATAAGCAGGCCTAATATCATTGTCATTTTAGAAACTATTAATTTTTAATTCGACAATAATGGGTTATTTTTGGTGGAAAGTAACCTTTTAATAGGACGTATGGACCTATACGAATTGTATAGCCTGGCCTTAGACATTATCCAGTGGCAGAAGTTAAGGACCAGGGTCCCCCTGACTCTCTTCAATTTCAGGAAATGAAGAGTTGCAAAATTTTAATTTTTCCATGAATAAGCATACCTCAAGCAGGATACTATTAATCATATTAATTAACATAACTTCAGGCATGGGTGTCGATTTGTATTCGTGGTTGGTTGGAACCGTTGGATGACTGGAGCCGAATAACCTCAGCATGGGACCTAAGCGACCAAGCTGGCCCTGGGGAAGGGTGTCGGGGAGGGGGGGGGGGGGTGGGAATGTGTCAAACGTGAAGGATCGACAAATCGAGGAGGTGGAGAGACACGGACATCGATAGAACATTTTGCATTTGGGATGTTAGCTTCTCCATTCTAAGTCTATTCTACCTCTGCTATATATACACCATACAAGAAATTATTTTCAAACAACATCGCAGATGTAGATCCTCAAAACTGTAATGCAATATCTATGACCGCGAAGCGTTTTTAAATTCGAGGGACCCCTTTTTTTAATTTGCGATAGAGCATAGCGAGGTAGCCCCAAAAGAACCACTTCTTACCATGAAAAGGTCACTGCTTTTGTCATCAAAATACACTCTGGAACAAATAGGATATTTAAATTGTATATTGATTCATCTCGCTGCCAAATGTGATTCTATTCTAGCACCTCACTGGTCCAATTGTTTGCTGTTGGAAACTATTCTCATTATGACTTGCGTTTGATTGGAGGATTTCACGATTAATTATGATCAGTCGCAAATCGCTCTGTCGGATTCGGGCATTTAAGTCTTTATATATGTGTGCAATTTTTCATGTTTTAGTGCAGGAATATAGATATGTGTGTGTTTATTGTTGCAAATTTATTGCCCTAAATAAAAGCAATTGTAAATATATATATATATATACATATATATATATGTAAATATATGAAAAATGAAAGGCTGAAAATGATTATGAAATGAATTAAATCAAATTATGTAAGTTTGTGTGTTTTGTTTATTTCTTGTATTATATTGTGATTTTTGTGATAAGTATGTAAAACAAAACAAAGAAAGAAATACACATAATCTCCATATTATAGGTTTGATAGCAATACAACATTCAGAAGGGAACTCAAAGCACACACAGTATTAATTAATGAAAATAAACTGAACTACAAAAGAAACGTCGCACATGTATGTGTTTGAAACTGTTTTATTTACAATGAAACATATTCTTTATTCAAGATTGAAAACTGAGAAAATGTTTTGCTTTGTTTTGATTAACAAGTACAGATGTGCAATAACGACTCTCGTCGTTGATAGCGCCAGTTCTGACGTTGTTGGGCCCACAGGAGACGTTCCCGACGATGTCGAACGGTGAGGATAGGGCCCCGAGCAGGACGCCGACAAGACAAGTTGAAGCTTCTCAGCCGACGACGAACAGTTGCTGCAGAAATTGGTCTGTTGTGTGTGCCAATAGTCTGTAGAGCCGATTCTGTTGCTCTGCGGAAGCGATCCTGCAAGTGCAAGTGGTCCCGGTGAAGATGGCGATCTTGACGTGCTGTTGTCACCCTGGGACGACCACTGCGCTGACGATCGTTGGTGCTGTTGGTTGCATTGTATCGCTCCCGCAGTCTCTCTACTGTCCGAACGCTGCATTGAAGTCGTTGGCAATGACTCTAGGATGTTGGCCAGCATGAAGACGTCCGATGGCTTGTTCCCTCTGGTTTCGAGTCAGACGTGGCATGGTGACAGCGCTCAGGAAACGAATGACAGGATGAAGGTTTTGGGTCCCTTTTAAACCCACTGGATAGAGGATGTGCATGTGCATCATGCTTTTCAAAAAGCTTCGCTCGAGTGCACTACCATGTTCACGGAAAGGATATGAGTTTTAATCCTACACAGAAATCACATTTTGTTATGATGATGTGTTATGGACGGTCAATGCCATATCTGTGATGTTAAAAAAGCATAAAATGTGATTTTACGTATCAAATTCCAATATCATGTGTAAAAGATATCAATTTGAAAAGTGCGACGTTTCTTTTGTAGTTCAGTATAGTATACAGGCACGGAGCTAGACGCCCCACCCCTCTCTATTGAGAAGTGGAAATGTCATGGATTTCTTTTACCCCTACCGCTGGCCTCTAACTCCCCCCCCCCCCCCCCCCCCCCACCGCTACCACTACATCCGTGAGTCTGGAAGAATAGAGGGAATTCTCAACAAAATATTGCCAGGGAAAATATATACGTCGGAGCCCCTCCCCCATACCCACTTCAGTAAAAGTCTAGCAGCATAGCAGAATTAATAAACAAAAAGTACAATGTCAAATTTACAATTCATAAAGAGGGGTAGCAAAAATTTAGGTGTTGCAGCAGGCCTTCTGGGGAACATATTTATAATTCATGTCATGATATTTTAATCGCCGTTGTGGCCAGATCTTCATCTTATTGTGGCCTAACTTTGGCTATGTAAAATTATTAATAGCCTATTATAGCCTAAATAACAAACAAAAGAAAACATACTGTCCATCCAGAACGCCAAGTTGGGGTGTACCTTACGTCCCTGTCCCTTTCAGACAATATTGGACCTGACCCCTGGCACATGTTATGGTCTAGCAACCATACGTCATTTTGTAAGCCAAAAACACTCATATCCTGTGTATAGTTAAAGATTTACATTAAATTATAATTATGCTATAACATGAAAAATAACTGCTGTATAATCCTGATGAACATAATATCGTTCAAATAATACAACATTACTTCTTTTTTTTTTTCATAAATGCAGAGGGAATTAATGATTTTTTATTTCACCAGTTTAATCTATATCTTTGAAATATTTGAAGAAAAATAAATAATTCATGTTATATATGTATATACATGTATATTACCCGGTAAAAGTAAGACCAAATGATATTTTCTTCCCGTTATATAGCTCACCAACTGACGATGTTGGCTTTCCGCGAATTTAAAATCACGTAATTTAGAGTTCTTCACTTGAACCTTCAATTCATGATAACCTGAGCATATAGCAATTAAATGAATCAAATTATGAGATATAAACTTCGATGTATACTGCCATGCTAAGGGTATTACCCTAGTGCCTACTTCTTCGTCTTAAGTTTCATTGCAGCAAGATTGTCAGGATATTTCTCGACTTCTTCCCATCCCTGACTCCCTTAAGATGAGAAAAACTTGGTAGAAGACAAAGAAACGGGTCAGTCAAAGACTTTCAAATTCAAAATTACGTATGATAACGTTTTACAGTAATAGGGTTAGGGCTAAGTTGTGGTTATCCTGAGCCTCTACCCATCAACCTCTAATGGCACATAATACGAATATTACTATGTGAGCAAATGCTAGGACCTAAGCGTGTAAACTTGAACTCCTTAGATATTAATAAAAATCTTTAGGAAAATAAGTAACACATTTCAAAGGAATACTACATTAGCTTATTTAGCAGTGATGATGCATTCTTTACAACCCTTTCGAAAGCTAATATTCATAAATTAATTACAATACAGCAACTTTACTTGCCTGTTTATCAAATCTTTTGTAAATTGCACTTGTTCGTCATGTGATCCATGATGCACAGCTTTTAAATTCTTGTCAACTTGCTCTTCACTGAGGAAAACAAAAACAAAGAGAGGCGATTAAGTAAATGTTTAGAAAAAACGTGATAGTCACGTTTCTGGAAAGAGAAACTGCTTTTGGGTATCAATAATCAACATACTTTGAAATCATCTCCAGCGAGTTAATAGGAATTTCTATCTGATAAATATATTGATATTCAATCTAAAGCTAATACAGTGATAAACTTTCTATACGAACTGTTTTCACATCTTAATTCTTGTTTTTTCGTATCCGTTAAAAGTTTTCACGCATGCAAGAACAACGTTTAATACCCCCGGAAATTACACGGGCGAGGCCGAAACCAGAGAGTAGATCAAACAAAAAAAAATACTTTACTGTGAACAGCCCAAATTAGTCGGTTGTCGGTCGGTTGTGACGTGACTGGGGTATAAATTTGATCGATTTCAGAATTGAGATAAAACGATTGATACAACTTTCTAGATTTATTGGGGTTTTTTTTCATTATCAATAAGATAAAACAACTCTAAAGATTACAAATTACAGGTATAATAGAATGAAAGGCATAAAGTCATTGCCTGTCCATTCAAATCAATGTTAATGAAACAGCGTTGATGTGTGAGATACTATTATTATTTCAAAGCCAGTTCTGATATATCGTAAACATGTTCTTTGCAGTGATTGGCTGCTTGACGACAGGCTTTCTTGATTTTTCCCTCGCTGGGTGCAGTGCCGTATATAGAGAGAGTCTGGCCAACTCGGTTTTAGTTGGGTAGCAACATGGCGTATATTCCTTAATTTGTTATGTAAGCTTGCAACAAAGGAATATGCGCCATGTTGTTACCCAACTGGAGCCGAGTTGGCCAGACTCTATCTATATACGGCACTGGCTGGGTGCCATGAAGGAAGCCCTCTATTGGCCAGTAGTGCCATAGAAAGTGGTGATGCAGATATGAGAGGTCGTGGCTAATTCTACATCAGTCCGGAACCTGAAGTTAGCCCAAGCGATCTTCGAGCCAATCTCGACACGTTGCCAATTTGAGGAGCCTATAAGTAATAATCGTGCGGTTGTGCCAGTCGTACACGTACGTAACTATGACTGACTGCGATACCTTTAATTCATCAAGAGTGTAGTGCCACCCCCCCCCCAAAAAAAAAAAATCCACGCCAGAACAAAAGAAAAGAGGGCATCAAATTACCTAGCAGATATATAATTGCATTTTCATTTTAAAGAGGTCGATTTTTTGCTCGATCGCAAGCATTCATAAATTGGACCTTGTATGCCTCTGCTCAGCCTCCTCAATTTTTTTGGCTCATTACGCCACTGAATTACATAAATGGCACTAAGAAGGGCATAGGTAGGCTTCTTTTGTGGGGAGGGGTGGGGATGAAATACGCGTCCCGTGTGGATCGGGAATGAATAACATTTTAATCGAAACTAGGAGTTGGTTTTAAAGTTAATGATCAAAAGGGGCATAATTTATAATGGGTCCAGGCATGGAGAGTGCAATGGCATTATGGGGGGGGGGGGGTTCTGGGGTTGAGGCAAACGTCCGAATTGGTGGATAAATGAACAATGTCATCAATTAGGTGGAGGGTGTGGGGTCCTATCATACCACGTACCCCCGTCTCTCTCTCTCTCTCTCTCTCTCTCTTGCTTTTCTGTTCCTTTTCTGTTTTTCATGACTAGAGAGGGGCACCTTGTAGCTACGCCACTTGACAAAGTTCCAAAACAAATTATTCTAAGACGTATGGTCTGAATAAGACTTGAAAATGCAGTTTCGTAAGTGGAAAAGGGCAATTTGATATGAAAATACTCTATAACCCCAATGAATGTACTTGAACCTCTTCGGAAGTACATTTTGAAACAACTTTTCCCCCTTTTTTTGTTGTCAAAAAGATATTTTTAATTGTTTATAATAGAAATGTTGAGATATAGACCTACAGAAATGTGGTTTGTTTTGCGACTGCCAATTAACGAAAAGTATGTGTCATATAAGCCGTATTAATGTAGGACTGAAGTCAATCTTAGCAATGTGAGGAGAATCAAACTTGTATAATGGAGAGTAAATAGAGGAACAATACTAACATTCATACTTAGAGCAAAAATTATGATAAACAGATATAATCAAAATGTTCATGTTGTATATCAATTGGGTATATAGTACATTAATTACCACGTGGAATATATCCCGATTTGGCCAATATTATCATCATTTTTGCAGTAAGTGACACAGATTAGAATTTCATACCTTCATTATTTTCATATAAATATATAAGTATATAAGCATAGTATAACCCATACCAGCTCGAATATATCCTGATTTGGCTATAATAATCAGACGAAAACCCCAATAAAATATATTTTCAACATTTTAAAAATGGATCTGAAAGTAATGACACAGGTTAGAATAATGTTACCTTCATTATTTTCATTAAAAAAAAACACAAATGATTAAGATATACATCAGTTAGGTACATGCTGTACATCGGTCCAGTACAACGCACGGAACACATACCAGCTCTAATATAATATCCCGATTGTGATATTTCAATGAGAAGAATACCAATAGAATATCTCTTCAAAACTTTGAATAATGAATAATCATTTGAAATTAAATGACACAGGTAGAATGTCATAACTTAATTATTTTCTCATGATAAACTGAAATGGTTAAGATGTACATCAGTCAGGTACATGTTGTACATCAGTCCAGTACATAGCACGGTATAACAGATACCAGCTCAAATATATCCCGATTTGGGTATTCTAATCAGAAGAATACCAACAGAATATCTTGTCAACATTTTGAATAATCATTTGAAAGTAAATGACACTGGTTAGAATGTCATAACTTCATTATATTCTATGATAAACAGAAATTATTAAGATGTACATCAGTCAGGTACATGTTGTACATCAGTCCAGTACATAGCACGGTATAACAGATACCAGCTCAAATATATCCCGATTTGGGTATTCTAATCATAAGAATACCAACATAATAATATCTTGTCAACATTGTGAATAATCATTTGAAAGTAAATGACACGGGTTAGAATTTTATAACTTCATTATATTCTACGATACAGAAATTATTAAGATGTACATCAGTAAGGTACATGTTGTACATCAGTCCAGTACATAGCACGGTATAACACATACCAGCTCAAATTATATCCCGATGTTGGTATTCTAATCAGAAGAATACCAACATAATAATATTTTGTCAACATTTGGAATAATCATGTGAAAGTAAATGACACGGGTTAAAATGTCATAACTTCATTATATTCTATGATAAACAGAAATTATTAAGATGTACATCAGTCAGGTACATGTTGTACATCAGTCCAGTACATAGCACGGTATAACACATACCAGCTCAAATTATATCCCGATGTTGGTATTCTAATCAGAAGAATACCAACATAATAATATTTTGTCAACATTTGGAATAATCATTTGAAAGTAAATGACACGGGTTAAAATGTCATAACTTCATTATATTCTATGATAAACAGAAATTATTAAGATGTACATCAGTCAGGTACATGTTGTACATCAGTCCAGTACATAGCACGGTATAACACATACCAGCTCAAATATATCCCGATTTGGGTATTCTAATCAATAGAATACCAACAGAATATCTTGTCAACATTTGGAATAATCATTTGAAAGTAAATGACACAGGTTAGAACGTCATAACTTCATTATATTCTATGATAAACAGAAATTATTAAGATGTACATCAGTCAGGTACATGTTGTACATCAGTCCAGTGCATTGCACAGTATAACACATACCAGATCCAATATATCCCCATTGGGGTATTCTAATCAGAAGAATACCAACAGAATATCTTGTCAACATTTTGAATAATCATTTGAAAGTAAATGACACAGGTTAGAATGTCATAACTTCATTATATTCTACGATACAGAAATTATCAAGATGTACATCAGTAAGGTACATGTTGTACATCAGTCCAGTACATAGCACGGTATAACACATACCAGCTCAAATTATATCCCGATGTTGGTATTCTAATCAGAAGAATACCAACATAATAATATCTTGTCAAAATTTGGAATAATCATTTAAGTAAATGACACGGGTTAAAATGTCATAACTATTTTATTTTTCGTGAAAAACAGAATTATTAAGATGTACACCAGTCAGGTACATGTTGTACATCAGTCCAGTACATAGCATGCATGGGGAAACACATACCAGCTCAAAAAAAAATCCCGATTTGGGTATTCTAATCAATAGAATACCAACAGACTATCTTGTCAACATTTTGAATAATCATTTGAAAGTAAATGACACAGGTTAGAATGTCATAACTTCATTATATTCTATGATAAACAGAAAGATTAAAGGTCCCCAGAAATCCAAATGCAAGTTGATTTCTGTTGGTGTGCGGGGATGCATACAACTCATATTTTGTTATTAAAACATCTAAATATGTTTCATAGATTTTTAAATATTTTTTAAAATATTTTTTTCCAACCTCTTAAGCTCCACCCCCAAAAATAGCTCCAGATCTTATTCCCGAGATGACATCATCTGTCAATCATTAGTGAGCTAAGGAGAGAAAGTGGTATGTAGCTTTGCCAGAGATAACCATCTGTTCTAATAGACCATACAATGCCTACATAGGAGTTGCTATGCCAGACATGTTGTAGCATCACCAGGAAAAGAAGGGTAATGAGGAGGTATTGTTTGAAAGCATGCAATTCTATTGTGAGCATGTGCTGAGCTGGGGAAGTTACATTCCACTCTGTATTGTATAATGTTAGTATGGCTGACTAATGATTGACAGATGATGTCATCTCGGGAATAAGATCTGGAGCTTTTTTTGGGGGTGGAGCTTAAGAGGTTGGGAAAAAATATTTCAAAAAATATTTAAAAATCTATGAAACATCTTTAGATGTTTTAATAACAAAATATGAGTTGTATGCATGCCCGCACATCAACAGAAATTAACTTGCATTTGGATTTCTGGGGACCTTTAAAATGTACATCAGTCAGGTGCATGTTGTACATCAGTCCAGTACATATAGCACGGTATAACACATACCAGCTCCAATGTATCCCGATTAGGCTTTTCTAAACAGACGAAAAACAAATAGAACTTAGACACGTCATTATTTTGAATCCTCATATGGAAGTAAGTGATTTCAAAATGTAATAACGTCATTATTTGAAAGTTATTATCTGAAAGTAAATCAAGCAGTTTGGAATGTCATGACTTGATTAGATTTCATTGAAGAAAAACAAGAAGAAATTATTAAGATGTACATCACTAGTAAGGTATGTTGTACATAGTCAGGTACATCGCATGTACATCATACCTTTCTTTGCGTTTGTTTTATTTCTTCAAGGAGAATAATGGCTAAATTAATAATATCTTGCATGAGATGCAAAAGTAATAATTTGTCAAAGGTTTATTTGATCTCGTTTCGAATAATAAAGACTTCTTATCACTATGAACACGATGACAAAGAGAGCGGACAAAATATACAGCTCCTCATTGTACCCTCCACAATTGGTCTGGTAGACAAAAGAACATCCCTTCATTACTATTATGTGAAATAAGTAGAACAGCTGAATATGCATGTGACACCTGTTCTACATATTTTTAGATAATAGCAATGAAGGGATGTTCTTTTGTCTACCAGGGCAATTGTGGAAGGTACAATGAGGAGCTGTATATTTTGTCCGCTTCTTTGTTCGCCATGTTCATAGTGTATATCAGAGAACCCGCCCCTGGTAGCGAGAACATCACGGCACATCCTGGGCATCCAGCTGGTCAAATTGTGGAAGTATAGTTGTGGAGGAAGCCGGGGGAGGAAGTCGCTGGAAATGTCTCTTCGTGCCTTCTGAAGGATTTCCAACAGATGAGGCTCACTTGTTGGGCATATTTCTCGGACCTTCCCGTAGAACTCTTCCGATATAGCATGATTTTCAGGACCCCTTTCTCTTCTGTTTTTAAAGGTAGTTTTACATTGCCTTGAGGAATGTTTGGGGTCATTTTTCTGCAGGAAGACAAACTTGTGGAGGTAGTCACTGGAAATGTATTCCAATGCCTTCAGAAGATGAAGCTCACTTGTTGAGCATTTTTATCAGACCTTCCTGTCCAGCACTTCCCACAACAGCTCTATATATCGGGATGACAATCCATGATTTTCAGGACCCTTTTTCTTTTTTCTTTTTTCTCCAGGTAGTTTTAGTAAATGGGGTCATTGTCCTGATGAACGACAATACTGTTTCATCTCCAGAAGGCATAGAAAGTCATTTCCAGTGACTATCTCCATAATTACCTCCACAACTTGACCAGCCGGATGCCCAGGATATGCAGTTTTTGTGATCGCTGCCAGGGGCATGTCCTTAGATGAGAAGTGTATATGGCCAGAAACATGATAAAATAAAACTGAAAATGAATAAATGTACATCTCATGACATACCATTCATTTAATCATAATGTTTCCTTTAAGGGTATACACAAATGCAAAGAATATGACTTTCAATGAAAAATGAAAAACCAAAAATTCAATTCAATTCAATTTCAATACATTTATTTCCAATATTTCAATATTAGTGTACAAAGTAATAAATGAGCAAAATGATGTACATGTATTTTTAACAAAAATTACGACAAAATACACATTCATGTGGTACATACATAAGTTGGAGGACACCCTCTCCTCAAGCTTTTGCTTTTAGAGAGGGTGTCTTAGTAACACAATACATAATATTACATAATAAATATATAAAAAAGAAAATAACTACCTACAAAAAAAAGATAACATTCCTAGACCACTGGGCCTGATTGGAGGAAAAAAGAAAAAAGGAAAGTGAGAGAGAAAAAAAGAGGGGAAAGAGGGGAAAAGGGGGAAGAATGGAGGTGCAACATAAAAGGAGTACGGAGAAGAGAAGTATGGTGGTGTTCCCAAAATGTTGATGTGTTTCTGAGATGAAAATACTAGTTTTCTGCATGACTATACCAATGACCTTCTCATTTTGCTGGAAATTGTATTTTGGTGGATAGGTTGCCTTTTTAACGCATGACTGCCCCTTCACATATGTTAAACTGGTGTCACCATGAAGGGTGATGTCTACTCCTCAGTTTGATACCAAATTGTTGCAATACAACACATCTGATGATAAATAAACTGTGGGTGATTGTGAGAAATAAGTTCTTATTACAGGTGTACTCGAACTTTTGGAGGACAGTGTATATATGAGGTAATTATTGCACTTTGATTTTTAAACATTAGTATAGCAATTTGGCAGGTATATGAATATCAAATATGTGAAATATGTTTAAAGTTTTTAGCTTGAAAAGTTGATTACCTTTCAAATATCACAATTCCGACATGTCTCATTAACAAATACCTTATTACACACCACTCAGAATATTGGTCTGGTGAACATGCTAAATACTTGTCAGAATAATGCCTCGTTATTTCTTGAGAGTCCGAACGATGTACGTTCATTTCTATATTTCGGGGGGTTTACTTCGAATTAAATGGAAAAAAGTTACATGTCATAACTTTCCAATACGATAAGAAACAAAAATTATGTGACTGCACATCACTCAGGTATATACAATTATCACGATTTTATACTCCAACACATGTTTGTCACAATCATGCCCAACACCGTGGCTTGTACACAGCAGGCTTTGAGGATCCTATACTGACTATATGGAATAGATAATCGTGGAATTTTTCTCTTAAAGTGTTCTCCATCGTTTCACTCATGGAAGTTATTTTAGAGGCCTGTTACCCCGTGAACGAGGCCTTTACTCAAATACACAACACTACAATAAACAAATCCTATGGAAATATTCTTGGATCTCAAAGCCTGAATCTATCTCATTTCTAAGGTTTGTGAGTGAGAAAAGCGAACGAGTGAAAAACGCACTTTATTATCTCCTAAATTTTATTTTCAAAATACCCCAGTGTTATCGGGGGCATCGTATTTTTTATTATAGTTTCCAAGAAGTCGGTGTTTTATATATAAAATACTATCACGGCACTCCGGTTAAAAAGACTGTGTTAGAGGACCATAATCAAATATTTAAGGGCCTGACTGACTAGACCAGGAGACAATATACTCCATGCAACTTGAGAGCGGGAAAATTCTCTATTTTGAAGTGAACAGACACATTAAATACACCCTCTCTTTTCAAGCATGTTTTTCTATATTTCTCCATTACAACAGATTTTCATTTGAGCGTTTATCATGCTTATAACTGCTTATCGTCCCACATTATCTTTGTATGGCGTTTTTAAGCAATCTTCTTGAATTGTCAGCATTTCCTGTCCAATCTAACCCTTTTTAAAAATCAAAATGCACCATATAGAGCGCTTCAATTTCGTCCTATAGGCTGATAAGAATAAACAATGATCTTCCAAATGTCAAGATAGTTTAATAATTAAAATGTCATTCAAAAGGTAACATATCCCCATTCATTTTCGTCAGATGTCATTCAAATTCTGACCTGGCGATCCGCTGCAAAATGTTATCATCAAATCCATCTTTTCGAAGTTGATTTCAAGAAATTGTCATTGAAATTCTTCTCACAGACAAGACCTTACAACGAGCGGGCGACGATTTTGAATGACTCTTTGAACTCATTCAGTCTTTGACAGAAATTGATAGCAAAATGAAAAATAAATTCCGAAAATGAAGGGCCAAATACGTAAGTTGACTAGGCCTTATAAATAGTGTTCCAGTTGCATAGAATAAGCTACCATGTGAATAACGCTGTATAGCATTGAGTCGAATTCTTTAAGAAGCATCTTAAAACATATACATATTTACACTGTAATTAACTGCATTACATTTGCGTCATATTTCTTTGTTGACTTTTAATTAGTTGATTAATTTATTTTGATAATTTATAAAGATTGGATATTGCGCTATAAAAGAAACTATTTATTATTATTATTATTATCATTTACTTTCAAATGACTATTGCAAATAATACCAATTATTATGTTGGTATTCTGATGATTAGAATACCCAAATCGGGATATATTTGAGCTGGTATCTGTTATACCGTGCTATGTACTGGACTTGTTTGTTTGTTTGTTTGTATTTATTTCCGTATTAATAAAACCACATACATTTCATAAAATACAACGTATACATGAGCTTAAAAGACGGAGGATGACCCAAATTCAGCAGTATTTACAAAATGCCGCTGTTCTTCCTTGGGGTCCCACATAGCATTATATATTAAAAATTATATCATAACACAATTATATAATAAAAAATACATTAAAAAAAAGAGAGAAACAAAATAATAAAAAAACACAAATCAATCAAATTTGCAAACTACAGTCAAACCAAGTTACAAATTAATAAAATGAAAATGACTATACCCGAACCCAGACAACCCCCCCCCCCCCCCCCCCCCCACTTATATGCTCATTTATAATATTGATTCAATAGCAGTTTAAAGGATCTAATAGATGTTGCACTTCGAATTTCATTGGGTAGTTGGTTATAAATGGAAATTCCCCTGTAGAAAAAAGTTCTTTTACAATGATTAGACTTTGGCTTTGGGAGATATAAATTCTGATTAGAGCGGAGTGTGTAATTGGAAGTTCTTATTGTGATATCGTCAGACATATAATTTGGGGTGAAATTATGCAAAATCCTATAAATCATTGTACACATGTGTTTGTTATAGCGGCAATCAAGAAGGTCCCAACCCAATTTGTCGTGAATATGTTGACTGATGTACATCTTAATCATTTCTGTTTTTCACGAAAAATAAAAAAAGTTATGACATTCTAACCTGTGTCATTTACTTTCAAATGATTATTCAAAGTAATAATTGTCTTTTTTCTGCATTTTTCCGAATTAGTATAGCCAAATCGAGATATATTCGAACTAGTATGTGTTATACCATGCTATGTGCTGGACTGATGTACAACATGTACCTGACTGATGTACATCTTAATAATTTCTGTTTTTCTCGAAAAATAATAAATTAATTACATTCTAACCTGTGTCATTTATTTTCAAATGATTATTCAAAGTAATAATTGTCCTTTTTCTTTTCTGCATTTTTTCCGAATTAGTATAGCCAAATCGAGATATATTCGAACTAGTATGTGTTATACCATGCTATGTGCTGGACTGATGTACAACATGTACCTGACTGATGTACATCTTAATCATTTCTGTTTTTCACGAAAAATAAAAGAGTTATGACATTCTAACCTGCGTCATTTATTTTCAAATGATTATTCAAAGTAATAATTGTCCCTTTTCTGCATTTTTTCCGAATTAGTATAGCCAAATCGAGATATATTCGAACTAGTATGTGTTATACCATGCTATATGCTGGACTGATGTACAACATGTACCTGACTGATGTACATCTCAATCATTTCTGTTTTTCACGAAAAATAAAAGAGTTATGACATTCTAACCTGCGTCATTTATTTTCAAATGATTATTCAAAGTAATAATTGTCCTTTTTCTGCATTTTTTCCGAATTAGTATAGCCAAATCGAGATATATTCGAACTAGTATGTGTTACACCATGCTATGTGCTGGACTGATGTACAACATGTACCTGACTGATGTACATCTTAATCATTTCTGTTTTTCACGAAAAATAAAAAAATTATGACATTCTAACCTGTGTCATTTACTTTCAAATGATTATTCAAAGTAATAATTGTCTTTTTTTCTGCATTTTTTCCGAATTAGTATAGCCAAATCGAGATATATTCGAACTAGTATGTGTTATACCATGCTATGTGCTGGACTGATGTACAACATGTACCTGACTGATGTACATCTCAATCATTTCTGTTTTTCACGAAAAATAAAAGAGTTATGACATTCTAACCTGCGTCATTTATTTTCAAATGATTATTCAAAGTAATAATTGTCCCTTTTCTGCATTTTTTCCGAATTAGTATAGCCAAATCGAGATATATTCGAACTAGTATGTGTTATACCATGCTATGTGCTGGACTGATGTACAACATGTACCTGACTGATGTACATCTTAATCATTTCTATTTTTCACGAAAAATAAAAAAATTATGACATTCTAACCTGTGTCATTTACTTTCAAATGATTATTCAAAGTAATAATTGTCTTTTTTTCTGCATTTTTTCCGAATTAGTATAGCCAAATCGAGATATATTCGAACTAGTATGTGTTATACCATGCTATGTGCTGGACTGATGTACAACATGTACCTGACTGATGTACATCTTAATCATTTCTGTTTTTCACGAAAAATAAAAAAGTTATGACATTCTAACCTGCGTCATTTATTTTCAAATGATTATTCAAAGTAATAATTGTCTTTTTTCTGCATTTTTTCCGAATTAGTATAGCCAAATCGAGATATATTCGAACTAGTATGTGTTATACCATGCTATGTGCTGGACTGATGTACAACATGTACCTGACTGATGTACATCTTAATCATTTCTGTTTTTCACGAAAAATAAAAAAATTATGACATTCTAACCTGTGGCATTTACTTTCAAATGATTATTCAAAGTAATAATTGTCTTTTTTTCTGCATTTTTTCCGAATTAGTATAGCCAAATCGAGATATATTCGAACTAGTATGTGTTATACCATGCTATGTGCTGGACTGATGTACAACATGTACCTGACTGATGTACATCTTAATCATTTCTGTTTTTCACGAAAAATAAAAGAGTTATGACATTCTAACCTGCGTCATTTATTTTCAAATGATTATTCAAAGTAATAATTGTCCCTTTTCTGCATTTTTTCCGAATTAGTATAGCCAAATCGAGATATATTCGAACTAGTATGTGTTATACCATGCTATGTGCTGGACTGATGTACAACATGTACCTGACTGATGTACATCTTAATCATTTCTGTTTTTCACGAAAAATAAAAAAGTTATGACATTCTAACCTGTGGCATTTACTTTCAAATGATTATTCAAAGTAATAATTGTCTTTTTTCTGCATTTTTCCGAATTAGTATAGCCAAATCGAGATATATTCGAACTAGTATGTGTTATACCATGCTATGTGCTGGACTGATGTACAACATGTACCTGACTGATGTACATCTTAATCATTTCTGTTTTTCTCGAAAAATAATAAATTAATGACATTCTAACCTGTGTCATTTATTTTCAAATGATTATTCAAAGTAATAATTGTCCTTTTTTCTGCATTTTTCCGAATTAGTATAGCCAAATCGAGATATATTCGAACTAGTATGTGTTATACCATGCTATGTGCTGGACTGATGTACAACATGTACCTGACTGATGTACATCTTAATCATTTCTGTTTTTCACGAAAAATAAAAAAGTTATGACATTCTAACCTGTGGCATTTACTTTCAAATGATTATTCAAAGTAATAATTGTCTTTTTTTCTGCATTTTTCCGAATTAGTATAGCCAAATCGAGATATATTCGAACTAGTATGTGTTATACCATGCTATGTGCTGGACTGATGTACAACATGTACCTGACTGATGTACATCTTAATCATTTCTGTTTTTCACGAAAAATAAAAAAGTTATGACATTCTAACCTGTGTCATTTACTTTCAAATGATTATTCAAAGTAATAATTGTCTTTTTTCTGCATTTTTTCCGAATTAGTATAGCCAAATCGAGATATATTCGAACTAGTATGTGTTATACCATGCTATGTGCTGGACTGATGTACAACATGTACCTGACTGATGTACATCTTAATCATTTCTGTTTTTCACGAAAAATAAAAAAGTTATGACATTCTAACCTGTGGCATTTACTTTCAAATGATTATTTAAATTAATGACATTCTAACCTGTGTCATATATTTTCAAATGATTATTCAAAGTAATAATTGTCTTTTTTTCTGCATTTTCCCGAATTAGTATAGCCCCGCATCGGATATATTGGACCGAGTATGTGCTGGACTGATGTACATCATGTACCTGACTGATGTACAACTTAATCATTTCTGTTTTTCATGAAAAATAATCAAGTTGAATGAATGAATGAATGAATGAATGAGTTCATTACTAAATCACAATGATACATACATCTTAAATTGGTAAAAATCACAATAACGTCTTGGTAAAGGGAGCTAACAAATAGCATATGCTAATCGAGGTTAGCCCCGTAAAATTGATTACATAAATCAATAGTTAGCAAATTAATTGAATTATACATCTCTTTTTTTTTTTTTAATAACACATATCCATTATTTACAGTCAACACGATAAAAACAACTTTCGAAAAATAAACTCAAGGGCAATTTCAAGGCCTACTGCAGTGCCCATAAAATGACGTTCGGATTATGTAATACGCGATTGTAATGTTCGCACATTTCTTAAAGGTGACAGACAGGGCTATTGAAATTGTCTTGAGTTTATTTTTTGAAAGTAGTTTTTATCGTGTTAATCAATAAAGGTAGTAATAACAGTACAACAACAACAACAACAACAACAATAACAATTTATGACATTCTTACCTGTGCCATTTACTGTCTAATGATCATTGAAAATGATATACTGATACGGCTTACATTCATATACTTTTCATTTGGCAGTCGCAAAACAATTAAACCACACTGCTGTAGGCCTATATTTCAACATTTCTGTAATAAACAATTAAAAGAAAAATCTTTTACAAAAGCAAGGGGGAAAGTTGTTTCAAGTACATTCTTTCGGGTTATACAGTATTGTCATATCAAATTGCCCTCTGCTTCCACTTACGAAACTCAGTGCATTTTCTCGTCTTATTCAGACTGTATACCTCTTAGAATAATTTGTTTTGGAACTTTGTCAAGTGGCGTAACTACTAGTAACTCTAGTAGTGAAAAACAGAAAAGGAACAGAAAAGCAGAAGTAAGAAAGAGAGAGAGAAGGGGAGGGGGCGGGGTGGTAGTGATAGCTAAGACCCCACACCCTCAGCCCGGAATTGATGACATTGTTCATTTGTATTTTATCTACCAATTCGGACGTTTGCCTCAAACCCAGACCCCCCCCCCCCCCCTCCCCAATAATGCCAGTGCACTCTCCATGCCTGGACCCATTATAAATTATACCCATTTTGATCATCAACTTTAAAACCAATTCCTAGTTTCGAATAAAAATGTTATTTTCATTCCCGATCCACACGGGATGTGAACCCGTATTTCATCCCACCCTCTTCTCCCAAAAGAAGCCTACCTATGCCTTTCTTAGTGTTATGTAATTCATTGGCGTAATGAGCCAAAAGAACTGAGGGGGCCTGTCAGAGGGACACAGGGTCCAATATACCTTTTTAAAATGAAAATGCAATTTCGTTATATATTTGGTAGGTAATTTGATTCCCTTTTTTCTTTTGTTCTTTCTTGGGGGGGGGGGGTGCTGCAGCGCCCCAAGCCCCCCCCCCCCCCCCCCAACCAGTACGCCAGTGATGTAATTCATGTTACACGACACTCTTGAATGAATTAAGGTAGCGCTGTCATAGTTACGTACGTGTACGACTGGCATAACCGCACTATTATTAGTTCTAGGCTCCTTCAAATTGGCAACGTTTCTAGATTGACTCTAGGATCGCTTGGGCTAACTTCAGGTTCCGGACTGATGTAGAATTAGCCACGACCGATGCAGATATGAGAGGAATATTGCGTTCCTATTCGATACAAAAGGCTTTGACTGGGCGTTGTGGCGTGCGCCTGTAATCCAGCTACCAGTGGAAGTTATAAACTGATTCAGCGGACCCAGGTTCGAGACTGAGCGACGTCTTTCGGATGGTGACGTTAAAGTAGAACGTTAATGATTTTAAATATTGGCTTAATACTTATTATTGCATAGATGGCATAAATTAAACAAGGTTATCCAAATTCAACGCTTGGAAACATTTGAAGTAATCATTATTATCAATTATAAAACGGTAAAATACAGCCCCCGATATAGCAGCTGAAGAGCTCCTCGAACGCTGCTGAGATATGTGACGACACACCCTGGACCAGTCCTGTCTAAGCAGACGATGTCCCATAACATCTTACACATTTTTCAGAGCCTATTTTGTCATCTCCTCTTCACTTATTTCTCTTCCTTCACTAGCGTCAGTCTTAATGTTAGTCTGTTGCCTCACTCTTAACTTCGTGTATGGTATTATTTTGATGAAAAATGCAGCGTTAAAAAAATAAAGGAATCAGTCACTTGTAAACAAAATAAGACGCCATTGTATTTTCAGGTGCTTGCACCGGGGCATGTTCGGCGTTTCAAGAGGGAACGAATACCATCCTGTTATTATTCGGAGGGCTTTTCAATTTGAAAGTGGGGTTTATTTCATTGATCATTGACCCTTCTCCTATGTATTTACAATCAAACGGTTTTAGCTATCAGAATCAGTTTCACTTTCCCTTTATAATGGTGTGAAATAAGGTCATGTTTAAATACACCAAACTCTTTATAATTTGATAAATAATTGCATTGCAATTACGTTCATTCATTATAGGACGTCGTCTGCTTAAGCAGGATCGATCCCGAGTGTGACGACATCAAAACATCGCTATATTTCTGGCGAATCCTCGGATATTCCAGATGCTGACAAGAGCTTTTATTTGTGTTGTTTTTATAATCACCAGATACGCAGTTGACATAAAACTTATACGATTGCCATCTGTAAGCTTCCCAGTTTCTAGTGATACATTAATTGCCATATTTGTGATTTTCTTTGAATATCTACTTTAAAGGTCGGTCCCAGACGTAAATAATCATATCTGATTGATACACGTCTGTAAAAACCCAATTACACACACAAAAAGGCTTTATCGATTTAATATTTCACGTATATTGTCTCATTTTTCAATCAATGTACAACTTTTTAACGAGTTAAGGTTGACAGATGGCGAAATAGAACATCATGATAGTGACTTTTGGTTTAAATAACATCGACCCATTGTAGAAATTATGTAGACATATTTAATGGGGTAAGAACAACAAGAAAAACTAAAAAGATGCGGCAAAACAGTTTTCCCTTTTCTTATTCTAAACAAACCTGAAAGAACGTGACGCGCTACTCCTCTTTACAATGCTTCTGTAAAAATATGTGAAAATAACCCCCCAAAAATAACGTAAAATAAAAGAGTGAAACTTTACAGTCGCACAAAATAAGATGCAAAACTCCATATCACAATGGGTCAAGAAATAGATGTCAATTATGAAACATTCTAATAAATATAATCCTTTGACAAAAGTAAATGCCGATTGGAAATAATTAGCCTATACAGCGCGTCCCAGAAAGAAACGAAACCCTAAAACAAAGGGTTATTGTGACCACATTATGTGCTCTATGACAATAATTATCTATTTTCCATAAGCTAGAATAACTATGCTTTTAAATGACACCTTGATGGCATCCATCCATATATGCTTTACCTAGCAGCAGCATTTTGAAAATGACATGTAAAATCTGTAAGTATAATTGTATTTCTTTAAATGCTGTGTAGCTACATTTATTAATGATTTGGAGCAAATAAGTTTGTTATGTTGCTTTCACTTTCCAAGAGTCGATTACCCAATTCGGGCCAATTTGAAGGGGGTATGGTTCAACCCATTGGGTGATCTGACACGGAATGATCCAGCATTTAATTTCAAGTTTAGAAAAATTAATACTCCACAAGTACAAAATATTTTTGTAAAAATATGCGCCTACAAAGTACTACTACCCTAAATTTTGCAAAACTTCCCCCAGTGTGGATACCACAAGATTCTCTTCGCAAACGATTACCCATCCTTTTAGTTCATTCGGTTTTTTTAAGGTATGGTAAGTGGATTAGTCGGAAATAATCTACAAGTAATATGGACCACTCTTGTATTTTCTATAATCATTTTTTTTTTTACTGTTTTTGACCAAAACCAAACAAGGAGACCTGCATAGCGGTGTTATCAAGAAACTTGTAGCGTATCTTCTTTACTTTATCGTTGTCATGGAACCCATTTACGTATATGGCCGACATCTTGTCATTGTGTTTTGAATATTCCCCCCAAAAAAGGGAAAGTACTCATACAAAAGCAGGGAAAAGTTTTTACCTGATGTAAATCTGTTTATAGGTGACTCAATATCTGGTAGTAGATGTTGATCGGTCTCATGGACTTGCAAATACATCATAACCATTATATATCCATCTGTACTTATTCACACAAGTCCTGCATAAAGTCGTTTTTAATGGATCTGTTATGAATTACGATATTTCTTAAGTCAGACAACCACTGTGCTTCCTCGTAAATCACGAAGTCTGTAGTCTAAGTAGGGTGTCCGCGAAAAAAGGAAACCCAAGTTTATGGGTAAATCACTCAATGATTTCAAATTATTTTTTTGTTAAAGGTCCCCTGCAACCCAAATGCAAGTTGATTTCTGTTGATGTGCAGGGATTCATACAACTCATATTTTGTTATTCAAACATCTAAATATGTATCATAGATTTTTGAATATATTTTTAAATCATTTTCTCAAACATGCTTAGCTCCACCCTAAAGAACATGCTCCAGATCTCATTCCTGCAATGACATCTTCTGTCAATCACTAGTGAGCTAAGGAGAGATGACCATCTGTTCTGGGGTAACCTCGCTAGTCATAAGGACCGCTATTCATAAGGACCATTTATTCACAAGGACCGCTATCCATAACGCGTGACTAACTGAATAGCGGTTTTGTATGGATAGCGGTCCTTCTAAATAGCGACCAAACCATAGACAAATTACCCTGCTATTCATAAGGCCCCCATTCATAAGGACCACTATTCATAACTATTCATAAGGACCGCTATTCATAACGCTTGTTAAATGAATAGCGGCTTTCTGTGAATAGCAGTCCTTATAAGTAGCGAGCGGACCCCTCTGTTCTAATAGACCATACAATGCCTACACAGGAGTTCTGTCAGACATGCTGTAGCATCACTAGGAAAGGAGGTATTGTTTGAAAGCATGCAATTCTATTGTGAGCAGTGCTGAGGGGAAGTTACATTCCAGTGTCTATTGTACAATGCTATTGTAGCTGACTGATGATTGACAGATAATTTCGTTGCAGGAATGAAATCTGGAGCTTTATTTTTAGGGTGGAGCTTAGGAGGTTGAAAAAATATTTTTAAAAAAACGTTTAAAAATGTCATCAGTTTTGATTATTTACACCAGTAAACATCTAGTCACATTATGCTGCAGTGTATTCTTGGGTGCGTGATTTAGGGGAGAATTATGACAAGCTGCCGACACCACTGAACTCTACACTACGTAGTGTAGAGTTCAGTGGCCTACACTCAGCTGCGGACTCTAGTTTTAGTGTCAGACTCAAGTTAACACATGAAGGAAAGGGGTTAACTCATTGAGCTGAAAATCTAGGCAATGCATGTGGCAAAGATTGTTATTTTTGACTATTTCCAACAGAAATACAAAATAAGAGATTATCTAGGCCTATATAGGCCTATGTTATATAACATATCCGAATGACAGTTTCTTCCTACATTTAAGTTTGATTTTAAATCCCCCCCCCCCCACCCCCATGATCAGATAATATACTCGTGCACTATTATATGAAGATGATTCAGTGTACTTTTGAGTTACCTTTATAGAGTA
Source organism: Heliocidaris erythrogramma (assembly GCA_025617745.1). Taxonomy (NCBI): domain Eukaryota; kingdom Metazoa; phylum Echinodermata; class Echinoidea; order Camarodonta; family Echinometridae; genus Heliocidaris; species Heliocidaris erythrogramma. The sequence continues at coordinate 41,604,697 of CM046870.1, read as the reverse complement.
GTCGTTCAGCACTGCAACAATTGTTGGGTAGACATTATAAGGAAATGCTGGACGCGGGAGGCGAGTTTTTAGCCAATTTCGCCCAGGCACCGCTGGTTCTTAGGGCATCGCTCGGTCGCAGCTGAAGTTTTAAAGCGGAGGGGATACAGTACCCCCCCCCCCCCCACTTTTCCAAGTACCCCGAAAATGCCCTGTTTATTTCTGAACAAATGCCCCCTTTCTCTCTGATAAGTGCCTTTTTTACTACTGAAAGTGCCCCTTTTCCTTTCTAATAAGTGCCAATTCCCCTTCTGATAAGTGCCTTTTTTCTCCTTCTGATAAGTGCAATTTAACCTCGGGTAGGTGCCTATTTTCTTTGAATTTTTATAAGTGCCCTTTTCTCCTGATGATAAGTGCCCCTTTTCAAATATAATGATTGCCCCCCTTTTCTCCCTAATATGTGCCCATTTCTCCCTTGATAAAGTGCATTTTTATTTCTGATAGGTGTTCCCTTTCCCTTCTGATAAGTGCCCATTTTCAAGTCTGATAACTGCCCCCTCTCTACTTTCTGATAAGTGATGTTTTCCTATCTAATATGAGCCCTTTCCCTCTTCTCATAAATGCCCCTTTCCATCTCTTATAAGTGCGCTTTTCCATCTCTGATAAGCGCCCTTTCCTCTTCTGATAAGTGCCCCTTTTTACTTATATTTTCCCACTTTTTCTTACAAAAAGAAGCATATCTAGCTTCAAAGAATCGGATGCGGCTTTATGTAATAACAAGTACCCAATATACTACAACTACGATTTAAGGCGGTGGAGCTGGAGGCAAGAGGGGCACAAAGCCCCTCACTCGAATGTGCCAATAATTTACACCAAGTACAAGGGCAATATTTTCTGAAAATTTTCCCAAACTCGCTCTTATAGTATATAATGAAATCAAGATCGCATAAAGTATGTTGATATCGATGTAATCATGGTAATCCTTTAAAAAAAACACGACAGGGTAAATGTACGATTTAAAGATCATTAGATCTTCCCCCAAATTAATTTCATTATATCGCTGTAAACAAACCAAAGCCTTCAATATTGCTCGCGGATTCATTAGACCATTACACACAACTTCTAATTGGGGAAGCTGAAACAGTGTCCAGAACCACAATAAGAAGGAAGAAGATGAAGTTGATTACGTATTAATTAGACTGTAGCACGGGCGTAGACACGCATAATTATCCATTGTTAGTGGGGGGATGATCTATTCATAATATCCCCCCCCCCCCCAGGAACAATAGAAAGCGTGTTCGTGTCTACGCCACCGGACTGTAGGGAAATATCAATGTCACAAAATGGTCCCTGTTTTTTTAAATTTATGTTCACCCCTTGTAGGTGCCCTTGTTTTCTCACAAAGTGCCCTTTTTGGCTAGTCCCCCCCCCCCCCCCACTTTGAAAGACGCTCCACCGCCCCTGAGCCCATACCTCACCTCACTGTGGCTAAGATATTTGGTGTGGATAATTTCTTTTGTCCAATATTCCAGACTGCATTGTATTATAGAGTTAAATATCTGAAAGGTTGGTTATAGAAGTGACGTACGAGTAAATAATTTGTTTAAATGCTTGTCATTGATACAAACTATTTTACAGACTAAGATCATAAAATCATTCCTTGTCGTACATCATTTACTATTTATAATTTGATTATATTGCCTTACATTTCAGTATTGTATGAGCTTTTCAAAAAACAAAAACTCATTACTTCTCCTTCAGAAAAAATTGTCCGTATTTGTACGAACTCACATTAAAACCCATTGTTCGACCAGCTGCGTAGACTTTCTATACATGACATTCATTACCTTCAAATTGCTCTTTTGATGTATAAATTCCATTCCCGCGAACTCCCCACCAACCGTTAACTCAGCTTTTCAGAATTATCCAACTCGAACCTTTGCAAATGTGCATTAAAAAAATCCAGCTCTTGCCCACCAATCCATTCGACATACTGGTATACCTCTCCCTTTAGAATATACCAAACAAAATACGATTTCAGGAGACAGGTGAAGAATTCATTTCTCTGTAAATAATTATGAAGCGCAAGGCTGATCAGCTTTGAGTTTCACATTTTGGGAGAGGGGTGTTCTTTGCTTGTCTCTTGAAAATGTTGTTCGTAATCACAATTGTCACTCGCATGGGTTTGCCCGCAGTTCCTTATTTCATGTTTATTGTCATTTTGTTATGGATACAAACAAATCACCTAGGCCAAGTAACGAGTCATTTTCATTGTCAGGATGCTTGACTTTGTATATCTTTACCCAACATTCATGATGTGTACATCATGAATTTCTTCTCTCTATGATTCTCTTCATGATTCTGTTTTACCTTTAACCTCTCTCTGTCTACCTCTATCTACCTATTTATCTCTATTTCATATTATTCTCTATCTCCTTTCTTGTAGTAAATATGCATCAGTGATTATGTTTCAATGCTTTTATATGTATAATTAATATTTTTGTATGTCTCCATCAAGCTCTTAATAGAGATTACGACTATCCATTCATGTATTATTATACCATGTAACTGATGATCTATATACAAATGATGATGATGATGATGATGTGTGTATACAACACAATCAAATCAAACCTTGTCATTAATAAAAGAAGAATGATTACTGCAAACGACATCTGTATATTCAATACATTGAAATAGTAACCGTTGATCTGACTACACATTATCATGATTATATGGGATTTGTTTCAGACCCCTCCAATGGTGCATCTATCTATAATCTTCCGTTTTCACATCCTTCCGCTTTTTGTTTTTGAGGAGGTGGTGGGCTAGGTTTCAGGTTTTTATCATTTTCAGCTAGCAGATAATTATCAAGCCTTCACGTTTTCACTTCTGGTTCAAAATCTAACAAGGGAATATTAATTCTATTTAGCCTGCATGTGTTCATAAAATGTTAAGAGATATAGCGAGATAGGAGATATCGTGGTAAAGCAGGGGGATGAAATAAAGATACGTAGTGCATAAAATAGATTCACGTCATGTTCCCTATGCGCTTCCGAACAGTTTTTGAAATATTAATAATACCCCATGCAGCTTAAGAAAACATGTGGGTGGGGGTGTAGAAGTAGTGGAAACAGAGCGAAAGGGAGTGACACAGAAGGGGAGAGATGAAGTGAGATATAAAGAGAGAAAACAGATTAAGACGTAGGACCTATATGCTCCAGTCACACTTACTCCGGGCTTACTCCGGGCAGCGTCTTTCTTTTTTGCAACCAAGCCTAGGCAGAAACCCTTTTTTGAAGACTTTGAAACAGACTACAAGTATCGGACTTGTATTTTCTTGTATCGGACCTGTATTTTCTTACTCTGTCACCTTATTTTTAAATAAGCAAAAGAAAATTTCGTAATATAAACTTCTGCCGAGGTTCGAACTCGTGGTTCTTTCACCAAGAGAGGACTGGATTATCCGATTGCGCCACACACAACAGCTGCTCGATGCTTTTGCTCGTTTTATTATATCGCTATAATTCGTTTTCATGAATATTCATGCAGATTAGTCTTGACGGAATAAACCGTATTAGTATGAAAAATGCGAAATCTGCCTAGGCTTGGTTGTAAAACGTAAACGCGCGTCCCGGCACGACAAACGACACGACAATACGACATGAACGAATTTCTAAAATATCGCTCTAATGCAAACTCTATGGCACCGTGCACACTGCGTCGTGCACGACGTTTTTAGCCGTTTCAGATAATCGCTCAGCGAGCGATTTTCCCATCACGACAAAACGACATTTTGGCCATCAACCAATTAGCGTGGAGGATTTGCAGTAACATCATATTTATGGCAGAAACTTTTCATTTCTCTTACTCAAATCTCTATGGGATTTTTCTTGTAAATTATATTATCAAAAGTACCATAGACACAAAAACACAGCATTGGTTGTGGTTTTGTCGTCTCCAGACGAAAATTACATTGTAGTCGGGTCAATTTAAAGGGTTTGACCAAAACAAAATTGCAACAAAAGGTTTTTCAACTGTTTCCGGGGATGTTTGACGTCAGGAATAACATACTAAAAATTCAAGAAAATCGGACTTCCGGAAAGTGGTTATTTTCAAAATGGCGTCCAAGATAGCCGCCAGCACCTATTAATAGCTATATTATTATTATGATTATGTTTATTATTATTTTGCATGATCATTATTATGAATGATGATGACATGGAATAAAAACGCATAAATTATCCAGGGTACAGGTGTAGCCTTCGTATTGAAGACGTTATCCATGCCAAAATATATATTTGCTATGCCTTTACGTATATGTGCCGATGAGTTAAGAAAATTTCTGGAGAAAAACACATTTAATGAATAGAGCATAAATAATGATAGGGCGTTAGACACCCTTCGACTTTTGCAGACCCTTAATTGAATGAAATTTGGAGGAGCAGGGGTCTCCAGTGTGAAGTTTTATTAGATTTTTAGTATGTTATTCCTGACGTGAAACCCCCGGAAACCTCTGAAAAACCTTTTGTTGCAATTTCTTGAGGTTTGGCAGTTCTTCAACATAGTTACATGAACAATTTATCAGCTTTTAGAAAACCCAAAAGTTAAAAATATAAAACTTCCGTCTTATCTTTGCAATCATTTTGATGACTACTTGATGGATTTCAAATGAATTCTATCACGACATTCTCATCATCAAAGACGACATCACCATCTCTCCAGAAAGACTTTTTACCGAATATCGTGTGCGGTGTGCACTGTTTTGTTTGTTTGTTTGTTGTTGTTTTTTTGGTTTTTTGGGTTTTTTTTTGCTGTTGTCGTGTAGCATGTTGTAGTGTCGTTTGTCGTTTGTCGTGTTCGGTGTGAATCCGGGTTGCAACAGGGTTTTACGTTACGTATAGGGTTAGGGTAGGTATATAGCGTTTGGTCCTGTGGTGAATTTAGTGAGGATATTGACTGTGGAGCAATTATTGTCGCTGGAGTATTACCGAAAAGTTGGTAGCGATAATGGTTTGATATTTCAATAAGACAGAGATTCTTCAAATGGTGCTTATCATCTTGAACTAATAACTACTTACAAAAAATAAATACCTAAACTACCTTGTGCAACCAACTAGTAAAATCACATGTTTCCTTGTATATGGGAAACCTTCACAAAAGGAAAAAAATGGAGGACAAAACAAGGAAGGATGAAAAGAGGGAAGAGTCCCGACATAAAAGTAATAAAATAAAGCTCTAGCTGGTAGCATACTGTATATGAGAGAATAATCAGTAGTCCAGTCAAAAACTGATACTATTAAAAGAAAAAAAGCCAGCTTTTTGTTTATTTTCCGACTTCAATTTCGTTTTTGATATAAAGATCCTTGCTGCTACGCGTAATTTTAAATTAAGAAAAAAAAATCATAACGAGAATATACCGACATCAGTATGATGCATGCAGAGTGAGACACTCATGAATTTCTGCTTTGTCGCTTAGAAAAATGTTTCCTATTGTTTAACATACAGACGATCATCACATGCACAGATTTCTTGTCTTCCGGCCATGTTATCTTTCTACCCCCTACTCATCATGTCTCAAGTTCTTGGTATCATGATACTAGTCTTAGCTGGATACTGGACAGGACAGACCTTAGGAGGATATGGATGGGACGGGTCAGGCAAAGAATTTAACTTGCACCCGCTACTCATGACAATTGGTTTGGTGTTTCTATATGGAGATGGTATGTATCTATAGACAAATAGAAGAGTATGGAAACAGAATTTAACTTATACCTCTACTCATGACAATGGGTTTGGCGTTTCTATATGGAGATGATATGTATAGACTTAGCAGGGTATGGAACAGAATTAACTTGTACCTCTAATCATGACAATGGGTTTGGCGTTTCTATATGGAGATGATATGTATAGACTTAGCAGGGTATGGAACAGAATTAACTTGTACCTCTAATCATGACAATGGGTTTGGCGTTTCTATATGGAGATGATATGTATAGACTTAGCAGGGTATGGAACAGAATTAACTTGTACCTCTAATCATGACAATGGGTTTGGCGTTTCTGTAATTTTTATGGAGATGGTATGTATAGACATAGGGTATAGTAATAAAATTTAACTTATAGCCTACGTTTACTCATGACAATGGGTTTGGTGTTTCTATATGGAGATGGTGTGTATAGACATAAAGGAGGATATGGAAACAGAATTTAACTTACATCCTATATACACATGATAATACCATCACCATATACAACAAGAGGAGTAATTGAATAAAGTTTGTCATCATTTTTCTTGAAGGTACAATCATTTTGAAAATGATGACAATCACGCATTATTGTGCACTGGGACAATGTACACGATTCATAAATACCTTTAAAATTACTCCTCTAATCATATGATGATATCTAGTTTATTATTATCATACCCAGATGAAATTAGAATTTTAATCATTGTTACTGAAGTTATTTTTTGTAAATCCGAAATTCGAATCAAAAATAATATATACTTCTCGTAGGTTTACAATCGGCGATGATGATCTTTAATGTGGATAAAACCTCATTCCAACAGATGGATACAGCAATACCAATAATAAATTATTGACCACTCCTTTATGTTTTATGTCAAGGTATCTTGATCTTCAGAGTTTTTCGACACAACCCCTCACCCAATGTCAAAATTTTCCACCTGGTCTTCCAGTGCCTCGCCCTCATCTTTGCCTGTGTCGGTCTTAAAACAGTTTTCTGCTTCCATCGTGTCCAAAGCTTTCCTGACATGTATTCCCTCCATAGCTGGGTCGGACTGAGTGCTTTCATCTTGTTTGTTTTACAGGTATAGTGGTTAGTTCAATAACTTGTTTTTTAATGATTTATTAGGCGAAGACTGGATTTAAAAGAGTACTAACCTGGCCTCTCGTCATCAACTTGGGCTGCCGTCTTAAAGTCAGTTGCACCGTATATAAATACATATTGATATTTTGTTCTAAATAAAGAAATCAAAAAATTATATCACATTATAAACCACGAATCAAATATCAAAAGTATGATATATGCATGAGTATAGTACAAATATACATTCACCGTTTAAACCTCTTTCTTTTCAGTATACAGGGTGTCCTTGAAATAAGGAATCCGAAGTTCACAGATAAATTACTCAACAATTCCAAATTATCTTTGGTTAATGTACACATCATTGGAAAGTTCATTTTCTCGAACGACGGCCGCGATATTTACTGACGGGTGCCGGGCGATTCTGATCACTAGTGTTCAAAGGCACCGCCCGCGCCCCGTCGAATATGTGACAGGATAGATTCCAAGGGAAAAATACTCTCGACGCCCTGGCGGGTTTAGCCTTTTGACAAGGCCTCGTGACTTGGCTATTTTCCTCGTCATGCTGTGCCTGAGATGAGACTAGCCGGCGACGAAAAGAATCAACACGGCCCGGGTGACGCGCGATCGAGCGACTTTAGTCGCGAGGCCTTTTGGAACCTGGGTTTCCATCGTCCGATATGAATTATTCACGAGTTGACGTTCGTATGCTAACACGCCTACCGAGGATTATCGACCAATCACAACGGTATCTGCGGGGCTTGCTTTCCATCATTGATGTACTAGTAGCTTGCACGGGCCGCGCTAGCTCGAGATGAAGGCGAATTTGCATACCAAATGTATGCTGACGTCATGCGAAGATACGTTTGCTGATTGGCTCCTACCTATAAGGTAGCAGATCCTCGCTAGGAACAAAGGATAACATAAGAAATACAGGCCAGGTTCCAAAAGGCCCTCGGACTCACGTCGCTCGATCGCGCATTCACCGGGCTAGGCGGCTAGTCTTGTGATGCAGCCACTACTAGCTTACTTGCCGAGAAAAATAGCCAAGTCACGAGGGCCTTGTCAAAAGGCTATGGCGGGTTTGAAATTCGGGGACTTTCTGGCGATCTACAAATTCGGCCGGAGATCGTTGAATATGTGACGTAAGCATAAACGAACTGTTGTATGCTTGTTTGAATAATTTTATAGATTCTATTTTAAAAACTCTATTTAGGAGAAATATCACATCAATCTATTTATTGTTGAATGTTTTCAGTGGATGGCTGGGATAGCAACTTTCTTGTATCCTCGACTACGCGATGATCTCCGTGTAACCTATCTTCCTCTTCACCGTTATGTTGGTGTAGTTACCTTTGCCATGGTGATTGCAGCAGCGTGCATAGGCATCAACGAGAAGCTGTTTTTTGTCTAGTTAGTTTGATTCATTGGCTTCCAAGTTTGTATTGGAAATAACTTTAAATTTTGTTGTTGTGTTTTTATTCACTTTAGTATGATCGACCCTATTTTCAGAATATTCTATAAGTTCTCATAGTTTCTTCCAACGACAAAATAAATCATTTTAATAACTTAGTTTATAACTTATCGTTAGAAACGATGAGCCATTAAAATGGCTTATCGTTTCTAACGCTGAAGCTCTCGAATTACAAAAGTGAAATGAAGGATTACATCTTTTATTTTGTCTAAAATTTGCCATATGAGTCCTTTGGAAAACTTCGTGTCCCCCTGAAAAACTCTTCTCCTCTTCCTCCTCCTCCTCCTCCTCCTCCCCCCCCCCCCTTCCCCTCTACCCCTCTCTCTCTCCCTCTCCCTGTCTGCCTCCCCGATGTCTATTTTTCTCTCGCTCTACAGTCTACTGTAGCTCTCCGCCCTGACAAGGAACCCATCTCATTTACATATATAGGGCTTACATCAGTAATTCAGGCTCCCATTCACTCACGTGTTAAATTGACAGTAATAATGATAAATGATAGTGTTCCGAGTAATGACAAATATACAAAACATTTCCTGAATGAGTTGCACTATTTCGGCATTTTCCTGGCGATATCAAAATTTATGAAGGCTGAAACGCGGCTAAACTTTACTTTCGCCAACTGGGCGTTGTGGCGTGCGCCTGTAATCCAGCTAACAGTGGAAGTTATAAACTGATTCAGCGGACCCAGGTCCCGCCCCCCCCCCCCCCCCACTCCCACTCAGTATTATTTAGTTTACGCGTATGCTTGTTTCCTCCCTTTGAAAGCACCCCCCTATCTCCGGGCTGCCAAAATTTCTGAACCCCCCTATCGCGGGCTTTGCGCGGGCTTTTCCTGCCTTGGGGACCCCCCTAAATTCAGAACACTGCTCAATGTACCCCCCTATCTCAGGTGAGCTCTCATTCCAACCCCATATCTCAGGACAGACACCAACCCCCCCCCCCCCCCTCCCAAGTAAGCTGTCATTACAATACCTTGGAAGAGATGTATTTTTATGTTCAAAATGGTATCTCAGAACTCAATGCAGTCATAAGAAACCAAACAAAAATGAAAATCTCATGACATAAAAGGTTTTTTAATGGTAAGTCCTGTTAATAGCAGTTTCAACTTATGTTACTTTCCATGATCACTTGTAACCAGAATCTCAATGGGATAATATCAATAACAGGATAAAATCTAATTTGTCTGAGGCACTTGCACATGAGGTTAGAACTGAATCAATACTGTACTGGGTGTCCCAAAAAGAAATCAATTATCACAACCTGGACCAGAGGAGAGACCACTTGTTAGGACACCCTGCATATGTTGATAATATCGAGTCGAGGGAGGACTGGGTGGGACTGGGGGCCAGTGTTTCTACTTTTAAAAATGAAATAATCCTGGCTGAATGAGCTATCAAAACTAGCAGGAATTTCAGGAATTTGATCCTGGGATTTGATCAAGTTTTCAAGATATTTCATAACCCCCCTTTTTTAATTTCTCAGGTGTTGAAGAGAGAGAGAGAGAAAGAGAAAAAAAAAACACCCCCTTTTTTAATGAAATCTCCGGGTGAAAGATAAAAAACACCCCCTTTTTTTACAATTCACGGGCCGGATTGTGTCGCCCAAAAAATACCCCTTTACCGGAGATTTTTGGAACACGCATGCGGTCCCTTCGACCTCCGAGTGGGGGGGGGGGGGGGCCAGGACCCAGGTTCGAGACCCCAGGGGGTCACTCACCACATTATGTGCTACGCACGCTCGTCCACACACTTCAAAATTGGACCCTTAATGGCGTATCGCGCGAGGTCTAATTTGCACCTCTATACGGCGTCACATCAGAAAAACATACCCTAAATGGCGTCAACACGCTCATCACTCCATCCAAAAATACCGTAAGTGGCGTATAAATTATAGTACAGTACTAGCTACGCGTACGTCTAGTATAATATCTCCAAGTTCAAGTACGCATGCGCTGTAGCGAGGCATGGTTCGAGAGTTGTTGTTGTTCTTTCCTTATTCTTTTTCGGGCGGGAGCCCCGTGACTGGCGCTTTCGATTTCGCGCAGGGGGTGAATATCTGATCCCGTATATTCTTCACGGATGAAAATAGTAGGAAGTAAAATTAGAATTAACCTTCGTAGAAACAGATACAAAGCAGAATCTACTGATTATCGCAATTCATTTTGTACCCTAAATGTCGAATTTGAAATTTGTGTAATGGTACTCTAAACGACGATTGAAGTTGAAAAACACCCCTTTTTTAAGGAAGACGTCGACGACGCCTCAAGCCTGAAAACAGACCCTTTTGGACGTTTTTTGTGGACGAGCGTGCGTAGCACATAATGTGGTGAGTGACCCCCCTGGGTTCGAGACTGAGTCCACGTCTTTCGGATGGTGACGTTAAAGGTCGGTCCCAAGGCCGTACGCAGAAATTTTTTCCTGGGGGGGGGGGGGGGGGGGCAAGATGATCGCTTTCAAAGGAACCCATAACTTGAAGTCTAAAACCCGATTTAAAAAAAGTATGATTTTGAAATTTCTGGGGGGGGGGCAACTGCCCCCCCCCCCCCCGCGGCGTACGGCCTTGGTCGGTCCCCAGACGTAAATAATCATATCTGATTGATACACGTCTGTAAAAACCCAATTACACACACACACACACACAACTCGCAGGCTTAAACAGTGGCCAATACACTGAGATAATTATAATCCTTTAAACGTACACAAAGACAAGCTCACCTTAGCCTAGAGGTGAAATCGAGAACCCTATGACTATTGGACATCATTTACCTTCTTTAAATTTACAGAAGACAGTTACTCGATTTTATATGAATTTCTTTATTCAATTTTAATCGTATTAACTTTGCTCCGTCTCACAAGAATGCATTGCGAGCGGATGAATATGACTTTGTGCCCTATATTTCTTTTTGCCAGCTCTGGAAGGGGAGATTCGATGAAATACTCTACCTTGCCACACGGAGCATATATCGGAAATTTTTTTGGCTTCCTCGTCCTCCTTTTTGGGCTAATTGTCGGCTATTTAGTCACCAACTCGGACTATAGAAGACGAACATCCATCCCAGCTATTGATGGTTCAGAACAAGGAACGCCAATGAAATCAACCGACCAGACAGTGAATTAAATCAAGAATAGCATTGATGCAGGGAAGATACATGTACTTTATCGTATTACAAAGAACAAAATAAAATTGTATCTCGTTGTTTACTCCTTGGCTTCAAAACATATTCTCTATAGTCCCATTGGCGTAGCGAGACATTTTGAACAAGGGGGCACAAAACATCCGAACCAATGGTGATCCAGAAAAAGGGTCCCTTTACAGGTCTATAAAGGTTGGGGTGGGTAGGACGTCTGATGCTCCATTCACGCATCTATTCATACTGAGCAAGTAATCACAGGCGCACGTACAGGCATGATTTTGCCAGGGCACCGGCACCTCTTTCTAGTTTCTATTTTTCTTTTGCCAAAAATGTGGTCACTTTTTGTAGTGAAGATGTACAGAAATCTCACATTCGGGCACTTAACCCTAACCCTATGGTGGTTGCCCGAATATCAGAACTGTAACAATTTCAGGGGGGCTGCAGCCCCAGCTCCAGCCTCCTCTGATTGTGCTTTTTCATTCAACTTTAGCAACAGTACAATGACTCATGGATATTTGCATCAATGTGTTTTTACCGAAAGTGTTTAGACAGGTTGATTCTTTTTTATTCAATTGGTTTTTATGTTTGAATACATTTTAGATTTAATTTCCATAATATGAGAGAAAGGGTTCGAATTCGCTCTGTTGGGCTTTACACAATCCATGCTCCATTTTTCTGTTAACACTTTAGACGGTTTACTTCAAACGTCTACCTAATATTGTGTGGAGAGGTCGTATTGCCACCGAGCTAGAAAATTTTGAATATTCCCGTAATTATGAGATTTTAAGAGCATTTTGGTTACATTTTCCTTTAAATAAATGTTTCATAATGGTTGAAAGTGTAATTACCCACGCCGATAAAATCGGCAGGGTTATGTAAAAGGCTCCGTATGTTTGTTTGTTTGTTTGTGTACAAGAAAACTAGAGAACGGGTGAACGGATTTGCACCAAATTTTCAGGGAATGTTCGGATAGTGACAGGAAAGAATCGATTAGATTTTGGTGATGATCGGTTGACGCCTGCAAATTCTGTGTAACCTTGTAGTTTTGACCCCATAGTTAGTATAGTATTGCAACTACTCTGTAGCGCCGCTAAGGCGTGGGTCTGCCGCCTTTGACGGCCTTTCTAGTTTTTTATGTTTTCCTTTTTTTTAGTGGATGAACAGGGGGAGGGTACATGGCCCCCTTGTGCCCCCTAGCTAGCCTATATACAGTCTTTTGTTCATGACATGACAATTTTAAGCGTGAATTGATTTTAATACTGTTTTATATAAATTGTCTTTTACTGTTTTATGTAAAATGTCTTTGTCTATATCCCTTTCCCCTGGTGTCACCGTGAGTCGCAGCTTATATCATATTGATTATATATTAAAACAGGTGGTGATTGAGGTTGATATATCTACCATGATAGGGTAAGGGTAGGGTTAGGGTTAGCCCCCATAATTCCTTCATTCGGGATGGGATGGGTACATGGACAAATCAAGGTTCAATGCCAATCAAATAATAACGATAAAATATCAATCAATATCACAAAATATTGAAAAAGCAAACAACTGACAAACTCTGAAATGAATAAAAATTGTGTCAATAACAAAGTAGTAATTATTATCAAATGACGCTCTTATTCTTGACACATTATTTTTGACGTTTGTTATAGCCGTGTATTTTAATTCTGTTGATGGTAAAGTGAACAACTCATATACTGTATATACCAAAGAGTGTTTTGATTTTATTGAACTGCCATTGTCTTAGGGAACGTCTTATAACAAGGTTTCGATATAAAGAGGTATTTTCACCGATCCCAAGGAGTTTGTTAACAAGGTTCCCCTGTACATTTCAAACGAAAAGACAATTAAAAATACTCGATGTGAATTTTATGCCGAATATTATTTGTAAACTGACACCATTAGTTTAGTCCGAGTGTGTATTTGCACCATGGCCTACATGCATGTTATATCATTTGCCACATTTTGTACATGACATGATTTACCATATTTGTTCACGTAATATTTTTTTTAATAATTTATGTCTCAGCCTAGTGATATGAATATCAAATACAATTGTTTTACCGTGAAATAAATCTTAATCAGTAAAATGTGTTTCTGAACATTCAAATTTTATTCTTCAAAAGAATAGCTTGTAATTTCCGTTTTATTTATTTGTAATTACCATATCCTTAAATTTATCCATTGTTTTGTCATGTATTGTATATTGTTGAAGTGTGTCAACACAATTGATATGATGTTCCTTACCATTGATTAGAAAAATTAGGTATTCTGATCATTTAGATTTCACTCATATTTGTATACTCATTCAATATTCGTATTTCTTCCATTATCAATACGACTTTTCATATTCTTTATACTTGTGTCTTGTAAAACAAAATATTCATGTACGATGTGAATAAAGTTTCCTAATAAATGCAAAGTACAAATTATTGATTTGATATTTCATATGTCGGTTTAAAAAGATGTATGCAGAAGCCCCTACCCGCAACACCCCCCCCCCCTTCTCTCTCTCTCTCTCTCTCTGATTCTCTCTTTATCGCTCTACCCTCTTTCTCCCTTCAACTCGCTTTTCTTTCTCTCCTCACTCGTACACTCGTTCACTCATTAGCAAACATGCCTCTTTATCACAATAGATTGAAATCTACTTTTAAAGATTCCTAAAGTTAACTTCCTATATAGAGTTAAATTTGCCACAACTAATCACATGTTTTCCTTATCTCAATAGTTTCTACTTAGTTTACTATCTCCTCAGTTTTTGATGCCCATAACATAGTCGACTGATTTCTTTGATCATATTACTTTGAATAACAGTATTGACATATTGAGCTAGTGTTTTATACTACGAGTTTGGGCAAATAATCCCCCCCCCAGGAAAGCTATATCCTACTTTTGGGACATATACACGTTGGACACCCCCCCCCCCCCCCCGTAAAAAACCCGAAACAAAACAAAAACAAAACAAGAACAACAAAACATAAAAACCCGGACTAGTATAATTTTATTTGCAATAATGCGGGACAAATTTCACCTTTACCACTAGATGGGAAAATGATCCCAAATTTGCCAACGTTAGTTGAGTATTTTTAAATTCTAGACGCATTTTTGAGATACAATGTTGAAAACATCCTTGCAAAAAAAATCGTATCATTGCGGAGCCTCAGAAATGGTATTATGCCCAAGCTTTGAGTAAGCTGTAATAAACGTCAACTGAACACAACCATAGCATTCCACACACACATATTTCTTTTTCTTCTCCCATCTTTCCTTATCTTTACTTTTTCCTTCTATCATTTCCTATGTATTCCGTTTTTCTCCTTACATCTTCTCTTTTTATATTCCAGTTATTATTTGCTTTTATCTTTCTATCATCTTCTCTTGTTATCTTTCTTTTTGTTTTTCATTCTTTCTATTATATCTTTCTACATTTCCTCTTTTTTTTTCTTTTAACATACATTTTTATCTTTTTTGTTATTCTTTATTTTTACCTTTCTTCCAACTTTTCTTCAATCATTCATTTGTATTTCTTTGTATTTCCTCCATGTTGTTTAAGATGGCGCGTGGTTTTTGCACCAAAACCAGAAGCAAATTGTGAGGTCATTTAAACGTGTTTGAGATCTCCGTTGCGTTCATGCATATCCAGAAACCGTGATTCTAGCAAAACCGTTGTTTTAAAATGCAACTTTTTCTGCGTTTCATAACTTCGATTTCAAACATCTTTACATTTTCGACTGGCGAAAAGTGCTTGAACTAAATCTGAAGTTGTACGGCTCAACATTCATGCGGAGTAAAGCGAGTCGGGTGGGTGAGCACCATAATAATAAAATAATACTATTGATAATGCTGTTGCAGTTTAGCTTTGAACAGTTTGGGGTCTTGAATGTTTTACTATAGTTTCAGGTAACGAATTCCAATCTGTGTTTTCGGAAGAACGAGTATTTAAAAGAATCTGTTTTAGTGCTAATTTCAAAATATACATGTATGGTATGATTTATCATATCTTCTGGTTAAACGGGTGACAGTGTGCAGCAGGTCCCAAAAACTAAAGGCTCCAGCATTCTGGTTTGAACGCACTCCTCCATGTGATTAGATTTGTAGAAGTGCAGTTAGTGTGTACATTAAGAAAGTGCCGGTTACTATGACAAGGTAAGCCAAATTGTGATACAGGACAAACTTGAACTCTTAAACTGCGTCACAAAATGCTCCCCAAAACAAAAACCCTCTACCAGATTTGTCAATGTCCGCTGGTACCAGTGAATTTGATCCCTCATTATTGTAAGTATGCTAGTTCGTTTTTTGAGGGTTTTTCGGGGGGGGGGGGGGGGGAGGCGCAATCCTGTATAACATCAAATCAAAACAAAATCAGAAGGAATAATTTCAGGGTTTTACTTATAAGAAAGGATAGAATTTTGACATAGTTTTGTCACCTTGTCCACCTCCCACTCTTTAGGCAGCAATGTGAATGAAGACAAAAAGAAACAAATCAAATGCGTTTCAATGTTTCACTTTATTATACATTTCAGCCACAGATAGTGAAGGGGCACTCAATTGGAGAAACAAATAGAGAATGGAAATATACTTCTACATCCCATCTCATACTCACACATACTCAGTCACCCACTCACATTCATTCAAAGGAGAAACAAAAAACAAACAAAGCCCTGCTCTACCTACTTGTAAGGCAGAACAGACCAAAGAAGGAGGAGCAATTGTGACAATAGGCATGCTACATAATTATACAAAGCAGATAATACTCTGCTAACAGTACTCAATAATGTGAGGTGATGTTAAAAACACAAGTCTGCATTGACTGAGTGTGTAGTATAATATGCAGCCCTTCACAATGAACACAGAGTGTAATATGCTTCACAAAATGCTGAACAACACAATTAAGAAGCAGTCAAACATAGAAAATCTAACAATAAAATCTACTTCGACAATATATCACCATGACAACATATAAAATCTTCATCTAATCTTCAAGGCCATTCCTATAAATCTCTCTTGTTAAAAAGTCAGTCTCTCGCTCCCTCTCTCTATATTCATAAAATTCATCTCCACATAAATGCTGTCTTGCTTCATCATGATTCAATACAACATAGCTACACATGATGCTGCTGAAATAAGCAGCTTAAAGATTGTTTTTCATGAAGATTTTTAAAATCCAGTACTTTCACACTGACCAAACATTTTCATAAGTTTTTATCAAGTAATAAAATTTCTCTACCATAGTCAAATAATTACTTCTTAGCTTCTGTACAAATATACATATATTCTAAATACACTACTGTCACACTTGAGAACAATAACTGCTTGTTTCTGCATTAAGCACAAAAAATTGGGCACTCAAACATCAAGTGTAAAATGATGTGGACATCTTGTGACTGGAAGAAATTTAGAAGTGAACATCTTACTGTTAGTGGAGGATCTTCACAGTTCTTCAGACTAATTCTTTCTTTCTTCAATAAAACTTATCTCATATCTATTTCAGCTTCCATCCATCACATGAGAGATTCATAAAAATCTATTATGTACATGGTAAGAGTTGCTTATCTGTTTATTTGATGAATTAAAACAAGACAAAGTCCTATTTTTGCTCTCTTTATTTCTGCCTTTCTTATTCAAGCTATTTGAAGAATGATTCTTAATTTAGATTTCAAGAATGAAATCCTAAAATTAATATGTTTTCGATATAAAATTGTTTTCATTGATAGATACTGGGAGATTAAAAGGACTACACCGTAATTCTAAGTGAAATGATTTTTCAAAAAATGACATTATTAACATGTTGTTTACCTAGATTGTACTGGTCATTTAGCTCCATGTTAAGAACACATTCCATTAATTGTACACTATATTATCCCCCCCCCCAAAAAAAAAAAACAACCAAACAAAAAATAAAATAAAATAAAGGTAAATATAAAAGTATTTTTGAGTGCAAAAGCCCGTACCAAACACTGTTCTTCACACAGCAATCTGTTATTCTTCCTATTTATAAGGTGCGAGGGAATTTCTTGTTTTGTTTAACCAATATTAGGAATGAGAAGAGATGAACAGACATATGATACCAAATCAACAAGCTATCACATATACCTCTGAGTCACAAAGTATAAACAATCAAATGAAATATATATGCTTCCTTCTACTTTTCAAGAGCAGTATAAGATTGAATGCATTCATCTGCATTCCAGTCAATAGAAAAAGGCGCTTCACATATGAATAATTTCAATCTACATAATGATCCCGTCAACAGGATATTTGCATGTTAACAAATCAAAATAATAGTAAGCCAATCTGCATCATCTTAGCTTAATCACTTCAGGCATAAAAATTATACAAGTTTTACACAACTTTGACTGAAACACTCTCTCTATACACATGCTATTCATTTCATAATCAAGAGTGAACCCATTACAATATGTCTTAAAATCAATCTCAAAAGCTGGTTTGCACTAAACAGAATACTTGAGAAAAAAGGGAGACAAAATCTACTGACAGACACTACTGTATATCATGATGATGTGGCATCTTTTCTTGTGCATTATCAAAACAAAAGTACAAGACTTGCAATATCTTATCACACAAGACGAATGAATAGAAACATTACCAATACTGTCCACATCTCACAAAAAATATACATCTGTACACCAGTAAAATTCATCTTCTAAAGATCACTAGCACAAAAGTAATACAAAATAATACCTAGTACAGAAACATGCATCAAGCATTCTGTCATAAGCTTTTCTACAATTATGTTGTGCATGATCATTAAAAACAAAACAAAACAAAAATAACTATTCATATTACTCTTGATGGTACATTGTATAAGTTTAATGTACCATATTATTTAAGGCATCACTATATCAAGTATCCGGATATAACCATGCTTAAAGGGTTGAACTCTGGCCCCAATTCATATAAAGAGGTTTATTATAAACATTAACCTCCATAAGCGTAGTGCGCTATGTCCTCTTGCCCAATGGGCAGACAGTAATGCACTTTAATATATACGCTTATTGAACCTTAATTTAGACCACGGCAGAGGTTTAAGTCATGGTTAAGACCATAGTTTAGACCATGGCAGAGGTTTAAACCATGGTTAAGACCATAGTTTAGACCATGGCAGAGGTTTAAACTATGGTTAAGACCATAGTTTAGACCATGGTAGAGGTTTAAACGATGATTAAGATCATAGTTTAGAACATGGCAGAGGTTTAAACCATGGTTAAGACCATAGTTTAGACCATGGTAGAGGTTTAAACCGTGGTTTAGACCATGGTTTAAAATAAACATCTTTCATGAATTTGGGTTTTTATTTCAAAACAAAGTTGCAATTATCAAAGTACAAACTGAAAAATGTCTTATGTTTTACAATTCAAGTTTTAGACAAAGAGTAAATTTTCACTCTCATTTTTCTCTTCTAGTTGTGAGCCCTCTACAATTCAAATACACATCTGGTGTATGATACCTGGGTCACATAGCTGATAAGCATTTCCTCTGAAGCACTGTAAGTGAAAAATGCCAGCATGAGCCAGATACCTGACGTCTTGTTGTAACAATTATAGTTTCTTTAATGACGTCTCATTGCAATTATTATTTTCTTACACAAAAAATGAATCAAATATGACTGGAAGAGAAACAGAAAAATACTTGTTAATGCAATATATATACATGTATATATATATTTGTAGTGTGTTTTGTTGATCAATACTTACGAAGCCAATGTTACAGGACGGGCTTGTTTGGAGATCCAATGTGACTCATGTTTGTGTTGTCAACTTTGATATGAACCCAGAAATCTTGGATAAGCATATCAAGACCAGGACAGTAAGCATATTAAGACCAAGACAGTAAGCATTGGAATTACAACAGCTCTTATTCCGTATCAAGCGCTGTGATGATTGATTTTTGTTAAGTAAGAAATATAAAGCCAAGAAGAAAGTAAAGATCAGTGTTCATACCCACTGGTGAGGGTACAGGCTTGTCATTATAAAATGAGATAAGCCACTCCTAAACCATTTATTAATTGTCAACAGAAATCCTACTGGAATGCCTCCAGTCTCAATTAAAGAAAGAATGATTTCGATTCTTTAAAAAAATGGCATTCGAAAGAAAAGAAGACACAAGGATGATCTCCATCAGCTTTCAAACATCATGATATTGAACATAACATAACTGGGTCAAAATTCAGATTGTTTGAAAGATGTTTGGGAAGGTATGTAGATAACCATTACTCCTGACTATTAACCATTGTATTGCACTCTATCACTTGAAATCTATTCCAAGAAATAAATTTAAAAGATTTTCATTCATCAAGCTAGCCTGCTCACTGAAATGACTGAGCAATGGATACTTTCAAATGCCTATTATCAGCTCATATCATAGGATTGGATAAAAGAAGTGGTAGAATGCTTTAGAAGTATTATAGAGAGAATTGCAATGGTTGATCAGGTCATTGGGGGCTGTTGGGGTTATAATTTAGATGAGTCTGCATGAAACTGAAACAAAGCATGATTTGTATCTTTCCTTTTTGTTAGTTTGACCTCAAAAGGGCCTTTACCAGATTCCATCTCCTCTAGGATCTACACAGTCATGAACAAACCTTAATAAAGCATCTGTTTATGAATTAGCCAGATTTAGTTTTATAACTATTTCAGAGAGCTTTGAATTTTCATTAACTAAACTCTGTTATACCTGTGTTACATGTGAAGGAAATCTTTTCTTCTTTAGCTGCACACAACACAGTTATTTTGGAGTAAGCACTGTGAGTAAAGACTGAATTTTTGTCCCTTTGGTATCAAGAGATGCATATAACTTTGGGCTAAGTCATCAATACTCATGGAAACAAAAAAAACCCAGATAAATCCCAGCAAAAGTACTCAAGGAATGGGTTCTATACTACCTCCAATCCTTCTAAGGTAAAAGATGTGGGGAAGGGGGCACTTGGGAGGGGGGATAGTGACTTGTAAAGTCAACTCATAAACACAAGTCTCTATTCTTAATTGTTCAATTTTTTTTCCAATAAATTTCTTGTAATTTTGTACAAAAAATTAATCTACATGTACAAACATGATTTTGAGTAACACTTTGTGGAATGCCTTTTCAAACTCTGTACACTGAACCAATTAAGCCTAACCCCTCCCAGTCATCATACAAACATTATGCACAAGCAATTTTGTACAGATGAAATAACTACAAGACATGTGTACTACAACCACAACTGATGATGAATATAAAAAAGGTTCACTTTCAACAAACATACAGAGATTAAACTTGTCAAACATCACTGCCAATGTTGATGATGTCTTATGAGTTAATAGTACAGTCTCAATTCAATAGCTATATGCACTCCAAACTTGAATCAGATTGTGGTACAAATCACTCTATACCACACAATAAATCTCATGTAAGTGATAGGAGCAGATAAGATCTTGTTCTTGTGATAAAATTCAGGAAATTAGAAAGCACTCTTGTCTAGAGATTAAACAAGAAATGTTCATTTCCCAAACAGCTATCATGACAACGTGTCCATCTACATGTAAGGAGAATGTAGGAAAGAGCAGAATTGGACGGCCATTACTATTTAGTTCTTGTCTTGTAGTAGCCTTAAAGGCATTGGTAGCCAACACATAATTCATGTGAAGAGATATGTAACCAACACTGTGTCACTGTCTTCAATCTATAGCTTGGCAGGATGATATCAGCCTACCCCTTTGATGGCTCAGAGATCAGAAGAGCTAAGATAGGTAGGCTTCCTTTCCAAACATACCTTCCTTCCATACAACTAATTCCTGATATGGACACTTCTTTCTGAAAGGGGGTTTCCATCCTTATGAAGGGGCAACTTCTTCAGCGTCCATTGCACTCTCATCAGCGATCACTGCTGAACTATTGCATGATAATGGTAAACAAAAATAAATCAGATGTGCCACATGTTACCAACTCTTAAGATGGTATGGAGAGAAAGACTGCCACAACATTATAAACATACATTACATAACATCAATATATGTGAATGCAATGCCTTGTGGTATTCTAAAACAATTTAGATTAGGATCTGTAAAATTATAAATAAAAACAGTAAATATCAAGCTGTAATTTCAGTGATAACAATCTTGACTAAATTCAAATTATTGTAAATTTTTGAAAATAAACTGTAGGCTTCATTTGACAAGGTTGCAATTTACATGAGATTTGAAATACAAATTTATTCAACTACATATAACAAAGTTTAATAATGAAACACAGCACAAAATGAAAGCAGCAACAGATCAAACCAAATGAAAATTCATTTGGGTTTGATCTTTTGCTCATTTATTTTTTTCATTACTTTTTGATTTTCTCATAGTCAAAATGTAATTCTGTTTAACATTATTTAGCAATAGGGCCAAAGCTGCAAGCTTATTTCAACCTAAGACTGACCCACCATCGTCTTTTAACATCTCTCTATTAGCCTCTATCACACTAGACATCATAATGGTACAACTGTTATATACCTGGCTGCGCATCTCTCTAGCTACATCTATGTATGCATGTTTGTATTGGATTGATTGATTGATATACCCACCTAGGAGCTTCCTGTTGTACTGATAGTGATGCCATCTCATTAACAGGCACTTCAGAATCCCCTTTCCTCTTCATTGTATCACGCATAGAGAGAGCTACATTAGCTGACTGATCTCTGACCGATGTCCAGTACTCAGCTATAAAACAGAGAGAAAGATAAATTTATCATGATTTTCTTATAGCCTGCAATACACCGAGTCCTAAATCTTGTTACAGCAATCCTAAGATTGTTGATCTATGAACAAGAAGAAGAAAACAAATTTTCCCCACGCCTGTGGCCAGAACATAGTTTCGACACCATTTTTCAATCGAAGCGATGCAGGAAGATTTTCTCCAGTGTTGCAAAGAGAATCCTATTAACAAGTATTCCCCATGATTTAGGATCAATCCTATTAGCAGGTATTCCCCATGATTTTACATGTAAGGTTGTAGGTTAGGATCAAGCAGATGTCCATTAACAAGGCATCTTAGCTAACACTGCCTCTCTGGACTCAGGTGTGTTCCTTTGTATGAAGAAAATATGATCATATGATGCCAGTACAGAAAGACCTTCCTTTACTGGATATGGCTTTTCTGTTTATATAAACCTACCGTAGACTGCTATAGTCCAACAAGTAACTCTATGCAGGTAGATTCATATTAATAAGAGAAACTAATATCAAGTCCATAGTTGCATACAATGAATGAAAAGATGTGTCACTTACATTGGATTTCAATTGTCCTGCGTAAGCACTCTACAGCATTGGCATTTGGCACTCCATTGATAGTTTCTTGTGAGAGAGGTGCAGGATCATCTCCTAGAAGGGTCTGGGCACACACCTCAGATGCATCACAAATAGCTGTCAGATCATAACCACCTTCTAAGGCTAACACTACTCTTCCATTGGCCAATCCCATCAGCTTACGTGTCATATAGGAGAAACCTACAAATAAATGATTAACTCATACTCACTATTTATACTGCAAGGCATCAAATCATCATCTACATTTACTTACTACATACATCTGGTTGCTGATTTTGTCCTCAAATATATTAATTGCATATTATTTACTAAAATACTTATATTTCTTTCACAACTCTTTAACTATTCTTATCATAATGCAAATGAATGTGATGAATAATCATAAATGCGGAAAATTGAATTTCACATCAAATGACCTTCTGACAAAAATGCATAAGGTCACTTCTCTTTCTACTGATTTAACATGCCAACTTTCTTCCTAAAAACCAACAAATACAGACAAAGGCTCTGGTGAGGCAATCTGCATCAAATTTTAATAATGTAGACACTCAGCTTCTAGGAATTATCTACACTGTGTTTTAATTTTGAAGGGAATTCCTGGTGACTGATTGATGGATAGTTGTATACTTACATGATGGTGTTACTTTATATCCTCCTAATGGATTAGGATGTCCATTGGCAGCATCAAAACCAGATGATACAAGCACAACATCAGGAGAAAACTCACAAGCTATTGGCAGGACAATAGACCTGAGACAAAACAAACACAACATCATCATTACATCTATCAATCAGTTTATCAATCAAAACCAGATGATACAAGCACAACATCAGGAGAAAACTCACAAGCTATTGGCAGCACAATAGACCTGAGACAAAACAAACATAACATCATCATTACATCTATCAATTAATTAATTAATGTTAAAAACCAATTAGTGAATCAGCCAATATATCAAACACTACTTCTTTCAATAAATAAAAAATCAATAAATTGATAAATCAGGCCATTATAAATGTATATGCCTTCAGCAAGACTAACCATACATGACACCATAAGAGGCAATGTTCACATTATACGTACCTGAACGCAGCTATATATTCCACATCACCCATAGGAGGGTTCAAACCACCATGAAAGGCAATGTTCACATTATATCCAAGACCTGCACCACAGCCACACTGTCAATGAAAGACAATAAATTGCAATTATTCACTTGAATTATTCAGTCACTTACAAGAGATAAACATTAATAAACCCTTATACAATGAAATACATGTGATATACATGGTTCCATAAATATATTACAATTAATATATTCATGCAAGAGTAGAATAAAAGCAGAAGAACATTAAGGAAAGATATAATCATGAATAAGGAAATAAATGAGTAATGAAATACAATTCATTTTTCAAAGCAGGAGAAAAGAGAATGCTTGTCTTTACCTCATCTGGAGCCCCTGTGCCAGGGAAGAAGTTTCCGCTGTCATGACGATGTAATGAGATGTAGAGTACATGGGGGTCTTCATAGAAGATCTTCTGGGTTGAATTACCATGATGAACATCCTATATAGATCAATTTTAAAAAAAATCAGTTTCAAACAAGAATTGCAGTTCTCACAGTTAATTTTTTTTTTTTTTTACAGGCATCATAGGGTGTGCGTGTGTGTGTGTGTGTGTGTACCTACCCAGTCAACGATGAGTATCTTGTTGAGTTTGAGCTTGAGTCTGAGCTGTTTAGCAGCTACAGCTATTGAGTTAAAGAAGCAGAATCCCATAGCTTGAGATGTCTCAGCATGGTGTCCTGGTGGTCTTACAATGGCAAATCCATTCTTCAGCTCTCCTGTAGCTACTTTGAAGGCTAGCTCAATCACTGCTCCAGCAGCCTGGCAAGAAACAATATATCCATTATTAGTCTATTATCTTAAGCAGGGTTACCAGATCAAGAGATCATTTTAAAGGCTAACTCATCACTGCTCCAGCAGCCTGGCAAGAAACAATATATCCATTATTAGTCTATTATCTTACACAGGGTTACCAGATCAAGAGATCATTTTAAAGGCTAACTCAATCACTGCTCCAGCAGCCTGGCAAGAAACAATATATCCATTATTAGTCTATTATCTTAAGCAGGGTTACCAGATCAAGAGATCATTTTAAAGGCTAACTCATCACTGCTCCAGCAGCCTGGAAAGAAACAATATATCCATTATTAGTCTATTATCTTAAGCAGGGTTACCAGACCAAGAGATCATTTTAAAGGCTAGCTCAATCACTGCTCCAGCAGCCTGGCAAGAAACAATATATCCATTATTAGTCTATTATCTTAAGCAGGGTTACCAGATCAAGAGATCATTTTAAAGGCTAACTCAATCACTGCTCCAGCAGCCTGGCAAGAAACAATATATCCATTATTAGTCTATTATCTTAAGCAGGGTTACCAGATCAAGAGATCATTTTAAAGGCTAACTCAATCACTGCTCCAGCAGCCTGGCAAGAAACAATATATCCATTATTAGTCTATTATCTTAAGCAGGGTTACCAGACCAAGAGATCATTTTAAACGTGTCATGACACATGCTTTGCTTTGTCCGTCACATTATTCTTCAAAATATTTCCTTCAAACACAGAATTACATGTAATTTACAATATATCTGTGTAAACTTAGACTCTATTCTCCTAAAAAAAAAAATTAATGAACATTCAGTTTAAGCAAAGTGTAAGTCAAGTTCTACAAAGTGATAACATATTCCCTTTGCTAACCACAATTTTAAACCAACCTTACATCTTAGTTTTTGATCAGTATTACAGGTTTGACAAAACTTACTATTCTGACTGCTCCTGGTGACTGGATATCATGCCAAACTGTATCTGTGTCGACACCTAGACCTCCACAGCTCAACCAGGTGAAATTCAGCTTTGGTATGGAAGCTACAATAAAATCACATTTTATCACTCATTTAGGGATCATAATCAATCTAGTAAGTCAGGTTTCTTAACTAGGTACTACATTCATTTTACATATTAATTAAAATGACTATTAAAAAACAAAAAATCACACCAAACTATTATTATTATTATTATGGGCAATGAAGATACCAATAAATCAAATGCAAAATGTTTTAAAACTCTATGTTTTCTATTTAGCAAATACACGCAATTATTACAGCAATTCTTTGAAATTAAAAGGCTCATCACATACCTTTAAATATTTCTTTAGTATTGTAGATGTCATTTTAGGATTATTTACATCCTTCATATGGGAGCTTTATTACAATTCCCTGTTGAGTACAAGAGCTGCAAAATTCACTGACAACAACTTAATGAAATATACTATCTGGAACACTGTACAGAATTTGAGCATCTACCGACTGTACATAGTTCGATGAATATTTAATGGGTAACTGCTACATTATTTAATGCATTCACAAATGCTTTTTAACTCACCCAGTTTACGACTGTCCAACTTGGCTTTGTGTGTATGGCTTGTACCAAAGAATAACGTGTAGCCTTCACTGTAATACAAATAACAAAATAACATCTCAGTTTAATACACTCAAAAGTTTCAGCCTATATACAATGAAATGTGAACAAGCTAAGCAAAGAAAATTGCTCATTATTCAATGGGAATTAATGAAAAATAAACATATTAACTTATTCATCTACAATTATACATCCATCTTGGAAATGATACTGCTCTATGAGGTATCCCAGTGGGGAATTGAATTTGAATACTAGATCAAATTTAATGTTAAACAACTCATTAATACTACAGGTTTGTGATATGAATGAAATTGCGAGTCAGAATAATTAATCTAGTAGTTAAAATGTTTTTACAAGAAATTTGGTCATAATGGATTAATGTTGCAATGAGCAACTTTTGTTCTACATTAACATATATTGTCTACCTACAATATAAAAAGATTAAAGAAAACATTGACTGTGAAAGGATATAATATTGATATATGACACAATTGAACTGTGCTAAAGAAAGAGAGCTAAAGAGAGAGGGGGAGAGAAAAAGAGAAGGAGTGAGGAAAAGGGAGTGAGGAAAAGAGAGGGAGAGAAGTAAAGAGAGAGGGAGAGAGAAAAAGAGAGGGACGGAGGAAAAGAGAGGGACGGAGGAAAAGAGAGGGAGAGAGGTAAAGAGAGGGAGAGAGGTAAAGAGAGGGAGAGAGGAAGAGAGAGGGAGAGAGGTAAAGAGAGAGGGAGAGAGGTAAAGAGAGAGGGAGAGGAAAAAGTGAGAGGGAGAGAGAAAAAGAGAGAGGGAGAGAGAAAGAGAGAGAGGGAGAGAGAAAAAGAGAAAGGGAGAGAGAAAAAGAGAGAGGGAGAGAGAAAAAGAAGGGCGGGGGTTGAAGGATAAAGAGCATGAAATGGGTGTAGAAAGCAAGTGAAATGTCATCATCACTCACCTGTGGCAAGATTGGAGCTCTTCTAATGATGCTTTCCGCGTCCGTATACGCTGAAATCAAATGGAAAAGATATTTCTCTTAATGTTGAGATGAAGAAATTAAAAAAGTATCACATTTTGCCATCACTATACTGTTATATAACTGACCCCATGTCATAGATAACTTACCTCACATCTATTAACAATTCCTCCTCCATGAAGTCTAGCCCATATGCTCTGTGATCACTATACTGTTATGTAACTGACCTCCTGTGTCTAAGATAACTTACCTCACATCTATTAACAATTCCTCTTTCATGAAGTCTAGCCCATATGCTCTGCAGACGACCAGGATGCTCAGGATGATTTTGATTGTTTCCACACAGGCACTGATGTTTCAACATCAACGTATCATATGCAAGGCCTATATGAAGAAAAAATATATATAAATATAAAGTTGTTGAATCAAGCATGGATTCATTAACCGATTGTTTAGAAGAGAAGTTTAAGTAAAATCCATGTCTTAAACTTCTCCAGAAATGTTAATAAAAACAACCAAAAAAAGAGTGATACGTTTCTGGAGCATTATAAAAGCAACACTTATCAAAATATATATATTCAAAATTAATTACTTGAAATAATGATTTATTATTAACATCAATTAAATACATAATTATCAATGTACTTTAATGATTGACAATTTCAAGACATGAGGATACTGTTGTCTTTTATTTATCTTCTTTTGTTTAGTGATCTTAGAATATACATGCACAAACACACAGGCAGGATTATGGTTTTAATGCATACAAAATCTCTTCTAGTATCATAGCAATTTGCAAGTTAATGTATGAAACTACTGTGACATCAGTATTATTGGTACAACATGTTAAGCCTTACAAAAAAATAAAAATATGAATAATGCCTTCTCATGTTTCATCTGTGATCAAGATTTGAAGTAGCCCTTACATTAAATATTGTAGTTAAACAGTAGAAATGTGAACATGTTTTTTCTAACTTTCAATGTATAGAGTAGGACATGCACTAGGTATAATATGAACATCATTTATTTCATTTCCAGACAAAGGGTTAGGAATGTGAACATTCTTTTTCATTTTCAAACAACTTACTTTCATAGTGTGATCACACATATATTCTCTTGGGTTCAAACAAACGAGCTAATTGATTAGCATGGAATATATTATCTCTATCCCATGTGAAGCCTTTACATTGGGTGTGAGATAACTTCAAATGAGTTTTGTATCTCCTCTCAAGCTTCTGAAGATATAAGATGAGAAGTTATACAAGCATCAAGGCTTAATTGGCTAGCCCCGATTTAGTATGACCCTACATTGTGGGTCTCCGATACAGGATTAAGTTACACTAGTCAGATGATGGGTTCATATGAATTAATGTCATCATCAGATCTATTTCTGAGGAGATAAAACACCATTTCTTTACCATGTTTTCCTCTACTATCAAGTTACAGAAAGCAATTTTATCATATATCCATTGTACCATGAAATACTGTATTAATGATGGAACATAGAGTTAGTTACTTTCAATGCATATACATGTACATGTAATAATCATAAGAGATCACTATAAGGTATATGTAGATGGTCAAATGCCATGCTTATTCAAAAACATGAAACAGATTAGTTGGATGGTTTATGCACAAATCCAGGAGTCTAAATCATTAACATTAAATATTTTTGACATAAATTGCCTACATAACAAATGAATTCTAAAGCAAGCAAAGAAGGTTTTGTCTAATAACATGCATTGTCATGCCGATGAGATGCATTCCAATACCATGCAGGGATATACAGGTGTTGGTATAAGGGTAAGGGGGTGTATATACCGGTAGTAAAGTTGTGTTTGGTACGATTGTGATCATGATGATGGTGGTTGAGTGAGAGTGAAGGGATACCAGCAGCAGCAGGTGAGCTGCGTACTCTCATCAACGGACGATGACCACCAAACATCCCTAGTTATGATTACAAGAAAGAGATTGAGCTAATTTACGAAAAAAGACTACATTACTTGCTTACTTGCAGAATAAGAATAACAGATCAAGAGTGACTAGAAAACACACTACTTGCTTGCAGAGTGAAGAAAGAAACAAAAGGGAACTGATACATATCAGAAGTACCCTGTACATACATGTACATACATTGAATGTACAAGTAAAACATGTTTCAATGTTCTGGTCATACAATACATCCCTGGAATTAAGAAAAATAACCTAACAGTACAAGATCTATTTCATTCGTTTCATAAGTTGTGTAGAATTTATTCCAGAAAACTGACAGTTCCTATAACTTTTATTTCCTTCGGGAGGGGAACAGGTTTTCCAGCGTTTTATGATGATCTTTTCTTTGACTTAGTGTACATTTTTCTTCTCTAGCCTTACATGAAAACCTACTGCAAAATAAAAACAAAATATATTTACTAATGCATGAACAAAATGAAGACAAATTTTGTCTATCGAAAATAAAAAGGGAACAAAATCCTTCCAGAGTCAAGCTCTTCTCAATAACAACACAAAAGAAATGAAGTTAACTGTCTAGGTATTTTGTTGTGTATATTGCCATTCATTGCACAATGATTAAACATTAACACACATAGTGCATAACGTGATACCCAGAATGAATATGAACATGTTACTATTTCACACCATGAAAATAAAGTCTCTACAATCCAGCACAGTATTACAAATACTTTTACACAGCAAATACTGAAACCCAGGATACAAATATTTCAGTGACTACACAAATCTAAATACACATATGAATAAGATGCACTGCAAATCCATAAACAGCAACACAGTATGTTTACAGTTAATACACCAAGATAATTGACTGTACTATATATGGTAAACAGGTAGGGAGCATTGTAGTGAAAAGAGGGCACATACTGCTGGGAGGAAGAAGGCTTTAAATCTATAGAATATTGTGTATTGAGTTAATGCCCTTCTGGTTCTCAGTAGATAACATATGTAATTCAAATTAAAGAGAAATTGTAGACGTGTAAGAAAAGTTACCATCAATACTAAAAAGGTGAATACATGTTTTATAAGCAATACACAAATATTCTTACCTGTTTTGGTCATTGTTGAGGGTCTTAACATATCTAAGTGATCCTATAATCAGAACAAAAAAAAAAGAGAGAATTATATTACAATACAAGTTCATGTGAACGACATTCTCATGATATAAGGCTTCACAAGGGGAGGGGTGCTTATGGATGATCAAACTAACTGAATTTCATGTGAATCTCTCTGAAGTATATAAAACTTTGGGGAACACTACGTGAACAATCAAATACTTTGGGGAACACTACGTGAACAATCAAATATGAAATATATTTCTATGCACCAAACCCCTAAACAAATCACGTCCATGTCTACAATTCACAATGGTCGGATGTACTTAATTCCCAGAATCCCTTGAAAATTCTGGCGGTAGATAGCTTGCCAACTGCCTGAACAAATTCTTCAAAGTATATGGTTTCCTACCATCCCATTCCTCCAACACATGAGATCTTACCTCTCTAGATTTGGCTATCTCAGTCTCTGCATCATCATCGTCCTCTTCTTCCTCTTCTTCAGTAATATCAATAGGTTCTTGTTTGATATGGATGGCATTCTTAAGAGCTTCTTTAGCCTTGGACGGTGATGGCATGTTAGGTGCTCCTGCAGCAGTAGCTCCTGTAGCTGCTTCAGATTCTTCTTCTTGTTCTCTCTCTTCTTGAACTCTCTCTTCTCTCCTCTCTTCCAGGAGCTGTAGGAACAAGACAAACATCCTCTCTATGACAAGAACCTCATTGATAAGTCACTTGTATCTTAAATTTGAAGTCGACAATCTTTGAGGAATGTGCCTTTAGGGTTCTTTTTTTGATGGGGTATCTAATCTATATCTCAATATAAAAAGAGCTATCTGGTATTAACATAACCAAATGTTCCTAACATTACCTGTCATCAGGTGTTGTTTAAACCACACCAATCAATATACAAACGACGCATGAGAATGAGTTCATTACATGATCTATCCACACATGAGTCCCACTGTCATACAAAGCCCTTAGGCTATAGACAGGTGCATATACAGGCTCTAACGAGAGCGGAAAGATTGTACAATGAAAGAATGAAGACATGCCTCATTTGTTTTATACAATAAAACTCCTAGATCCTTGTTATTTTATTTTAAAAATAGTCTTTTTCAGATTGGTCCATATCATTATCGAAGGTAAGTAATCACAAGTTTTAGTAGGCTTACTCTAGCTTGCACACAAAGTTTAGGCGCACAAACCACTATAAGCACCCACGCACAGTGCTATGCGTGTATTAGCTCACATATAGTATAAGTGCAATTAAGATTACTGTAAATCATGTATTCAAAAATCCTGGGATAGTACTGTAAACTATTGCACACTTTTTAATGAAAAAACGTGTGAAGGTCTCAAAAAGTTAATCGCATGTAAGTGCGCTCAACCACTCATTTGATTAGGATCTAAGAGTGAGTTATATCATGTACCATATCATCTAGAAACCTGTAAATGAAAATATAGCATTGTGTAACACTATGTTGCATGGCATCTGTGTTGATATGATCTGCTCTAGGATATGCAAACTATACATCCATAGGATAATGTCACAAGCATGTTCTTCTATAGAATGTTACCTTTTGATGAGCAATATTGTTGAGGAGTTGATGCGGTTGCTGTAGTAACTGTGAGTGATGATGATGAGAGAGTAACATAGAATGTGGTCTCTGGCTGGTAGGAGCTTGCTGGTTGTTAGGCAGGGGAGCAGAATGGGTCCTCACCAGGGGTCTGTGGGTCACCGGTCTAAAACAAAGAAAAACAATGCTTATATCATCTCTACAGGTATTGTCCATCGACATTGATGTGATTCAATAAGTGCCCTTTCCTGAGACGACAAGCATTAAAATCACAAGCTTTAGCCATAGATATATGACAGGGAGCTCAACATTCTAGGAATTTCTTACTATACCATAATGTCTTGCAAAAGGATGATATTACTAAGCCGGCATTTGAACTCAAACTATTCCAATCCACAAGTCTATTAGACTATAACACCTAACATGACAATTTAATTAGTCTGATCCCATGAACCAAAACCCTTTTCCTATATTTCATATTTAGCATACAATAACAAAAGGAGTCACAACAGTAATTTTTTTCCTTTATCGACTGATTACTCCATCATAACTGATATAATTATTAATAACAATATAATTATTTCATGTTGAAATCCTCATGTCTATCTCTAAACGTGGGAAAGATTACGTAAATTGATATCATACCTGATTGGTTTTGGATGGATTCCGATTTGAGCAGCTGACATGGCGGCTGTCTGTGCCTGCTGATAATCCTGGAAGGTCATACCAGCTAGTAGGGCAGGATTAATACCAGCGAGAGGGAGGGATGCACCTGCTGAAATAAAGAAGGTATCAGACAAATAACAATAATATCATCATCATCACCTTCATCATCATCACCATCATCATCATCATCATCGCCATCATCACCATCATCATCATCACCATCATCATCACCATCACCATCACCATCACCATCACCATCATCATCACCATCGTAATCATCACCATAATCACCATCATCATAATTTTCATAATTTTTATTATCATCATCATCATGCTCATTGTCATCATCATAATCATAATCACCATCATCTAAATTAAGTAAAGAAAGCTACAGCTTACCAGGCACTGGAGGAAGGTATGGATTAAGAGAACCAGCACCCAACATGGCCGCCGTCGCGAGACCTGCTTTCACCGGGCCCTGAGAGGAGCAAACAACAAAAGTATAAATAATTAATAATGTTAATAAAAATAACAAAAATGAAAAAAATGGAAAAAAAATAAAATGATAATAATAACAGAATTTATAATGTGCTAATTCCACATATTTGCTCAGGGAGTAATAAAGAAGAAGATTTTTTAAATAGAAAAGTCTTACATAGTTATTGCTGACCCAGGTCATATATGATAATTTATCAGAACAAACTACAACACATGTATAGTTTGACAATAACTGTTCGGAGTACTAAATATTTTGAATATGACTCACTATCTTTGATATAATGCTACATGGCTCTATAACTCAGTGCCAAACAGAAATACATATAGCCTTATACATTTTGGATCAATTTCAAGAACATAATAAATACTCAAGATTTTTTCACTATTTGGTCATTGTTTGCAATATTTGACTGTCTCTAAAAGATAAATGAGTTTTATTGACAGACTCTGATCATGCAAGGGACCATATACATACATGCACGTCTTTATTGTAGTTATATTTGTCATAGCAAGAGAACCACATCTTTAATCACAAATTTAAACAAAGTCGAACCTAGTTCATAAACAGATTTCATCTTAAGTACACAAGTTCTATATTGCATGCAAAGCTCTACTACATGTTATACTCCCATTCACACCCAATTTGTTTTTTTTTCATAAATAGCGAGGCAACAGAAGGAAAGCATGTTATAATTATAGATTACAACCAATCCTATCCTGCCAACTCTTATTCTATCCTGCCAAACTCTTCCTTCCTAAACAAAAAGAAATTCAACCCCTTGCCAAGCTTCTACTCACCCACTGTACCATACATACCCCCTGTGAGGTATGATAATCTTGAATTACATCAGGATTGTAGGCAATGTGCCAATATTAACTATCTACACTCACTCAATTGATCTCTATCTCTATCACTATGCTTGAACCATACAATTCAGTGTGGAACATATCTTCATGTCTGGTGTCTGTCTGGACCTTCACAATACTATAATCACACAAATGGTATACAAATAATCAATGTTTACCAGTGCAATGGATCATTTCATCTTTCACCTCATCAAATATTCTGTCCATTGCACGAATGAAAAAACATTCATTATTTGTTTTATATGACACCTAAAAATAGCTATCCTTCTCATTTGACATTTTATGAATTAAGAAACAAGAGTGAAGGGACTTACATTTTGTTGCTGAGCGCGCGTACGCATGAATATTACTTAACAGTCGCATGCGCGCTGCACAGGCAAGTCGTTTTTGCATATGTAGACGTGTTGGTGGTCGCGAGTGCAATGGACAATTTCGTATGGATCCAAAATTGCACGGTGAATGGATCAAATTTGCACGACTGATGACGTAATTGTTAAATGGGACAAATGATCAACATCAAACAACCAATCAAATGGCAAGGATCTAATTAGGTGTCATATAATAATTTCTATAACAGTTAATTCTAAAAGTAAAAGATTGGAGTAAGAACAGTTTCCTGTGAATAATCCTTTTTAAAAATGCAAGCATCATATCATTATTTTTTATTTATTATTCCCATGGACTTTATGGCGGGTTATTAGTGGATAAATCTGATTCTTCACATTGCTCTTAGTGAAAAGTAGATATTTCAAGAGGAAGTAGATACATGTAGAATTATTTTGTGTGAGCTACAGACATGAGCAGACATGACATAGAGTATTCACCGCTGCTATAGACAACTTATTTTTTAAAAGCATTCTCAAGTATTGGAGCCCTGCATTTGCTACAAAAGTACAATCAGTATGTTAGTATTGTGAGCATGAAAATACATTTTGTTTGTTCATATCTAGAGCATAAAACGTAACTTGTAAAAAAATTAACAATAAACCTAGTATTAACAATAAACCCTGTATACATTAAATTAAACAGTCTCACGATTGTAGCCAAGAAAGTCCACCTTTCCAAGCATTAACGTCAAGACACAAAGGAAAATGTACCCTATTTAAGACCTTTCTAAGATAGAAATAAAAAAGGTTCAATAAACAATTCCAAATCTTGTCTTGCTTGTTTTCAGTCTTTAACATTAGACACATCTAATATATCTATATGCATATGTAGAAAAATGATGTGCAGAAAATTTGTGAAATACATCCCTCTCTCTCTCTGTTTTCTTTGCTATTTTAATCTCTCTGTGTGCTTCTCTTACTCTATCACCTGGCAATGATAGTTTTGGCAAAAATTGAAGCTCTTAAAAAGAGAATTATATAGCAGAAGACAAAAATCATAAAAAAAAGATAGAAAAACACAGATTTGCATAAAGATTGGCTGCTGATGCAAACACATTTTAACACTTTGGCATTGAAACTTGAAAATGGGATGAATTGGAAAAGCAATTAAATGTTTTGAGCATAAGGATATCCTGCATTGGCTCAATGAACTACAAGTTATCTCCTTCGTTTTCAGCCTTGATGAAGCTGCACTTTTCTCTGTTTTATATTTTCCTTATCACATAATTTTACATTTATACATGTACTTTCATGCGTCATACTTCATAAAAATGTTTAAGGACATATACAGACAATCCTGACATTTCAGATCTTTCTACATGTATTTTTTTGTTTGTTTGTTTTTTTTTTTTTGGGGGGGGTCAATATAACAAGCATTTCTCTTTAATAAAGGTCACTACACTCCTCTAGTAACACAATAACCCAGATACTACATCTTCATACTATTTCCTAAGAGGTGGGGCAAGGTTCAACGAGTATCTACACCATTTCCTATAGGTGGGGCAAGGTTAAAGCAGTAGCTGATGTCCCATTATGCCATTGTATATCTAAGGAGAGCTGTCTGTATTGCCAGCCAAACACAATTACTTTCTTCCTTCCTCTCCTTCCTCCCGTTCCATTCAAACCAATATATCCTCTTTATTTTGGCAGGATTTCAATTCTTCTTATCCTCTATTACAGGAATAAGGATATCACCCAATTCTTTCTCTGAATTTCAAAGGTGCATGACTCCTATAAATCTCAAGATTACTTTTACATGTTGCATCATAGTCTTCAATTTCCCTGACAAACTTTCATTCATAACTATGAATGTTCAATAAATACCATATGACACCCATGAAGTAAACCATTGAGGGATCTCCAAATAAACGCACTCTTAGTGGATCACACTTGGTACATTTGCTCTTGGATGACAGAAATGCACCAGGAGGCAATGGATTAACCCACTAGACAACATGTGACATATTGTTTGAGATTTTGTTTCTAAACCAGGCTTAACTGGAACTAAAAAAAGTCCTACATATGCCATCTTAATTGGTGGTGAGTGTTGAGGTTTATTTGAGATTTGGTTTCTTACCAGAGGTGGTGAGTGTTGTGGGTTGTATGATATTTTGTTTCTTACCAGAGGTGACAAGTGTTGTAAGTTGTTTGAGATTTTGTTTCTTACCAGAGGTGGCGAGTGTTGTGGGTTGTATAATATTTTGTTTCTTAACAGGGGTGGCGAGGGTTGAGGGTTGTTTGAGATTTTGTTTCTTACCAGAGGTGGCGTGTGTTGAGGGTTGTTTGAAATTTTGTCTCTTACCAGAGGTGGCGAGTGTTGAGGGTTGCTGAGATTTCGTTTCTTACCAGAGGTGACAAGTGTTGTAAGTTGTTTGAGATTTTGTTTCTTACGAGAGGTGGCGAGTGTTGTGGGTTGTTTGATATTTTGTTTCTTACCAGAGGTGGCGAGTGTTGTGGGTTGTTTGATATTTTGTTTCTTAACAGGGGTGGGGAGTGTTGAGGTTGCTTGAGATTTAGTTTCTTACCAGAGGTGGCGAGTGTTGAGGGTTGTTTGCAGCAGGAATCCCAATAGAGATGTTAGGTAGAGAAGGAGAGCTATAGAGATCACTGGCTACCCCATATAACCTCTGCTTCATCATCATCTTAGGAGCACTACTCGCCTCCTGAAAACAACATAATGTATTATCATAAAAAATACAATTTCTGGAACAATTTCCCTTCAACAAAGAAATATTGTCACATTATATGTAACATTACATCTAACCTTATAACACCAACCATTCCAAACCACCTGCACAATGCATGAATATGAGATACAAAAGATCATAACTCCTTGGAAGCAGTTTATGCCATAAACATATAGGTTTAAGAATCTTAAAAAATATCTTACAGCTAGAATGGATGGAGTTCCTAAGCCCTTTGTTTCATGTTATAGACATGCAATGTAGACTTGGTCTGATTACTAAATAGTGACATGACATACATACCTCAGGTAATGCTGCTACAGGTACTCCATTAGGACTATCACCACCAGCAGCTCCTCCACTCAGAGGGGAACTAGGACCAGATCCAGGGGCACTGTTGGATGATGTATCTACTGTGAAACAACAATAGTAATAATTATCATTTTTATACAAACTCTTATCTGATAAATACTGCCCTTGTAATACAATTAGGGTGATCTAACAGACAAGTGTTATCCCACTACACATCTCATAATTATGCTTATCTAGTTCTAAATTTGTAGTAACTGAGCTCTTTTACAGGTTGGGGGGGGGGGGGGGTTCATTCAATGTAGCAAGGGTTCTCTATTTCTTTGTAATGAAGGAAATCCTTGTTGGTAAGATCAAGGGGGGAAAATACCAATTTAATAAAGGGAACTAGACAATAAAAAATAAAAATAAATGTCTCTAAGTTTACATAGAGAAGAGGCTATTATGAAGTAACCTTAAGTACCATATAAGATAACTTCTTTCATTTTGATTGGCCAACATTCCCACTAAAAGCTTGCAGAGAAAATTGACTCTAGTGATACCATTAAAATGAGTGAGTTGTAGGAGAAACAGGACCAAAAGACAGAGAGCTTCAAAGTCATCCTTTTGCTTCAAGAAACCATCATTGATACCATACCACCTCTTCAGTAAGCACTCCATGTGTGGCTCTATCTTTCATAATTCAATTCACTGAAGCAATTACAACATTTGTATGGAAAGGGGAGAAAAACAAAGTATTCATATCATGTGTCACACTTTCATGCTATTGCTAAGTGGGAAGATGATACTAAAAGTGTATTGACCTCAGTATGAGTTAGCATCAATTCATGCAGTGAGCCAGGAAGCTTCTAATCAATCTAGTTTCCTTCATATGAAAAACTAGCCACATATATCATGCCAATTCTTGTATCATCACTCACATTACCATAACCCCCCTCCCCCTCATAAAAACATGGGTCTTACTGGGTTGGACTATTGTGTAAAATCAAGAATCCCCCCTTTCTTTCTTTCATTCTTCATCAAAAGGTAAATGAATATTTATTCTGGGATGCTAAGAAGTAGGCCTACTAGTACACCCATTCACTTTATTTAATATGCTACATGTACATAAAGTCTTCTACCCTCTTCACCCTGCCTAGATGTGCTCTGAGTATGAGCTTGTACCCACGTCCATTTGGAAGGCTTCTTTGATTTAAATTGTTCAATAAGCAGGTCACTCGCAATTATGATATGATTTTTTTATTCCTAAAATGAACTATGCTTTCATCTTGCAAAAGATTTTGTGATGATATGTAATACCAAAAATCAAAACTCACTTGATGTTCATCCAATCAGATTGTTCCATTTCAATTAAAAATTTTCATGCAAAAAGCCCATATACCCAATTTAAAAAAGACAAGCACTCAGCACCTACACTGTATGACAAGATTAGCACAATGAAGGGAGATGAATCTAACTTACAGTTCAGTTCTCCACTGACAGGTTTGCGTTTGAGAGAGTTTGGTCCTTCCCTTCTTCTTAACAGAGGGCTACCATGAGTACGTCTCTCCGTAACCTTCTCCTTCAATCTTGATCTTACTTTCAAGTTTGAGTCAGATGCTAAAGAAGGAAAGAACAAAGAAAATATATAGCTTAATCTTTTCCCTCAGCTCATCAATAGATCACATCATATACAGATATCAAAAGAATGGAGGTTTGTGTTTTGCATCCCTGTTAATCCAATCCAGTGATTGTAATATCTGGTTTTGTACAAATGTTTGGGTTTTTTTCACTGTAATGCTCTTGAGTCCCACAACAAAAATTTAAATTAATAACTCTATAATTGCATTACACTTACATACAGAAGGGTGAAGATAACACATATGATTTATATTGTACGATATTTATATTGTAGGATTTTTATATTGTACAACCATGAAAAAGAAGGTTGAGTTCTGGGTAAGGGAAAATATAATTTGTGAGCTTTCTCATATCATTCTAGACATGTTCCCTGAAAAGGATTGCTCTCCTAATACCCTCACATTCAAAATATGATGAGAAATTATTTTTATAATTATCATCATTTTGAAAATTCCAAAACCTCACAGCATACAATGAAGACATTATCAACCTTTCCAACTTGCTTTGATACATAACACAGTGTGACCAAACTCAACTTTATTATTAGGCATGTATTATTAATTACTTCAATGCTTCCCATCCCAACACGTTCTACCACAACCCACTTTCAATACATGTACATGTATGCATATACCTTTGTTTGACATCAAAATTAGCACGACGGCAATAATCCCCATACAAGTACATTATACTGCCCCCCCCCCCCCTTTCAATTTTTCTTTCTCTTCCTTTCTCTCCACCTCTCACAATCTTTCTCTTCGTCCTTCCCAATCCTTCCCAATCTTTCTCTCTCTCTCTCTCTCTCTATGTCTATTCCTTAGTCCAATGCTCTTCCATCACCCCTACTGGTATTCAAAATAAATTCTGCTTTGTAAACCATGGAACTAATACTGCATTTGCCATGTAAGAGAGAGAGACTTGGTATCCCCATAATAGCAAGCTTTCCAAGAATCAAAGATAATTACAAGTATAAACCTACCAACACTACATAATTAGAAGTTGTCAAAGATATAGCCTCACTTCCTCAATACACGAACATTTATAATAGTATATGTACATGTATACCCATCAAAGCACTTCTCGTTGTTCAATGACATGCGTGTCAACCAAGAAAGGAAATATACATGAAAAAATAAATAATTTTCTTTTGTTTCTCTTCTAACTGTAAGGGGCTATTTGTGGCATGTAATTTAATATATAAAAGGGTAGATAACACAAGTACATGATACTTGAAGCAATACAATATATGCAAAGTACACCTTACCATTTGTAGCAAGTATTTTTAGCTTATTTGAAGAAAATATGAATGTACTGCATTAATGCCAAATAAAATTATGCAATTGAACGTAGATGTATACACTTGTAATTGTACTAAAAATGCATGACGTGCATACCGACATTATAAAAATGCAAATTTTTAAAGCAAATTGATACATACATGTAGAATATGTACATGTTCATTACATGTATATACTTGTGATTCTAAAATGCATATAAGATAAGCTGTATCATAAGAGTTAAGAAAATTATGCAGTTCATTCCTAGCTTTTCACACTTGCAAAATTTTGCTTAGTCCCGTACTATCGGTGGGGCTCAATGAGGATTGAGCCCCACTGATAGGATGGGACTAAGCTTAGCCCACTTTCTGTTCACATAGCATTTTACCAAATTGGGCTAACTCCACAATAACCTATCATGTACTAAAAATGCAATGTCACTTTTTGACATGCATGACTACATGTACATAGATGTCTGTACAATTTACACATGTTGTACCTAATTCTGCCTTCTCCTACTCCCTCCCTTTCTCTCTTATTCTGTCTCTCTACCCACATTTCTTCTTTTCAACTGCTTTTCTCCCCCTCCCCCTTTCCCCTTTCCCCCTCCCTCCCTCTCTCTCTCTCTCTCTCTCTCTCTCTCT
Source organism: Heliocidaris erythrogramma (assembly GCA_025617745.1). Lineage (NCBI taxonomy): Eukaryota > Metazoa > Echinodermata > Echinoidea > Camarodonta > Echinometridae > Heliocidaris > Heliocidaris erythrogramma. The sequence continues at coordinate 41,563,949 of CM046870.1, read as the reverse complement.
CTCTCTCGATGTGTCTTCCATTGCTTTTTTTTTACTTTCATTCCTACATGTAATGCATTAAACCCCGACCACATTTCCACAAACAAGAAAGAGGTCCTTCTAATTTCCTTTCTATTATCAATCCATTCAGCTCCAATGAATCATATATCAGGAGAGAAAACCTTTACATCCAGACAAGCCCAGCACCAAGAAGAACAAAATGGGGGGGGGGGGGGGTGGGCAGGGATACGATTTCTCTTTAACGGAAATTTGCCTGCGATGTAGTTGATTAGTGGGGTAGTATGAAGGCAAGCTAGCAGATAAGGCAGCTAGCAATCTGAGTGAGTTTGAGAAGGTTTCATGAAAACTAGAGCGCGCTGCTGAGAAAGGTCAGAGGGAGAGAGAAGAGTATAGATGAGGATGAGAATCAATCAATAATGCAGAACCTTGCACGCTGGTATGCTAAAAATAAAAATCTCATCGATATGTAATAAGTCCTGACCTGGGACATATGAAGCAAGCGATCAGGGATCGTTGAGCAAGGATCACGTACAAGCATCAACCAGAGTATCAATGATGCGTGTCGTTACACTGAACAAGACAGGACAGTCAAGCTCCATTGAATATTGATAATAAATTGGTATGATTGAGTAGGAACTTATGCTACAAAATAATTGTTAATTTAACAATCTGGACAGACATTTATCAACTGACTTTGGTATCTTTGTATTCTCTGATTTGAGGCCCCCTAACTCTCCACAACCAGATATTCATATATTTCTATTCTAGCACTCCAATCTGACTTCTGATTCACATAATGATCCATAATCTCTAAGTATAATGTTGGCAACAGTATAGTTTTTTTTATTACTTTGCAGATGTATTACAATCATTTTGTGTGTTTAAATGCAAATGTTGATGAATTGAAATATTCAATGACATAAACATTTAGCCTGCGGAGTTCAGTGAATTGTTTTAAAGAGGTACATTCCTGTATAATTTACAAGGACCATGCTTCAAGTTCAACTCATTTCTATTGTTGGTGTATGTATACACTATAATTCAGTCAGGCAGATAAAATTAGAAACTTTAAGAGTATTCACAGTAGGGGGGAAGGATGACCCAATTTGGGGTTTATCGCTTCAAAAGAAAAAAGGAAATCTAATCGGCGAGTACGCTTCACGCTTCACGAACGATGGCGGTTGCTTGCTATTACACCTTGAGTATTTGCATAAGAGGGCTATAAATAGCTTTAGTCAACCGAGCTAGCGTCCAGGGTACAAGGCTATGTCCATAGAGTTCATTGTCATTGTTCAACACTATAGTGGACATACTTCAAACACAGAAATGAGAGCAACTTTGACATCTTATGAAAGCTAAATTGTGTAAAGTGTGATGTTTTATTAATTTCTGTTTCTCTGTGTTATGATTCAACATGGTGAAAAGAATTACTCTTTAAAGCTTGAAACCAGACACAATTGTGCAATGTGATTATTGTTAATTCATTTATTTTTCCTAAATTCAGAGTAATATATATGTACTATGTAAGTTTTACTTGATCTATGAAACTGTCAAGTTGAAAACTCTTCTTGAAATAATTTGTAAAAATGCAAATATGCACAAGCTTAAAAGCATTTTCCTTTTTTTGCAAGTCTTCATGTGTTTGTAGTAATCAATGTAACACCAGAATTTAGCTACACAAATTTTAAACAGTAATCTTTTGGGAAAATCTAAATACAAGCTTTTTCAAATGTGTTATAAAATTCATGGTGAATACCTTTTTTTCTCTATTATTATAACAGAACTTAAATATCTAATTGAAAACTGGCATGCATGAACATGGTGCTAAAAAATGAGCCTCCATGTAAGGTTTCAATGATCTATAACTTCAATCAAACCAGCTCATCAAAATCTTTCCAGCTTTCCACATTCTGGCTTAGCTCAAGGTGAAGTTAATTACAATGTACATGTCATTACATTTTACTGGTACCAAGCTTATATATTTATATACTACTTGTAGACCTGTGTATGCTTACAAATTAATGAAGTACGTGACTGTGTACGTGTGTGTGTAGAGACATTAAACATTAACCAGGGATAGAGTCACAATAAACATAAATCATAAAGGGTTGATATCCTCATGTCATGTCTACAGTTAATGATGTCATGTACCTTTCACTGCAGGTTCACAAGTTCCAGGGTTATAAAATCTACCTATTCTCTGAAAGCATCTTCCTCATATGTTTTGTTTTCTCTTCTTTCTTCTTAATAAATTCCTCAGTGATTCAATTAAAGCAGGAAATTAAATGAGGGTATATTTTCACCATCTATTCTTATTGCCCACAACTCTCTCCTCTCTCTCTCTCTCTCTCTATTTTTACTTAATCAAATCTACATTTTTTAATTTAAAACAATACATAATGTGTTTGCCATGATGGATAAATTTCAAGTTCTATACACATGATGTATCTGCCATGACGGATACATTACGAGTTCTATTCCTACACCTGCATTACTCTTACTCCCATTAATCTTCTGCAACACACTCCCACTTTCTATCTAAATGAGCATTATAAATACCAGATGGAGAAAATCACAGGAGTTTCTTTAATCATTCTTCTCGCAGTACCCCCCCCCCCCCACCCACCACTGTAACTTTAATCTTCTGGCAGTGCCACCCCCTCCCCCCCCCCCCCCCCCCCCCCACCCAACCACTGTAACTGCAACACAGTCACTGAATCATTCTTACAAGTATGTACATTGATACATAAAAACCTTTCTCCTTACATAGAATCCCTCTCTACAAGAATTCTTTGCCTGAGATTTGATAAAAATATCCTAATCTTACAAAAAGCATTCATCAGTACAATTTTTTTTCAATCTGTCACCTTTCACTGTTTCCAAAGCTTCTTATTGGACAGTTGCATAATAATTCTTACCTGTTTTTCTGAGTGGAAAGTTGCTGCTATCATACTGGCCAAACCCCATTGGCTGATGATGAAATTGGGGTGATACATTATGTGGAGGGGAGTGATGATCCATTGAGCTAGGAGGGGTCCTATCAATATATATGCATAATAAGAAGAACAGGATAATGATAAGATGAACAAGATCCACACCTAATATATATACAGACATTTCTTGTATGATAAGTTAATGTACATATCAATCTACATGTATGAACTTAGAGCTCCTCATTATAATACTGCTCTATATTCACCCATACATGTAATCTAGAACCCTCTATCATCCTTTCTTCATTTTATGAAAGAAGATTCATAACTTCTATATTTTGAGACAGAACTTTATCCAAATATTCTTCCAAAAATAAAAGACAGTGACTTTACAATACTAAGCTCTCGCTTCAAATAGTACCATTTCAAATACATGTTGCTGTGAGGAGAATAATTACCTAGTTTAGGTTTCAATTTCAGAGACCTGGGAGTAGAAATAAGAATATTTATAATAACCACATACACCCCCCCCCCCCCCCCCTCAATAATCTGTATATAGAGCCCAGGATTCCAGGGGTATTATTCCTTGTATTGAGGTTTGAGTTTAATAGACATGTGGTTGATTCTCAAAATGATATTATGCTTTCTAAAGATGTAGATTTCACTCACAAACTATTGTGATTGAGTGCCTTATTTGAAATATGCAATATATTTCATCCCCACTCTGTACCAGTAATGATCGTCAAAGAATATTTCAACAGGGAGAGGAGAATGGATAAAAGAAGAGAACAAACAAAAAAAAAGAGGGAGAAAGATGGAGAGGGAAACAAGAGGGAAAGAGAAAAAGAAAGGAAATTGAAAGAAAGAGAGAGGGAACAAGAACAGGGAGACAAACAAGTCTCTCATCAAATTAAATATTTATACAATTATCACTAGCCTTGAGGTTAATACAAGGAAATAGTTTAGCATAACCAGTATATTTCCTTCTTGACATATAAAATAAAGTATTATCATTATTATTCAACTATGACAAATACATTACCAGTATCATAAATTATACAATTTGTATTTGATGGAGTACAAACAAAGAAGGCACTAACTTCTTTGCAAATTTAGTATTTGACCCATGATTTTTATCACATTTCAAAAACATAATGAGAGATATGCAAATAAACTTTAAATGAAAATGAGATACTAGTATACAGAAATGACTAAACTAGATAATCAGCCATTTGGAGATATTTTCATACACATGTATGTTCTTTCACACTTATGTACTAGTAACCGATGAAAATACAATGCATGAAGAAGAAGAAAATAACTTTGCAGCCTGTACGTCATTGTTAAGCAAAGTTTCTTCAGGTTTTATACAAAAACAGAAAAGTCATTGGCCAATAATTTTGGACCTGAATATTTGCTCTTAGGAGTTAATATCTGTTAAGGGTTCAACAAACTCTTGGGTCAAGATTTATTTGGTGTCTTTTGCTTTACAAGTGCCTAATAATAGAAGTGATAAACAGCAACCTGTAACCCACAATATACAAAGAAAGAAAAGAGGACAAGCAATGTGAAACTAAGATATACTTGGAAAAGTAACATTCAGGCCTCAATAAACCACAGACAGTGTCATAAAATCACTCTACCAATCAGAACGGAGAAAAGAAAACAAGGAAGCCCAGATTCTATAACCATTACAAGAATCCATTACTATAACCTATAACATATATTGAAGGCTTATAACCTTACAGTGTTACTCTCTACAAGCACCCCCTTCATTTGATAGAAAGCTTGTTCTATGAAACTGAAAATATTAAGCTTCATATACATTAAGGCTGAGACATATCGGTCTGTAAACCGGACCTCAATCCCCGGTGCTGTTTTGGCGAAACCGGTGCATCAGTGAAATTATTTTACGTAAATTTTATAATACAAAGAAAAGAAGTAGCGAGAGCAAATATCGTCATTTGCGTGGTGATCTCAAATTGCAATAATCACCTCATCTCAATCATCATAGCTGCTAGCACTTAGTATGTACGTAAATTCTACTACAGTAAAAGATGAGGTGATTATTGCAGTAAAAGTTGGTAATAGACATTTCAAAACTTGGCTTGAATTTCACTTTTATGCTCAAAGCTAAAATCTCATGCCTCAATTCATTCTCCAGTAAAAGATATTTATATTCTTTCATTTAATATGATTTTTTTATTGGATTCCTGTTGCAATAATTCAGTTTTGGTCAAATTATTGAATTTCTCTGATAATTCTTCCTTCTCAAACATGTATAGTAGTCACATGACTCATGGTCGTGATTGCGATTGTAAAATCTATCACGATCAGAGTCAAGTGAGTTACGTGACAATAGGGTTTGAGAATAGGTGTTTGAGAAGGAAGGATATTCAGAGAAATTCAATATTTTGACACCAAAACCAACTTATTTAAACAGGGATCCAACAAAAAATCAAATGAAATTAAACAAATACAAATGTCTTTTACTGGAGATTGACTTGTGGCATGAGTTTTCAGCTTTGAGCTACAATTAAAGTAAAATTTAAGCCAATTTTTTTGAAGTGTCTAACCAACTTTTACATGGCCAAGTTTATGCTCAAATTAAATGCAAGACTATGTAACCAACGTACTGCAATTAAAAACGGCAAATTAAATGGATGTGCTAAACCTTATGTAAAATATTCTTGGTCCATTAATATATTGGTGCACCAGTGTTCGACTGGAGCAAAGCCATCGATGCCCGATTTACAAAATAACCGATATGACTCAGCCCTAATATACATCTAGATTGACTTGTGGCATGAGTTTTCAGCTTTGAGCTACAATTAAAGTAAAATTTAAGCCAATTTAAGCTCTATATGACAGTTTGATAATCACACCATTTACATATTCCTGTAAAAATGTCCCCATTCAATGCATTTTTCTTTTTCTTTCTTTCTTTCTTCAAGATCTTTAAAAAATAACCTCAGGGTTTAATAATTTGAATGTCATACTTTTAAAACTGATCCACCATAGATCTGTTTGTTTCCCTCTTCTTTCAACCATCTTCACTTACCGGTGCCTGTAAGGGGGGGGGGGGGGTAAACCCATCTGCTTTTATATCCGACATAACTACACATACATATATTTGTATAAAATACCTTAGACCCGATTTACACCAAAAGGCCGGCCCGAGGCCGGCCCGAGGCCCGCACTTTTTTGCGTTTACACCGAATATTGGGCCGGCATTTTAAGGCCTCCTCTCCCAAACTCACCGCACGTGTCGTCCTACATGTAAACAAAACAATTTTTTCTTTCTTTGTTGTCTTTTTATACTCTCCGACTCCATGTCGTCGGTGGTTGCTGTAAAATGAGAAAACTCTTACCAGCATTAGGAAATTAAAAAAAGGATACTTTAAGAAGGTGTTAGTTCAGGAATATTGTCGTCTGTTTTGATATCTTTATCAAATTCATAATACAATGTGTCGGAGGTTAGTTCAGTTGATGCTTGCAGGCCAGGATATGCTTTGCACGTTTTGTTTGTTGTTACGTAACAGCGTCGCATCCGGCGCAAAATTGGGGGCCCGAGGCCTCCTTTCCATTTACACCAAAAAAAGGCCGGCCACGGGCCGGCCCGAGATTACCTCCAGAGGTAGTCCCAAATTTGGGAGGGCCTCGGGCCGGCTTTGCATTTATACCAAGCTTTAGGCCGGCCTCGGGCCGGCCTGAGGCCGGCCTAAAAGCTTGGTGTAAATGGGGTCTTAGATCTTACTTCAACCATCTTTCAATAAATATATTGTTACTTACCAATGCCTATAAGGGGGTGAATGGTTGAGAGATCCACTTCCTCCATAATCTGATCTTTGTTGCCGATTCAAGAGAAATTTTTGGAGCTTATCCTTAACTTCTGTTGATGCATTTGCACCTGAGGAATTACAAAAGAAAATCACTCATTCATAAGAATCCTGATTTTGTAAGTATGATATATTTTATAGTATAATGACAACAAATTAGATATATTTGAGAGAAATACTGTTTCAACATAACAAAAGCACAGTCTATGTCTAGTTGAAGAAATATTTTATCTAAACTGCACAAATCCTTTAGGCTAAACCCAAAAGTGGTTTACAAGCTGAACTCATTAGAATTTAATAACAGGAAATACATGTAAGACATATTAAAGTAACACAGTTATTGTTCTCTGTCACATTTCTCTTCTTTTTCTACCCACCTCCTACATGTATTCTCACTTTTTTATCACACAAGACCTATATGTACAATGCAGGTATTTTGATTAAGCCGATTTCCATCATGGTAACATGTCCCTTTAATACTATATATTGTGAATGTATTTAGCGTATTGTAATGTATCCTTCCTCTCATACCAAAAGGAGTATAAGCACTCCATTGCTCTCTATTTCAATCTATATTTGCGAAAGCAGAAAAATCTACTTTTGATTGAAAAGACTTCTTTACACTCTCTCACACAGTCAAACACTTTTGTATAAACTCTATTTTCGGAGGCATCTTCTCGCAATCCTGGCAAGATCCTATTTATATCTCCATTTGCATTAAGCGTCTTGGCAATTCATCTTGCTAAAAATAACTACGGCGATTCTAGTAACGTCAGACCACTGTTTGCCTCTGTCAAACAAAGGGAGAGAATATGACATACATGTACATGCACGGTAAGAATGCACATCTCTAAGAATCACTGGTACATCATACACATATTATAGAGAATGAACACATTGAAGACATCAGGGTGCATAAACTAATCTCATAGTCTTCATGGAAATCAATATTTATTCTCTTTATGTCCTATATTTCTTTTTCCTGCAGTCGATCACTTTTGTTTTTCCCTCCCTCTTTCCCTACCCCTTCTCTTTACTTCAACCTCACCCAAAATTTAAATTTCAACTTATGAAGAATTTGACCCCTAAAAAAAGAAATTAATCATGATGCTTATTTAGAACTTCAGGGAAATAATACTTGAATATTATGTCAACACATTTCTCTCTAGTTTCCTACATGTTCATGTTAATATAAGCATGCTGTACTGCAAGATTTAAAAAATGCACTTAATGGTGAACAAAATTGAATATGAATTGAAATATTGTTGAATATATGAGTGATTAAAAAAAAACAAAAAAATTTCCATACTCTATTGAGAAGATCATAATGGAAGGTCATGTGATAACCTTGTGAAAAAAACAACAACTGTCTCAAATCAATTGGGAAAGCTGATTATTTATAATAGTGCATAAGAATTGATGTATGCTGAAAGGTTTTGGAATCACCAAAATAAGAAGAAATTGACTCAATCCTGCTGAGAGTCACATCCACTGCATACAGAAATGCGTAAATGGGACTACACACACATGTTCGGCCCGAACATTTCACCTGTTTCTTGTCATATTTAATGTGAGGCCATTCAAACTAACATAAATATCCAAACTAACATAAAAAGAATGAGAAAGCTCACAAATTATTTTTTACCTTTCCCAGAACTCAACCTTCTCTTTAATCGTGAACCGGACAATTTCTTCATCACTCTTTCAACCTCAAATCTTCCCAACCCCCTCAATCGCAAAATATATTTTTAGCAAGATGAAAATAGCCTGGATACTAAAAAGAGTCCCTCACTAACGTTAGAGAGAAAGAGAAGGAGAGAAATGTGAATGGGAAGGAGACAGTGAGAACCTCATCCGTACAACAACACGATCCTACGTCACAGCACAAGAGCAGCGCATAATTGCATTTCCATGAATCGTGTCTAAAAGACGCCACTTTTAGACACGAGAAGAGAGCTAGGAATAGAAGGAGGTAAACAGACTTGCTGACGTACGCACACAGGATAAATGCTGGAATAAGAAGGAGAGCTAGGGAGGGTACCTTGCCGGCAAGCTTTCCATAACAGGCAACAAACTATTGATTTTATTGAACCTTACAATATTTTTAACTCGTAAGTTTATCTCCATGTCTTAAAAGGGATTGCAGTAGTTGAGATTTTTTGCTTGTATTCTGATGTGAGATATTAATTTTGTAAAAGTAGATATTGTTCCTATTAAGAAAATAGAGCTTCCTATTAAAGACGTATCCTGTTTTTATTGTCCTGATATTATCATGTACATGTAATTATTACACTAATGATTACAAAGTCGGCCCAAAGAAAAAAAATATGTAACATATGACAGATAATTGATTTCCTTCCCGTTGTTTGTACATGTTCTTTTCTTCAATTTTCTCACTAACAGTATATTTCCTATATGTACACTTATCCATGGCATATTAAGCAGAGAATTTTGCACAATTTCCCTGAGACTTCTACACTTTATACATAACCATCCAAGCCCACAACCTTCCTCTTTTCTAGACCAAGACATTGTCTCTAAGGATCTTCCTCTCTTAATGTTGTACAATCTTCCACTTCCTGCCATCCGTCTCTATGTTGGCCTTTGCAGATATTCCTCCCTCTCAATCTCCCTCTTACATTTCCTTCCCACTCTCCCACTTCATAATCATTCCTTTCTCTCCTCCTCCTCCTCCCTCTTCTACATTTCTCACCTCCATCACCATCCTGTATCCACTATCTCTACGATGACCTTCGCAGATATTCCTCCCTCTCAATCAGCCTCTTACATATCTCCTACCCACTCTCCTACATTGTACCTGCACTTTAAAATAATTCCTTTTTCTCCTCCTCCTCCTCCCTCTCCACCATCTCCCTCTCCTCCATCTCCCTCTCTCCTCCATCACCATCCTGTATCCACTATCTCTACGATGACCTTCACAGATATTCCTCCCTCTCGATCTCCATTTCCCTCTTGTATCTCCTTCCCACTCTCTCCTACACTGTACATGTACATGTACCTGCCTTTGACTATCATTACCTCTCCTCAGTTCCCATCTCTCTCTTCCCCTCCCTCTCTCTTCCTCTCCCTCTCTCTATCCCTCTCTCTTCCCTCTCTCTTCCCCTCCCTCTCTATTGCTATCTCTTACCTCCTTCTCTCCAACCATTCCATCCTTCATTTACTACATCTAAGAAGACTTTCACTGGTATTTCTCCCTAAATTTATACCCCCCCCCCTCTCTCTGTGTTAAATACTGCAAGATAACTCCTTCCCATTCCTCCTCTCTTTCCTCTTCTCCCCATCCCTCTATCAGCCTTACATCCAGCAAGAGAATTCCGTCCCTGCACTTGAACGTGATCAGTACAAGGGCTCCCAAACCTTTTCCCTTGCTCGCTACCTGCTAAAAATAGCTCTGCTAGCAGATGCGCTGCCTCTCTCTCTCTCTCTCTCAGCGTGGTTAATAAAGCCCCATCACAGCGATGTAGCGTACATCCAGCCATATTGTGTGTCGCTAAGACAAGATCCCCGCTTTCCCCGGGGTAGTACCCAAGCTCAGCTTCAAGCCCAGCTAGCTACGTGGGCGAATGTTTGTGCGAGCGCTCAAGCATCGCTCATCCACGTATTTAAAAATAGCCTTCCCCCAACCGGGAAGTCAGTCGCAGAGCGACTAAAATAGATGCTCTAAATTTGGCATGGTATTTGTTGAGTTGTGACGATTTTAGAAAATCTCATTTGGGAAAGGTATTTTGTTTCCGTATTTAGCCAGAATGCGTTTGCGGTGAAAGACTCTAGTATATATATGAGAATATGAAATCTCGATAAAGAAGAACAATTAGGATTTAAACGATTGCGTAGAAGTGAAATGTCTAAAATTATCTTATATGCTTTCATTAAAAAATGCATGAATCCTCAAGTAAATCAAGCTATCAATAAATCCTGGAATATTTGTTTCTGCTTTGAGAAATTACGTCAAAAGACAACGATTTAGAAACAACAAAACACTACTAATAGAAATGACCTGTGATAATTAACCATTACCTAATCACTCTCATTATAATATAGAATATGGGTGGTGTGTCGTTAGAATAATTAGTTACAGATCGGGAGTATTTTATAACTGTGGTTTAAAAACTCTGCATGTTTTGCATATTACAGGGTAAGTATTTTACTAGATGTATCATGTTTTCATGGGATCTAATATCAGGATACATATTATCAAAAAGTCATATGCAGGTGTTTTTCTTTCAATATTTCTTTTGCAATTAAAGAGTAAATCATTACAAGGAGTCAGGAAATTGAATAATTTATGAAGATCATATGTGTTCATATTACAAAAAAAATTAGAATCTTCTTTTTGTGATCAGAGATCATATTAATAAAATTCATTAATGGGTTGCAATGCATATTTTTGTTGGTGCTTTGCATTTAAAACCACAAAATGCAGTTAGGCTTGAAATTAGCAATTGGATTTTCATTAATTCCATCGATACAAGTACATGAATGCCTATAAAGTATTAAAGTGCAAAATCTCAGAAAATTTAAGTTGTTTAAAATAAATACTCAATAGTCTTGTCTTTAATAAAATAATCATGCAAATGATTTGTCATTTCACATTCCATTCAAGATATCAGATTAAAATATCACACAACAGTAATTTTAATTACCATGGATCTATGCAATAGATGCACTGACTGGACTACAACCCTTCTATATGTATATGTGAATCCATGGCAAAAATCCGGCTTTGAGATGTTGATATGGAATGAATTCCACTAGGTCACACTTATAATGCACTTCAGATGTGAAAGGTACTTTAGTTTAGACCCTGGATATAACAGGAACCCTGGGGAAACTAAAAACTCATCTTTCTATGTTTCTAATGATAATGTGATTACGTCTATTAAACTGGTCTCTATATAAGAAAAGGATGGGATAATAGGTTAGAATCTTCATTCAATCTCTTCATAAACATTAATATTAATGAAGCAATCATTCTTGGAATTCACATTCTCTATTTTCCTTACATAGATCTCTCTTTCACTCCACTCTAATACAATGCATTCTTTTCACAGCAAACAAAACCTGTCCTTGAAATCATCCCACTCAACCTAGTTTTGAAAAATAACTGAAAGAATGAAATCAACAAAGAATTATTTGTATCATGAACAATTAAAAAAAAAAACTTTTTGGGGGATGTTTATAAAGACTAAATGCAATATATCAGTCAAAAGAATATACAAAAAGAAATAAAGCTGACAATAATTCTATAGTCTGGATTTTACTCAAAACTGTCCAATAAATCTGTGAATTTTTTTAATCATAATAGATTAGTGTACATTAAAACCAGTAGAAAAGATTATGATTTATTTCTACATGTCAAATACTATCTTGAATATTATTTAAAATGATATTCTGAGATCTACATTAAATAATAAATCATGTTTTTATGTCATTAGAAGTCTCTTTTTAGTTTTCAAAGGATAGAAAGAACTGCGAACAGAGAGAAAATACACAAAAATGAGATCCTTACTTTGCTTACTTTGTTTCTTTGCTAACAACTGCTCTAAATGTTGCTGCTTTTGTGCCTGTTGTTGTTGCTGCTGTTGTTGCTGCTGCTGTTGAACCTCAATTTGCCTCTGTTGCTCCAAGAGTTGTTCTCTTTGCACATGCTGCAGTTAAAAGGAAAAAAAAGAAGACTTATTCCACAATTTGTATTATCATTCCACTTGCACCAATATCATTTCCAAGCATACATGTAGTTGCTTATTTTCAGCCTCTAAACATTACATGAAACAATGAAAGATCTCTGTTAGAAAGTGTCAAAATATTTGCTTTGATGAATATAGATTTTAAGAATATATATTTACATCATTTTAGGAAACAATGAAATCAATAAATGATTTGATTGATGGATAAATACAATAGTAGAAAAAGAAATAAAAACTGTTTGTGTATGACATTGAATTAAAGACTCACAATAAAACCTTTGTGCATACGTGTCTCTACCACACGTGAAGCTAACCAATATCCTTTTCATAATGTTCAAGCCTTGTTCCTTTCCCTTCATCTAAAGCTTTGATAACTATATTACATTGTACAGTATATTCCTACATACTATACATGTAAGAATGCAGGAGGTACGCATCCCAAACAATATTAAACATGCAGGGGGTCATTTTGAACCATTAACAAAACAAACTCCACTGAAACGGAAAATGAAGAAAAGTCATGTTTTAGTGGTTTATATTAGATACTATTCTGAAAGGATGGATAATTATACTCAGGATTTCATGTTCACAGTATGGGGCAATCCTTCCTCTCCTAAGTATACTATTATGCCATGTGGAGAGAGAACGCATTCATTAAGAACAAAGAATGAACTAAAACATATCTTTTCTCTTTTTTTTTTACAATGGACAAGCTCTGAAAATACCCCCTCCAGCATTCCCTTTTGAGGATAAATCTGGCACAGTGAACATTTTACAGAAATGTTGAATACAGCTTAAAGGGAAATTCAACCTTTGTAAAAAGCTGATTTGTGTGAAAGCAGAAAATGAAAAAAATTAAAGTTTGAAAGAAATCAGAAAAAGAACAAGAGAGTTATGTTATGAATGACAAACAAATATATTATGAAATTATTTATACCTTTCTGACCTTGTGTTGATGACATTAAAAATATTTTGAAGAAACTAAAATAGGAATGTCTTGTGATGACTTCCTCATACAAAATGTACGTATGATCTAATGTTAATGTACAGAAAGTGTATACACGTGTGTACATGTACGGAGATATACACTGCTTTTACAGAATTCAAGAAAAATTTGGCACACTTTAACAAACTTTAATCTCAAAATCTCAGTATTTAAATCTGAAGTCCAGATTGCCCCAACCAGGACAAAATAATAAAACAATCCTCAATGAAATAACCATTAAACACTACTCAACACTTCATCTTCTTAGGCAAATAGAACAGAGAGCTAACATTGATCTACAGAGCAGAAATCTGAGAAACTTATTAGACCAAGTTTATTACCAGTCATAGCACACAGTGAACAACTAATCTTGTCTAAATTGATTCCAAAATGAATGAATTTCTTTCTCTTTCAGCAATGAAATAACTTTGAAGTTGGTTTACAATCTCACATTTATGAAAATATTTCATTCATCAGTTTACTTAGTGCCATATTTATGGTACTGTATGGTACTGTATGTACATAAAACATCTCTGGCCAGATTCAAGATTACGTCTCATTTGATCCTACATTTGTAGGGTGTAGAGAAAACATCTCTTTCAAAAGTAAGTCCAATATCCCTATAGATGCACAGTAATAAGCCTGTTTAATACATGGTACAAATCACCCTGAAAAAGATTTGTATTGGACTGTATACTGAATTATTATTATTATTATTATGAGTCACTTAAAGAGGAATTAACCTCAAGATATTAATGGGCTTACATGTATATTCAAAGATGTAATCTATTCCTTCTTGCTGTCCTACGTAGTTTTGCATTAAAATATACGAGATAGGTATAAATCAAGATTTTCTCACCAAGATTTATTGTCTGCTAGCGGTACCCGGGGGCTGCCATTTTCTTGATGTGTGCATAAAGATATTTTAAATCCGAATGCGAAATTGTCTTTCTTCCTGATACAAAATCCCATTGGAGATTTAAAATATTTAACAGATACATGTATACACATGTTCTAAAAACGAAATTATGTTTTATATTTCTTTGAAAATTACGATTTTACTAAATATAAATCTAATTTCTTGATACTATGACGTACGCAACAGAGCGAATTAATTCAAATTTATGGATGATGACTTTCCCGAGCATCAATAGTGACAAAGTATGCATTCACCTGCTTTGAGATAATGGACTTCAAAAGTCAGAATGCGCGTTGTATAAATTATGTTCTGCTCTGCCAGGCAAGCCCAAGAAATCGATTACTAGTTAGCAAAATCAGAGAATTTAAAAAGAAATCTATAAATTTCAAATTTTAGAATATATGTATACACCTGTTATGTATTTTCCATCATACATGTATATTTTTATGGGGATTTTTTACAACGAAGAGAAGCAATTTAGCTTGAGGATTCAAAATATCTTCCTGACCGGAACATTTCCAATGGTTCATGTAACACTCCATGTCATCAAGAAAATGGCAGCCCCATCTAAAGTGTTAACAGATGATACCGTGAGCTAGAATGTTTTGCTTTAAACCCTTTTCTGATATTTTATTTCTAAAGTGATACAGGTCAATGATTAAGAATTACACCTTTGAACATAAGTACATTTATATTCTAGTGTTAATTCTCCTTTAATATCAAACATTGAATAATATAATATACCACTGTGTAGCCATACGTATTTTTCAATCATAAGACAGTAAAGCTGAGTATAATAGCTATAATTAGGCACAAAAAATGTATTTACATATATACCCCAGGTTTGGACCAAAATATTCATATTTCCCCAAATTGCTCTGATAAATTTAATTTTTCTATGGACTTTGTACAGGCAATGTCAATTTTGACCCACAATTCCTAGTATTTCAGCTTTAGACACTACCATTGCTCGGGAAAACTTATTTTACAATCATAAAACAGTGAAGACGTTTGTTTTTTTTCTGCTAAAATTAAAATGGGGTGGAATATTTCTTTTCGCTAGATTTACATTGAAAACCCTGAAAAAACAACCACTATCTTCAGCACAGATCCAACTGCACTTGCCCTGCCCTTTCCAAGATGCAATCTTACCAGTTGGCGAGGTACATTGCGCCGATTTTTCGGTTGAGCCTTGGAAACTCAAGCATGGGCGAGGGGGCGCTCGTGTACCTGTGCCAAAATACCACATTAGTTATGGTAGCTTTTATGGTTCTGAAAATAATGTAAACTACTTCATTTTGAGACCTAAAGTGTAACAAATCCACTCTTCCTGGGGGCGAGCTCATGACACATGAGCATATAATAAAAAGAAAAAAAAAAACATTTCCATTTCAATGCTTGTTTCTGCTTCCCAGTTCAAATTGCACAACTAACAAAGATTATCATGTCCATAAGATAGATAGTATAATGCACAGCTAATACCACATTGCATCTTTGGTAGTTTTGAAAATCTTTTCACTTTGTGTACATGTACTAAACATAGCAACCTTGTACATCCACTCTCTAATTCATTCTTTTAATTCCAAGATTAAAAACATATTAACATACCAACAAACATGTATCCAGTTTTGGCTGAGTTTACCTATTTCCAAAAATTGTTTTATATAAAATTGTTGTGAAAGCAGAAATGGGTATTGCTTACATTGTAGGGGTTCATCTTTTCTAATGAACTAATTTGATATTAAAATCAATGCAATCTTAGTCAAATACAGTAATAATGGAGTGTACAATGTACTCTTTATATCAGGCAACAAACAAGCTTCAATCCATCCATATATTTCACCAATAATTAACAAGTTCTCTTGACTTGTTTCCAACATCTTAGAATAGATTTACAATGTACATGCACAATGAACACCCACAAAGACTTTCACAACTAAATATATATTCATTTGGGGATGCTTTAAAAGTACCAGGGTTGCATACATGTCCACGCATGATTAAAATGTCCCTGTAAACTTTTGAGTACAAGTACATACATGTATGAAGTGACAACAGCCTTCAAGTAAAGTACATGCTCAAATGGCCTGGGAAATAATGGAGTGGAAATTTCCTGTGATAATCTATTTCTGTATCTACCCAAGACTACATGTACAAACATAGAATAATAAGAGGACCTGGATGTTTTTATCTTTGTGAATTGCTTTCATAAGAAACGAGGACTGAAAGTGCTCATGAAAAAGTGAGAGAAGTGTTGCAGTTTCTTTCCATTTCAATGATTGTAAACAATTTTATAATTAGTGTTTTTGAAGTAATTATTTCCTGTTCAAAAGACAAATTAGTTCTGGGAAGACTATAAATCTCAACAGTGTCTGAAGAAACTTCCCTGCTGTCATAGTGAGTTTCAGATGCCCTTGGACACATGTCAGTAACATACATATACTGTATGTCCTGTAAGAAACCATTATCAGCAAAATATACTTTTGCAGGTCCAAACATATTACATAATCACCCCATCTACTAAACGATCAAACATACTTTGTATTATAAATACATCATCTCCCTATCTACTACACGATCAATAAATTTGAATAGCTGTGAGATAGTTTAACTCAAAATGAACAATGAACACATATTCTGTTGATCCTGTAATAACATTTTTAAAAAGAAGTTTCTTTTGCTACAACTGAAGCTTTATGAACAACCTATTCATTGAGTTTGAATGTGTGCCTTCATCAGGTATTCTACACGTACATGAGACGGGGGAGGGGCTCTTTTGATTATAATTCAATGTTTCCGATAGAAGGAAGTGTGATGACTCAAAGCTCTGCAATACAACACAGGTGTATATAAAGGAGTATGTAATAGATTGGGTCATACGACATCAAAGCCTAAAATAGCTTTATTCAGCAAAACAAGTCAGCTGAATGACACATTATTAATAAAAGTAACCTTGAAGGCTTAAAGAAGTTCCGTCAACTAATAGGACAGTGGTTTACAAGGCTCTGGATCTATCAGGTATATCAACCCATTCAGCAAATGAGTCAAAGTATACTCTCAAACATCATCTCACCTACATGTACATGTACATGTACATGTACCTTGAACCCATCAACAGAGTTAGTTCCACCAACTTGCCATTGGAAAAAAAAAATCTACTAAACTAAAGCATTCAAAAAGCTAGCTCCTATGTGATGAGAGTCAGTCATGCTTTAACACACTCTAGTAGCTAACAATCAACCGCAAACACTGCTCAATGTGAAGGTAACCGGTAACATTGGAAATTTCATAGTACAATGAACTTTGACATTAATTCAAATAAAATCTTGATTTGGACTTTTCACCTCTCATTGCTTTGCTAAGCCAAACAGGTGGTGTGTGCTCATGCTTTTTA
This sequence comes from Heliocidaris erythrogramma, assembly GCA_025617745.1. Classification (NCBI taxonomy): domain Eukaryota; kingdom Metazoa; phylum Echinodermata; class Echinoidea; order Camarodonta; family Echinometridae; genus Heliocidaris; species Heliocidaris erythrogramma. The sequence goes on along the minus strand of CM046870.1, from coordinate 41,546,171 downwards.
CGAAATGTGGAAGTACTTTCCAGAAAAATGACATTGGATCTGTATACGGACATGGAATATATCCAACTCCCATAAGTATGGACTGTTACTATAAAGTAAATAAGTTTACTGCAGGAGACTCAAATACCTTTTTATTCTCATTCATATATAAAATCCCTTGGGAAATGATTTCTCCTGATAAGAATACTCTTTGGTGAGCATAAGAATACTCTTCGGTGAGCATAAGAATACTCTTCGGTGAGCATAAGAATACTCTTTGGTCAGCATAAGAATACATGGCTGCGCTGGGAAGTGCTTGATAGAATATCCTACTGGAGGAGTTCTACAAGCATGTACAGTGCATGTTGGAAGAGCACTCAAAGGTGTTACAAATAATAAAAAACAAAAACAAGCAAAAGCAGACAGAAATCAAGCCAACTTCCCACAGAAATGAAGCATTCTTTGAGATAGCTTGAGTGCTCTTATCTGGGAGTGCAAATGGAGTCTTTGAATGAAAACAATTTTTCTAATTACAGAATCAAAAAAATTGTTCCACTTGACTCTACGATAAACCTCTTCAAGTATCAGATGATCTGCATAGATGCCTTACAGTAAAGCATGATTATATTCATCATCTGATCTACGAGTACAACTTACCATGATAAGCTCCTGCTGCTGTTTCTGATGTTGCTTGACAAGTTGTGCCTGTCGCTCCTTGAACTGAGCTAGCAACATATGTTGCTGCCACTGTTGCTGCTGCTGTAGTGTAACCCATTCCTGTGGCATAACCCTTGGATCTGTTGCTACATGATCCGTAGGGACCTGACTACCTATGGGCATCTGACCAGGTGCAGCATCACCTAGAGATAATAAGTAAAAATTGAGTTTCAAATCAAAGGACAATCTGATGCATAGGCATGCATGTAGGTTAAAATGATTTGCAGTGGTTTTCAGTACATCCAATTTATTGTGTCACTTTCTAAAATGCATAAATCATACTTATAATTCACTATGTAAAATATATTTTTAATTCAATTTCTAAATCAACGATGACTCCTCACAGTCATATTATATCTAAATGTATTCAAAGCTAATTTTCACAATCAAATAAAAGTCTATAATGTAGTATACCTTTAAGGTGCATGTTGCTGATCTGGTTAGTGATGTTGACTGCTTCAGAGCTAGGACCAAGCGGTGCTTCTGTTAAAAGACACATAAGAAAATACATTAAATACAAATGCAAAATACTCGCCTGCAACGTATCTACTAAACATCAGAACCGTGTTAACTCCTGCCCTGGCCATCCTCCTCTCATTAACCCAAGGGTCATCCTCAATGGCCCAATTAGAACACGTTCTTATGGTGAGCATTTAGAAAAACAAAGATTTCAACAATAGAAAGACTTCTAAACCCAATAGATTAAACCAGGGCCCTGTCTTATAAAGAGTTGCGATTGATTTGAAACGATCGCAAGTCTTCTAATCAATCACAGAGTTGCGATTGATTTGAAACGATCACAAGTCTTCTAATTAATCATAAATTTCCAATCTCCTATTTCTTAAATACAGAGTTGCGATTGATATCAATTGCAAATTATTTGCAATTAATCGCAACTATCTATAAGACGGGGCCCAGATGTTGTTTCCTGAAAATTAATTCATGTGTAAATACGATTTGATTCCTTTTCACGTAGCCTCTAACATGAACTTAAGAACATTGCCATTACCCCACGCTCTGCAACCTATTACATTCCTATGGTTTGAATTCCATCAATAATATTTTTTTTTTCCTTAGAGATGTGAAAATCAGAACACCATAATTTGATTTCTCCCTCATCATCCAACCCCTGTTCAGATAAGAAAAACAATTTTCATGTGATAGCTTTTGCTATATAATATTTAAGTGATTAGCATTTCTTAGATGTATATGTGAACATATACATTGTATATATATATATATAGCAACACTTGTTATTACATAACTATATATCAAAAGAGAGGTATTCCTTGGTATAAGAAGTAAAGAAAGAATCAAGGTTAAGTTGCCATGTGATAATTATAAGACACAGGCATTTTCCAGGGAGCTCCACCTCCCTGCATTAACTTCCTCCAGAACAAGATGCTGCAAAATATTTTAATATTTCACAGTATCTATGTATCCTCTGCATATGGTCATTTCACTATATGCCCATTGGATGTGCCCACTACAATTTTCCCACTCAAGATTGTAAAAGGGCCATGAGCCTCTCCAATAGAAACTTACGATGAACCTATTGGGTGACCCCCCCCCCCCCCCCCCCCCCCCCGGAAGGAGGACGGGCCCCATATTCTACATGTATCTGTCCTCCTGCCATCCCTTTCCCTTTACCTTTCCTTTCAGTGAGCCTCTAGAAATGAAAAACTACCATCAGGGAAAGGGTACTCCATTTCTAGGTCAAAGGCCTGTTATAAGGACATCTTCACAAGGTGAGGCAACTACATGCTATGCATCCACAAAATAAGAGATATCCATTCTAGTCTTTCCTGCTTAGAAAGTGATTCGTAATGTCTCCCTACTGCAGGCAAAAGGGTGATTAAAAGTTTGGCCTAGATTTTAGCTCAATGATAGAGTCAAAGAATGGTTTGTAGTCTATCTGAAATTAGGTAGGCCTATAATAATGGCATGGCTAGTTTTTATCTTATCCTTAGTACTGTATTTATATAATAGGTGTGTCAAGCAAGCATCACCATTTTCTCCACATTTTATGGTATAATAACCACATTGATATAAGAGATAAAGTTAGGTTAGCACACCAGCATACAGAAAGACACAGGATAACAGAGTTTCCAACAAAAGTTCATAAAATACTTAAATGTGCTCCTAAAGTACTAAGTATAGTACAAGAGTTCAAAGAAGATTAGTTATGCAAATATCAATGCAAACAATTAGGTCCATACTTAGTATTCTACTAAAATATAAACCCAGTGAACTCAAATTTGCTCCTAAAGTACTAAGTATAGTACAAGAGTTCAAAGAATGTTAGTTATACAAATATCAATGCAAACAATTACATGAAGGTCCATACTCGTATTCTATTAAAATATAAACCCAGTGCTGGCTTGAAGCTCAGTCTTAAGTCAAGTTTAACAAAGGAAATACTACACCAATGTCTAATTTTAAAAGCATTCCCTTTGTTTAACATGATTTTATTTCTCATGTTGGCTAACTACACTCTAAATTATTCAAATACAAACCTTAATATCTTTTGAGTTTACTTTGTATGGTAAATAACCATTACCAGTAGTTATCACAATCTTGTTTTAATCAACCAGATCGTACCTTTTCTTCTTTATTCCCAATTGGTTGCATTAATTTGTTATAATTGAAGAGTTTGAGATTCATGGTTTTACATGAACTCATACACATGTATAAAATTAAATAGCAATTCTAAACAACAATATGTCAGCCTTACAGGCTAAACATTTCTTGGGGAGGAGGGGGATCATTATGACTGATTCCTAGAAGATCGCAGCCAACTGAATTGATTTTTATATAGATCTGCTTTCTCCTGTTATGATTTTAACTAAAGTCTAAACATTACAATAGTTGTTAACATTATATTTCAACATTCACTTGAAATACAGTAGTCTCTAAGAAAGAAAATTTAGTTAGTCAAAGCTGCAAGATGTAGGAAAGTTTAGAATGTTACATTCTTTCATTTTCTCGGCCCAAGCATTTTTACTTTCTCTTCCCTTCATACAACCTTCTAGAGAGATCAGGGTAAGCTTGACAAAGACCAGCTACCATTTTCTCTTTAAAGGGAGAATCTAGATCATTTACCACTCTATGTCTGTAACTAAAGACATAAGTATTATTTATACCAGCAACTATGATGCAGATGGTATTGGTTTCTAGAAGAGTTCATCTTAAAAGACCATTGTATGTTCCTTACAATCAGGTAATTATAACTTGATATTACAATCAAGTATTTTGGAAGCATGAACGAAACAATGAAATTACTTTTACTGCTTTTCAATCAAGGTAGTAAAGTTATTAGGTTTAAGGATAACATTGCAGTACAAAACATGGCTAATTCTGTATACATGTTCTAGTAGGCTACATTGTAGTCCTGTTCCTGCTACATGTACCTAAATGTACATACATCTACTTTCCATGGCATACAGCAGCTTTATAAGCACACAACTTTGGCAGCTGCACCTGATGCAGCTACTGACCAGTTTATCTAAATGTGGTATATATTGGTGGTTAATGACTGTATTAAAACTGGAATCACTTTAACTTCATCTTTAAAATTAATCTTGTAGCAAAAACAAAATTGGAATGACACTTGCTGTACATGTATATATGCTCATATTGCTCCACTTGAATTTAAAGACACAAATATGTACTAAATACAGTTAACTTTGCAAAATTCAACACATATTTGCATAATTTAATCCAAAAAATTTATTTGACTATAAATGGAAAGTTAGACTTATACAACTATGAGTTATGCGAGTTAACCCGTAATTGGTGTTCCATGCTTACATTTACCAATATTTCCTGGGAATTTTAGAGTAGCTATCCAAAAGGAACTCTTTGAGTTGATGCTGCACATTTTGTACGTAATCTGTCTTTGCCTATAAAGCACACCACAATGCAATTTCACAGAGGTTCATGCAAATATATACTCAAACTGTTATTCATTAATTTTTACAAGTTTCACTCGCAAATAAGAATTAACATCCCTGCCCAAGATGTAAATCATTTTACACCATTTCACCATTCAACATACAAATTATAAAAAAATCACAACCGAACTGTTAGAATCTTGCTTTAAGTGTATTACCTAAAAAAAAAATATCTCTAACCAAAGTTTTTGGGGCCTCACCAACTACACATGTACATGTACATGTACTTTAATACCAAACTCCATGGTAGATGGATTCATACACACCACACCACAAAGAATTCACTTGTTCTAAAACCCTTCTTACAAGATATCAAGAAGGAAAGATATTAAAGGTAGTGTGTCTACAAGTGATCCATATAAATATAAAAGCTTAGCACGAAGTAGACAGGAATAAGGAAATGGAGTAAATCAGACCATCAACAAAGAATTCATTCTAACATTAGGCATATTTCTGTTTAATGTTTAATTTTGTAGTATGTGATTTTTACTACTGGTCTAAACCAAGTCTTTGCTGCATGATTAACTTTAATGATATTTTGTTTAGAAATGAAGCTTCGGTCCTTTAAGTTAGTTCAAGTGTATAGGCTGATGAAGAGAAAACATTAGGTGTAGCACAACACAACACGGTTCGCAAGGTCAACCAATCTGAGAGAGAGTGACAGAAAACACGCTGGCACTCGTAAGTCATTCCCTGCATAGTGACGTCAAACTGGCAAAGTTTGGAAGAGGACCAAGTCAGAAACTAAATATCTCAGACAAGAGAGAAGAAAATAGGTCGATGGTTGGGTGCTGAAGGTTGACAATGATGCTGGTTGCTTCTTATACATGTTAGTATATGTAAACCTGTTTGATAACATACTTGTAGAAGAATGGTTCAAACTTCAAACATGTAGAGACCTAGATGTCGCATGGGATGAAACAATGGTTGAGAATGTAGCCTAGTACATGCGAGGCACACAGGTTCAGGACTTCATAAACTCCCAAGAGTGCATAATAGGAGCAGAATAAGAGCATTATAGGAATTTATATATCTGCATCAAAATAATGCACATTATTTTAGAGCTGCTATTATGTGCATAATACCCGCAATTTCCACCAAATGCTAGGTTTATGAATGTGATAATGCAGACCTCTTATCCCACCCTGATGTCGGTCAAAGGTCATTTAATCCCACCCACACCATACATGACAAAGTTTTCTCTTTAAATTCACAGATCCTGCATGATGCAGGAATTTTCTCAACCTTAGGCATTTGTAAAAATAATGCTCTTATCATGCAGCTTTTGATACTTTATAAATACAATTTTTATTGCTTAATGAGCATTACTTAATAGCATAATAGCAGCATGATTTTCTAAAAGGAGTATGCCTACACTTCAAACAATTACCCATTGGATAATTATCTGCGGGTGGCACTATGGGGTGGTTGTCCACAACTCTTAAACACATGGAAAATACAGTTATGTCCACTCTGTGAAGGTCTATTCATTTAATAGACCATGGCACTGAAAAATCAATCTTAATAGCAGAGCTTCGCACTAACGGGCACCTAAAATCTAAGTCCCCCCCCCCCCCCCAAACATACACACACAACATTTTTAAATTTCAAAATATTAACATGAGGCACATACTGTGCAGAACCTTAACTTTAATAAAAATCAAACAGGATCCCTTGATTTCAAATAGGTTAGTATTGACCTCTGCCAATACACATAGGCCTACATATTATTATAGATCTGTATGTCTGCTATTAATTAATAAAAAGAGAAAGGTCACCTACAAATTTAGTATCCAGACATGTTTATGCCATCAATCCAGGGTTATATTATAGAACTTTTGCGGTTAAATTTCATGGTTACAGATCATGATATAAAGTCAATCTATAAACCATTAGCTGATCCCTGAAGATCTAACATTAGGTATTCCCACATCTTCTTCACGTTGGAAAAGTATCTCTACATGTACATTCCAAGTACCGGTACATATTTTACGTCCAGTGCTCATTTGAACAAAGTAGGGTTTGAGATATTTGTAACATTACTGTACAAGTCCACTTATAATTGCTCCTTTTACAAATGAAGACCATACTTTCTGACCAGAGTATAACATCCACTCTGTAATTTGCTCTCACAGAGCCTACATCCAAGATAGATGAATCACATAAATACTGGAAGTCAGAATCTGCAAAGGCCGATTCTGTGCAATGTGTCCCATACAATATACATCGTTTTCCACATATTTCATCCAAAAATAAATAATATAATATGATCAATGAAGCTTTCTGGTATCACCACCTACATGTATAATCATAGTTATGTCACAAGATTTTTAATTTATGGATGAAACTTATGGACAAAAGTCATACGGGACACTATGCACGGAATCGCCCAGAAGTACCTGATGTTAAAAAAATATTCATCTATCTAGGCCTACATGTACATGTAGGTGGATTTGAAATATATTACTTTAGAGGGTGTAATGTCATTTTCTTTCACAGATGAACATTCCATTTTCTTCCCTTTTTTAAATGAAAAATGAAGCGTGATCATGTGCCCTACTTCTCCATCGGGACACAATGATGGACCTAAGACAGCTTAGCACAACAGAGTGGAAAGAACAGATACGTCCAGAATGCAAACAGCAAAACTATTGGTGAATTAGAAGTTGTAATTTGACATTTGTAAGGACAATTTTGATAATATTCAGCCTAATAAAGATAGTAGAGGTAGTTTTACACATTATGTGGTTTTATTATGTTTCTACCTAACTGCAATACAATTATGAATTTTGCGTTGCAGACGTGTCTTTTCGTGCCACCACATGTACGTTTCACTAAACTACTTAACTGAAGTGCCATACCTCCATGAAATACCCTGATATTCTATAGTTCCCTTATTCATCAGGTTGCAATGATAGACTTACCTGACATACCCTGGCCCCATGCTGCACCCCTAAAATTTGGGGAGGAATAGTGGACAGCAGACTTAGCAGTCATTGCTGCTGATAAAGGTGATGACTGTGTTGGGTTCAGTTCTGTGTCTGTGGGCATAACACTTATCCTATGCTCAATTCTAATCTCAAGAAGAAACAGGAAATTCACCCAGCCAGCAAAGATAGAATATTATTAATAAATCACTTCTAACAGGCTTGCAAGTTTCACATTAATCTTGTGAAGTCCTACAGCTACAATCAGTAATCTCAGAGATGAATATCATAAGAGAGCTATTGATCCACCACCAAGCTCCTCTGATGTCAGTGCTCACTCAAGACTTATTCAAATCCAATGTTGTTTTCATTTGCAGATCATCACAGTGAACAATCATCCATTCCAACGACAGTAATGATGATGAAAACTGCACATGACAGTCAATATCTCACTTTGGTTATACGGAAAGTTGATACCAATCACATCACCATCATCAAGTAATAGGTCAAGACTTCACGTGAACATGGTGAAGGAAACATTCATGCACTTATCCATCTTGAAAATAGCAAAACAACATGACACAAAACACAAGTAGGGTGCCAGTTTTAATATGTCATGAAATATACACTAAACAAATGAATTATGTATAACCCTGTTGATCCTCGAGAATCAAATGCAGTCTGCTAAACATACAGATCAACACGCAGTACCGCACAAGAGGCCGCGCACCTCGCTAGAACCAGCGACTAAATGAGTGAGCTGATGTTGCTGTCATCAGGCCTTATAGTTAGCTAGCTCTCTGACTGGCCAGGCTCGAGCACGCACTCAAACACAGTCAGTGTACACACACTGCATGCCAGCATGCATGACCTAGCAGAACACACACATAGAGAAGATGACATACAAAGTTGTGTACTCTGATTCCGTGACGTCAGAACATTCTAAAGTACCCAGGAAAAAACACTCCAAAGAAGTACAATCATAACAAAAACAATGGCTATGGGAATAAACACACATGTGAACTTTTTACATCTTGTCAAGAATATTCCATGCCAAAATAAAAGAAAATATCTTAAATGAACTATTATCTCATAGTTCATACTCTGTGAAAATGTAAATCCACCAATATCAAACCAGGGAAATGTAAGTTACATATCCCTGATCAAACTTCCACTTACTAATAAGGCCCAAATGAACTTCCAAAAGAACGGCATTCAAAAGCACTTAATAATAAGTACAATTCTACAAGTGATATGTACCGGGTATCTTTTTTTTTCTATTTTGCTCATAAAAAACCCATCCCAAACATGTTCTTTTAGACATCCTTCCAGAAAGCTTGTAATACTTTTATTCTTCCTAACTTCTTTTTGTGTTGTTTATTGTAAATGTACATATGTATCCCTTCATAATAATAATAATAATATTAGTGTAGTGAAATGCAATCAACTTTAGGAAAGTAGGGCAACCTTGATGATCAAGACATCACAATCCAAATATCCCCTTTGAAAAGATGTTGAAACACAAAGAGAGACCGAGAAAGATCTCAATCTATACACGTAGCGTACTTCCCGTTGATTTTATGTAAATACACGTCATGTTGATGTACATGTTTCAAAACTGGCAGTATGCCAAACAAGAATTAAGGCAAAAACACAATTGCTGCATGGGTGAATAAAACTAAACAATATTTTAGATGAGTCACTTTTTGTAAAAGCAGTAAAATGACAGAAACTGATTAAAAAGTGTGTAAGGAATATGTGACAAGCAATTTAAAAAATACTAATTTCATAAAGACTAAGAAAACTGTCTACAAGAGACAAATTGCCGGCTCAGTTTTGGGACTTAGACCCGATTTACACCAAGCTTTTAGGCCGGCCTCGGGCCGGCCCGAGGCCGGCCTAAAGCTTGGTGTAAATGCAAAGCCGGCCCGAGGCCCTCCCAAATTTGGGACTACCTCTGGAGGTAGTCTCTGGCCGGCCTTTTTTTGGTGTAAATGGAAAGGAGGCCTCGGGGCCACCAATTTTGTGCGCGATGCGACGCTGTTACGTAACAACAAACAAAACGCGCAAAGTACATCCGGAGTATCTGGCGTGCAAGCATCAACTGAACTAACATCCGACATACTGTATTATAAACTTGATAAAGATATCAAAACAGACGACAATATTCCTGAACTATAACCTTCTTAAAGTATCCATTTTTTAATTTCCTGAAGCTGGTAAGAGTTTTCTTATTTTGTTCCTGAACAGACTGCATTTTTGTAGATCATCATCGACACGTGCGATAAATAAAATGTTCTGTTTACATGTAGGGCGACACGTGCGGTGAGTTTGGGAAAGGAGGCCTTAAAATGCCGGCCCAATATTCGGTGTATAAAACGCAAAAAACCCTTTTGGTGTAAATCGGGTCTATGATGTCACGTATTAAGCCCTTCTAAAAAATTTACACATTTTGTACAGGTATCGGATATCCGATGATTGTGTTTGAATATCCTGAAAAGATATTATGTTTCAAAGAGGGTGCATAAAGTTAAAGCTTATGCACAGTGTTGGTAGGAAAAGGGAAATTGAAAAGAAACATTTCATTATACAGTCATGTAATGTAGTCTCATGTTGTTCTCCTTGTATCAATAGAGGTTTGTATGAGATCATGTGGTATTCCATAAATTATGTCCAGTGAATGTTAGTGTGTTTTATCACTGGTCTTCATAACATGACATAAAAAATATTTATATAATTCTAGCAGTGTGCAATTAAGTGAGCAATGGTCAACCTTTCATTCTAAAGAAGCTATTGATTAATTTTCTTTGAGATCCAAGTGATTCTCCCTGGGGGTTCATGTCAATCAGTAGAGCCCATCCACTTGTGATACCCCTATCTATTTATAAACTTCCTGCTGATGTAAGGATATGCTTTGAATGAGAACTGGTCAGCCATTCACTGCAAAACAATGGATAACAAAGTGAAAGCTTACAAGTAAGTGAGGCCTTTGACACGCAGTGTATATAGTGAACACTGATGTCAAACCATTCTTCCACTTATGAACTGTATGCTTGATACAAGATTCAAGATAGAAAGAGCTTTATGTAATGAGAGAAAACATATTTGAAGCCATTTGGTATTTAGAGAGAGATATCTTTCCTCTGCTATGAGCAACACAGTATGTAAAAAAAATTGGTGCCTGATGCTAATATTTAAACACACACTTCAGACCAATCAACATACAATGTAATTCCATGCTACGGAGCAGGCCTTATCTTTTCCCAAATTTTTTTTTTTTTATTAGCTTAATCCTAAAATTTTTTTCACGCTGGTTAAGTGGTCTTAGTAAATTACAATGAGTCTGTGTTGCATACTATTATATTCCCATGCTTTTTAGTCTTGATTATGGTAAGGAAAATCATTGTCCAGGCATGATTAAATTCAGGTCACAGTGACCTACTTTGTAAATTATCAACAAAAAAAAAAACCTACATGTTTAGAGATGATTTATATATCACACGGTCCTACAATAGAAAGAGTCCATTCACACCTGTTATACCATAATACATGTACAAATATGATTTGTAACTGATCTGAGATCACCTTCCAATTATTCATCAAAAGAAGGACTACAGAAAGCCCAGACTACCTGTTCTTATCCCACACACTACTTGTACATTTTAATCAGGTTGTATAACTTGTATACATGTTTACTTTTACTGTGTTGATGCACCAATTATGCACGCATCCTAATAAAACAAACTTCATTCATAATGAATAATGAACGTGCTGTTCTCATAAGTCCACATGATACAATGTACATCACCTGTAATACATGAGTACATCCACATTTCTGTACATTACTATAATCTCATAATATCCATGGAGGGCTGGAAAACCTAACACTACCGGATTCATTGTCCACCTCCCTGATTGTAGTATGACAGAGAAAAGGTCTCTTCAACTCTCACCACACAATGACTGATAAGGTTATCCCTTTTGCTCCTATAGATACAGGTGATATCATTATCAGTTTTGGTTTGCATGCATTATTCTCTATATTAATACAAGTGGAAGGCTATCCATGCTTACAGCTACGCACATTTATCAATTACAAAGTAATGGTAAGAAGGAAAAAAAACACTGACATAAAGCTATAATTATGATGGCAGCATTATACATGTATAGCCAAGTCATCATATTTTTATATTTCTTTTTTTTTTTTTTGGAAAAGAGACAAAGTTAACCAATGCCTTTAATCCATTTAAAGGAACCATATTTCATTTAATATAAATCCTTAGATCAGAGTATATAAAGACACCAATTTGACTATAATGACAAATTCCAGCTTTCGTACTTACCTCCTGCAATCATACAATGTACAGTAGGTCAAAATATATATAGCTTACATGTCTACAATCGAAGAGAGCTAATCAGTTGTCTCACGATGTAAAAACGTAAACGTAAACTACATTTACGTTTGCACATCATGAGACAACTGATTACGTTTGCACATCGTGAGACAACTGATTAACTCTCTTCAATTATTCTTCACCACGATGAACCTCTTCCAATCTATGTCTACAATCGTTGTTTGCCTTTAGAGGTACTTCATCCCTTTTGCACACATCCACAAATTCCGCGAAACTTTGCACGGGTTTACTAGTTGTAGAGAAGTTCTAGAAATCCTTTGTAAGAAATGAAAATCTTGCTTTTGTCGCAGAGGGAGCTACATGTATTAGAAATCAATGCAAGTACATGCACTAGTAACGGTCAAAAGAGAATTTAAAAATTACCCAATTTTTTTGAGTTAAAAAAATTCAAGTGTTCCCAAACTGTTGTTATTCAGTTGCAAATTATAAACCTTTTCACATTTCACAAGTTTTTCAATCATAATTCTTTTGTAAATTTAATGCATACTCACACAACTTCAAAATTTAGGGCTGCAAAAGGGATGAAGTAGCCTAGCTTTAAGTTGACAGCTTGACATTGAATGAGAAATAATCCCTTATTTTTCTCATAATGAGAGATGACATAAACACTACAAAGCAAAAGACAGATATATCTCAAAATTACAGCAAACAATAAGAGACAAAATCAAGTAGATGTAAGCCTAAAAGCAGGTAGGCCTTCATTCTGCTTCTGAATGTACGTTTTGGGCTAAATATTTGGACAAAGTACATTGTTTTATGATAGCAAAATAGTCAAGAACAGGAACAATGAATAATTTTATTTTTTAACATAGTTATGCATTGCCATTCACCGCATTAAAACAAAAACACTTTTTTTCAAATTTCCTTTAAAAAAAGGACAAAATGTTTTCTACAATATTTACAACAAACTTTATTATGCCCAAATTCAATAAAGTTATACATGTAAAATAAATTTAAAAAACAAAATCTGTACCTCAATAGAGAGACAAGACAAGTATGATTTATTTTATTTTAGAATACTTACTTTGTTTAAAGTGCTTCCTTTCGTAATAACAGTGAGCAAAAGACCATAACAGCTAAAATCTAAAAAGTTGTCTTTCAGTTAGCTGTGTGATGCAGTCCTGTCACCACCAGTGTCAAATGTTAAATGAATTTCCCTTTTATCACTTCTGATCCAAAAGTACTACCAACTCATTGTAAGATAACAATCAATGCCTCTACTGACAATAGGGCTAAAAATATCTCCAATGAAAGCTTGAATCCTGTGCAATGAAGTAGTGCTATGATATACCAGCTACACAGACCATTGTTTTCTATATGGCTTCCTTTCTCCAGTCTATGTGTTCAGACAATTTTCGCTTTAGAGTCAGATCATAATGAAATTATACTTAATGTGTTAGATAACCCATCAGTTCCAACTAATATATTTTTAGAAATGTTGTGAAATGTTTCAATATTCTTTAATTTCAGGAATTCCCCATTGGGGAAAAAAATCATTAACAGGCTTAACTATCAAAAAAGTTAGGTATCTGAAAATAACATAAATGCAAAAAAAACTATGTTTGCAAATTCAGAAATTTCAAATTTGTTTTGAGATAAAGTGTTTTTTGAATGAACAGTGTTCATTAAAATTTTTTTCTCTTTGTATCTGGAATAATTTGAAAGGCCTGGAAGCAAAAGTTATAGGGCCAAAGCACAAAATGTAGGCCACTCTCATGAAATGGTAACTTACCGAACAATTATATTCTAGAGTTTTCTACATGAAAGCCTATACTGTATTATTCCCTTTATGCACAAATTAAAATTTTTGTTTAAATTTATTATGTGATAGTAAATAAATGTGTGAATGACAATAACGGTACATTAATTTTTGCGGATTTTTTTTTCTGATTGATACGTGTTTGCATCCAATTCATTATAGAGTGTGAGTGAGTAATTGTGCAGTGAGAATTCAAGAACCCGCGAATATGTTTTGGGGTCGCTCAGCGCGAAAATTTAATCACGCAAAAATAACAGCGTTTACAGTACATGTAGGTGTACCTCTATCATATCTTCAGTTTCAAGTGTACTCCTATGGGCCATGATGGTGTTAAATTTATTACCATGTATGTAGAGCGTCACCTTTCTGGCTCTCTTTAAACAATCATTATGAAATAAAAGAAAGCCATAAATTACCAATCTTTCCTAGAATATTGCCTCATACGTGGATATACTACCAAATAGTATTTGTCTCAATCATTGTAATGAGGGAATTTCCCAACCTAAATGGACTTCAAAAGGTTATTGCAGTCTGGGGGGAACATTCCAGGGTTTGTCTACAATAGGGAAATAGCTTTAATCATCAAGCTACATAGAATTAGAAGTTTTCCTCGATTCGCTGAACATTTTCATCTGTTTGGTGACGTAATGTTCAGAAAATATTTTTTTACACAATCAGTAATAACCCTTTCATCACAAGAATTATTGAAGGGCTGAATTGATCATATTTTGTTCTTCAAAGTGGCAACAATTATATTTTTCTTTCAGTGCTACATGTTCTAATAAGATGTAATGTCTTTGAAAACAATATACATGATTAGGAACTTTGTCACAAAGAAAAAAAAATGATTTTAAAAAACAATGATTTTGAACCGCTCAATATGTTGCCAATTTAAAGATTTTAAAGCTCTTGTTTTTAAAATTCCTGGCATCAAATGCAATATGGCTGTGCAACAAAAATGGACACAGTGTGTGCAAAAATATCTGCTCTTTCTACTCATGCATCTGGTATACTTTTTAGAGCGCTGAATCAAAAGTTATTGAGCCAAACCACAAAATGTGGTGATTGTCTCGAAAGGGATATAATTTCTCATCAGAATTCCTCAATTCTTATTCTTTTGATTACATTATGATTACAGTTACTACACTGTAACAATGTATGTTGTTTGTATGTGTTATGTCTATTGTAATACATTTCCTGGTTTAATTGTTTATGATACAGGTGTATTTATTGTATTAATGAGAGGTGGTTACTTTTCATGATACATGTATGTACATTGTATAACATTAATTCTTTTTAAAAATAGGAGTTAATGCCATTCTGGTTCTCAATAAATTATACTTTGTGGTTTTCTTTTTATTAGGATTTATAAATTGATAATTTGGTATGATTTTGTGGAAATTAAGCATTAAAAATACACATAGTTGATAAAAGATGCACGTATACTGTATGCAAAGAATTGCAACTGTATTGGAATAATAATTATTTAAATAAACTGCAAAAGTTGGCAAGTTGACATTCTAGCCTCAAGACAAACTCATCTTCATATATAAACTTGGTTCTTTGCTTTTTTTTTAATAAGTCCATCTGTATTCTTTTTCAAGTTGAATCAATATTGCCAGTCATTGATATGCTGCTCACCTTGTTCACAATCTCTCTTCATAATACATATTTGTTGATTGAACAGTGCAACCCATAATTAGTTATTGATTTTTAATCAATAAGTTTTAAAAAGGTTATGAATATACATCCTATCCTCCTATATAATGAGATTACCACTCTATTGGGGTGTTGCAAGAAAGTTGCAATCAATTGCAAATTGTAAAGCAAATTAGAACAACCATTCTGAATGGTTCAGGGTCTGCCCATTCAAGAAGATGCGCTTGCAACAATGATTTTGATTGGTCAGTACCGATCAGTTGCAACTTGCAATCAATCGCAACTTTCCCCATATGGGTGCAACAAAACTACATGGTAGACATGCACACAGTACTAGATCAAAGATCTTTGTTATTTGTTCACTGCCCTTCCAAAACATCTCTATCACTAAAACCACTTTCATCTTTTATCTTTCCCTTAATCTGTTTTAGCTCTTGTTATTAGTTTTTTACTCCTTGGTTCTTCTCCCCCTTTCTGATCTTTCCTTCACACAATTTAACTTCATGAGAGTTCAAAAAAACTTTCAAAGACATGAATGTTACAACAGAAGTAAACACTACAGCCCAGTTCATACATCAAACAGTAAACCACAAAACAAATGCAAAGCAAATCTTATCCCCCCCCCCCCCCCCCACCCCCTGAACTCCTCCCCTTCCACACACATACATACATGTACAATCATATGCTTGAATATGTTAACACATATACGTAGCTGCATTAATATATTTTAATGAAATACTATAAAGCTACATGTACTGTACAGTGTGCATGTCAAAATGCAATGACGAAAATGCACTTTTGAATATAGATCTTGGAATATGTCCAGGTATTTTAATTCCTCTCTTCCCATTTTTCTGCCCTGCAACAGAACAACCGCACCCATCTCCAAACATAAGAAACCTTCTGGTACCTTCAGCATTCACACAGAATCTTCTTCTTAAACCTCTCCTCCTTCTCTCCTATTCTATACAATCCCTTTTCTGCATTTCTCTCTCTCTCTCTCTCTCTATATATATATATATCTATCTCTCTATCTACATGTATCTCTATCTCTTTATTTCTCTACCTCTCTATCTATCATCCTCTCTCTCTGTCTCTCTCTCTCTCGGGGAAGGGGGGGGGGGGTTGGGGGGGTTTAAGGCGATATCTCCATGTATGTCTCCATAGCCAGTTATCAGGCCTGTGTATCGGTGAAAACTTTCTTTTTCTGCAGGCTCACTGATGCTCTTGAAAGTCTTGCTAAAGGATAAGCATCATTCCATCTGTGCCCATTTTTAACTACATGTACAGTACTCTCTTTTTTTAGTATTTCAGAGTTGATCTTAGACTTTTCAGAGCAAATTCTTGCAAGACTTTCAGATAATATTTTCAACTTTGTGCATACATAAATCCTGATCACTTCCTCGTTATGTTTAGAAATTAATTTTCACCCAAAAAAAATTATTGTATTTTTCAATGCTACATGTAAGTCTACATGTATTTAAGAAACAAAAAGGATGATTTAAATGATTTTGGCTTGAAATGCCAAACATGCTGAAGCTATGAGGACCTTATCAAATTGACAAGAAAATCTGTGATAAATTATTTTTTAATTTGTTTTGACAGAATCTCTAGTACTGTAGTAGATCCCTAAAATTGATATGTAAAAGATTTCAAACTCCCAATGTCCAACCAACATCCTCTGGAGGAATATACTCATGACACAAAAGTGTTTCTTGTACTAGTAAAGGAATAATCGTTTGGTTCTGATCACTGCAAGCTGTCCGCTACCAAAATAACCACAGTGCTAAGGTTATGCTCTTTATTTAGAAACGACGCAGCCACCATGAAATACAGTCATTGCGCCAAAAACAGGAAGCCTTCAATTTCTTCTCCTTATTGAGTACAGGTTTAGCCTACGTCATCCTTTGGCAAGCTTACAGCTCTACAGGATGCACAACTTTGCTTTTACTTGACTCAAACATATATAGAAAAGCAACCTTTAGTCAATAAGAAATAAAGCAATATTAGCAAATGATACAGAAAAATTAATGTATGATAATCCCACTGCTCATACAAATGTACATTAGTGAGGAAAAATATTTTATCAAAATATCTAATAAAAAATTCCAAAATACAAGTGGTTGGATTTTAACATGCTTAAAAAACAATCTTGGATAGTTTCAAATGGAATGACTAGTTGACAACATGTATTTTTAGTGCACACTTGCTTTTTTTGTTTTTAAGCCCCTAGTACCAAGTTATATAACACAGAATGGTATGACAGTACCAAAAATAAGCAATATCTGCCAAGAAATTTCAGACTTAGAGAGAAATATTCCATGCATAGGCCTAATTATCTATTCCTCCATTCCTCCATATCTCCCGGTATTAATGAAATTAGGATTCATTTTGTGCCATCATCATAGCCCATAAGTTAAGTAAATTTAATTATATTTACATGGTAAACCTGTCGATGTACAAACATACATGTATATTGCCTAGAAATTTCACATTACAATGTACTTGTTGAATCACTTTTTTTGTTTAATGTTCTAAGTCAAACTAAAGAAATAAAACAACCTTTCTTGGCACCACAATTCTTTTTTCCATGGTTATTTGGCATTCCATCTGCCTGTGAGTTGCATACAATGTCACAGATCCAGCCAAAATATTGGGTATGGCTCCATTACCATAAAAAACGTTCAAGCAAGAATAATCAGACTGATTTTCATTGTATGGCACTGAAAAGACGTTTTATAGAAAATCTATTTCCTTAAAATAACCCATAGTACAAAGGAAATCACACTGACAGGGATAGTCTAATTCACTTTTTTAAAAATGAAATTAAGAAAGGATGGATACTTTTCCTTTTTATAACCCTCTTGTGGTATATGTATGTCCATACCACACAACTAATTTCAGAGATTTCATTTTTAAAAGAGACATACAATATGTTGGTATAATGAACAGTATGGTGAACTGTAATATAGCTTCAATCCACAATTCACTTCCCAGATCGATTTAACAGCAATAAAGTCAAACAAAAGGGCTCTTGCCCTATTTCATGCAGTTCAGTGGAAATATATCTGATAAATACAGGTAAGATCTATTAATACCTTTGCTCTCTTTAGTAGGCCTATAGGTCAAGGTAAAACCAACAAAATGACAACAAAATCATAAAAATAGTAGTAGGTGTAATAAATAAGACCATAATAAAATTTCTCAGTAGCATAATATCTTCCTGCATGTATAAAACAAGACATCTGACAGAATGTTGGGGGGATTTTATACCAAAACTAGTCACAAGGCTTTAACAAACAAATTAACAATTACAAAAACAAAAGAAAAACTAGACTCAAACTCAACTCCTATATTTATAAAAAGTCCTTGAATACAAGTACACTACTGATCTATTTTGGGGTACATTGTAGTTTGGATTTCCTGCTCAACAAGTACTCCACAAATATACATGTTGCCTGTGATATACATGAACATGTAGTACGTTTGATAATAAAATCTGATGGTCCGAAGAGTTCTGCAGTTTGACTATCAATGTAAAATTCCCCATATAAATTCAGAAAATTCTTCAGACTTACATGTACCTACATGCAGGAGAGTAATATCTATGATACTAGGAGCACATCTGCTTTTGTAAATTATTTTCTGTGACCTCTAAATGCTTTCATGGGTAACATTTCTCTCAACTTCACTATATATTTTAGAGTTAAAAACCAAGTCTGAGAATACAGAGCTTAAACAGCTACAATGTATTTGCAGGAAAAAGGCCTCCTTATATATGTTCACAAATCTTAAAGGAAATTTACTAACCTAGCAACAGCTTTCAATTAACAAATGACTTTAAATGTTAATATAAATAATCAAATGTACCCAACAGCAATTTGAGTGTAATCAATTACAACTTTAAATATAATATAACTTTCTTAATCATTACAGGATTTTCCACAAACGCTGACTGATTCATTTCTTCTCATTTCTCTGCTTTTAATAAAATTAATTTATTTCCAGAGTGGACTTTCCTTTAAACTTGGCAACTTTCTGTGATGAAACATCAGTCTGTTTTGAATAAAGTTCATCACATGACATAACGTCAATGAATGAAGGGAAGCCATTGTCTTTATTCAAGGCAGACATTGACATACATTAACATACATCTCATTATATGTTGCAATAGATTCATTTGATGAGATCCAGAAGGGCATTAACTCTACATGAAAAGATGAATGAACATCCTTGTGGCTCTATTAAAAGTAGACACTACAATCACATTCCTACATGCTTGTATATTCATGCAAATGATTTCAATATACTCTTACTTTAATAATACACACATGTATGTGATGTCTTTCACAATACTCTTCATATTCATAATACTGCTACTTACCCTATCAAAGTGACTTTCAAAGAGAACCTTTTGTTCTTTTCAGTTCAAGTCAAATTCACTTTCTCCAAGCAGTCCTGGGCTTCAGTATTCTGTCTCAACTGACTCTAAAGCAACAACCAATCGTAACTGATGAATGTATCAAACAGAAGAAAAAATTACTTCCTCTTCATCTGCCGACATAAGTTTGGAAGTTACGCCTAAACTGGGCAGTTTAAAGTCAAATGGAGAACTCGGTACAATTCCTGGTAGTTTGCAAGTTGAGCACTCCTTTTATAAAATGCCTAAACTTGTAGAAATGCCTCTAATATTTCGAAATTATTAGGATGAATAATGTTTTCAAAAAGAGTTGATTTTGATGGATGCATCCAGAATGACAACACAAAATTATAACCCCAGCAATTAAAGCCGAAGCATAATCTTCTTCTTCTCTCTCCAAAGTATCTCCTCCTTGACACAGGGAGTGAAATGAAAGTGAGCAGAATGCAGGAACCTTTCATAAGAGAAGAAACACACACAAGGGTGCAGTGGGTTCTAATGCTTAACAGCTTGCTAAAAATATGCCACAGGAGGAAAAGGATGTCCTCTGCTTATGAAAGAGACAAGAAAATGGCTGGCCATTACCTTGATGATACGATCAGCAGCAGAACAGGAACAAGGAGCTTTGCTCTGCTCAGAGTATTTTTAGCCCCGATTCCCTTGAGCTATAAGCAAATGAATCAGCTGACTGACTCGATGACAAAAGCAAAGTTTGTGTGAAAGATATAAATAGTCTCTAATCTAAATCATTAGCTCAAAGAGCCCCCTACAACCACTATAAATAGACTGCTATTTTCAATCAAATAAAGAATTTAAACTGATTAATATGTATGTTGAGGATACACTAATCACTCACGGAAACAAAAACAGAATTGTACAATGACATTTGTTAATGGGAATAAACAGCATTACAAAGTACTATGTACATGTATAGTGTTAGTTTTTTGGCAAGTTATAAAAATAGGCACGAGACATTATGGAGACAACAACAAAAATAGCCATACACAACTATAAGCACTGTAGTCTTAATGAAACATCGTCTTGAAGATGTAGAATGAGTTTTGTGGTTGAAATTAAAATCAACTAAAAAACCAACAATGAATTTCCACTTCTATTTCCAGAACAAAACAGTGTATGTAATGAAATAAAAGCAGTAAAAAATATATGCATTCTCCTCTACATTCAATTTTAACAGAATCATATTGGCTCCTTCTTTTATAGTATAATGGGCAATTACTTGCAAATTGACCAACTGACCACTGCCAATTGGAAGAAACTGTCTGCAAAAGTGCTATCAATTCAGTGAATAAAATGTACATGTATTCTAATGGGTGCCAAAACAGCAACCTTTAAATGTGACCCTCCACCACAAAACGACCAATAAGTCGCAATGGGAGTTCTAGAGTAAACAGCTGAAAAAAGGTTTTTGGGGGTGGAAATATATACTTTAAGTTTTTGGTATTTTCTGAAATTATAGATATTAATCTACCATCTGACAAAATTTCGGAGTGAAATACCATATTGAAATATGTATTTTCTCTCGTTCAAAATGACCATTTTTTCATGGACATTCAAACTTTGTGAGTCAGCTTATTGGGATCGTACTTCACATCGCTTTTCTGGTATAACTCAAAAAGTTTGCATTGCCTGATATTAAAAATCTACAGAAGGAAAGAAATATATCTATTCTGAAGGTATGGAAATTTTCAACCCAATCCAATGAGTACTTCACAAAGTAAGCTTTGGAGTTTTGACTCCACCTTTTGTGCGACAAACAATAGGAGCTCGTTTTCTCTATTGTTTTGGTCATTACCCTGTCTGACACTCTGACATTCTCATTGTACTTTATAAGGGTTTGCTTAGTCTATAGAAGACAAGTTGTATATCATTTTAAAGCTTAGAATCTAAGCTTTCAAACTGTGCTGAAATTTAAAAAATGAAATTTCCGACTTTTTGGTCGTTTTGTGGTGGAGGGTCACAAATGGAAAGTCCAACCCGATTACAAGTTGGTTTTAAAAGAAGCAGAAAAATTATAGAAACAAAACGGTGAAGGTTTGAGCATAATACGATAAGAAATAAGAAAGTTATGAATTTTTAAGTTGTAATCAATCAAACAGAAATTGGCAACTCCTTGACGTATCTTGTGAACTCCTCTCCCATTTGCCCTGTATCCTAAAAATCATTAAATTTCCATTTTCTCTTTAGAAGGAAAATATTCAAACATACAATACATAGTACATACTTAGATTATTTATACAAAACCTGAATGAAACAAATATTCCTTCATCAGAATCTAAGAAACTGAAAATTTATGAAGTTTTTTGTACTGAGCAATTGGGAGAGGAGCTCGCAAGGTACATATATACTACATATACTTGTACATATACGTCACAGAGTTGCCAATGTGTATTTGATCGATTACAACTTGAAAAATTCATAACTTTCTTATTTCTTGTCGGATTTTGCTCAAACTTTCATTGATCTGTTTTCTTCAATTTTTGGGGTTCTTTTTAAAACTAACTTGATATCAGGGTAAACTTTCCCTTTAAAGGTAATTTACAGTTTGGGTTTACAAGCTCTCATTAACAAATTTCTTAAAGGCCAAGTCCACCTCAATATCAAGTTGATTTGAATAAACATAGTAAAATTAAACAAGCATAACAGTAAAAAATTCACTGAAATCGGATGTAAAATAAGAAAGTTATGGCATTTTGAAGTTTTGCATTATTTCATGAAACAGTGATATGCATAGCATGGGCGGTATGCAAATGAGTGAACCGATGATGTCACCCACTCACTTTTCCTTATGTATTTTATTATATGAAATTTCAAATATTTCAATTTTTATAGATGTGATAATAGAGAATCCCTTCCTTGTATGAAAATAAGTTACAATAATGATGATTTTACATGTTCCACATGGAGTCAAACCATGTTTTACATTATTGAAGCAAAAAAAATGAAATATATGATATTTCATATAATAAAATACATAAGGAAAAGTGAGTGCATGACATCATCGGTTCACTCATTTGCATACCGCCCATGCTATGCATATCACTGTTTCATGAAATAATGCAAAACTTCAAAATGCCATAACTTTCTTATTTTACATCCGATTTCAGTGAAATTTTTACTGTTATGCTTGTTTAATTTTACTCTGTTTATTCAAATCAACTTGATATTGAGGTGGACTTGGCCTTTAACAGATTTCTTTGCTTTTACATGATTGATGGAAAGATACTAGCGATACTAAGATGATTACATGTACCTCTTCAAGTGCAATATTAAACAAATGAGAGGAATAAAATAATATACAACGTACATGTATATACAATACATGTAGATACCAGTCCTGGGATGTAAATTCCAACAACGTAAATGTGCACTACACATGTGTATAAAAAACTTAAGAGGGTTCTAATATGCAAAAGCGGCACCAACACACGCATATGCTATCTAATGAAGCGCTGAGATTGTCGTGAAGAGAGCCGTCAGGGTGGAAGGGTCCTAGCGTATAGGGCAGTGTATAGCCATGATATAGCATTCCTGTCAGATATATTAAAACTCACCAGAAATCATGGATGAAATATCAAATGATCTCGCATGTTGTAGCTTTTGATACACAGAGAATAACGTGAGACTACATGTAACTATATTTAACATGTTTCATGCCGATTCTTTTTGCTACCAAAACTGCATGTTAGCTTTAAATCGATCTGCAAAATGATGATACGCAATTAAAGTTAATCACAAGAACAAATAACTAAGAAGAATAACATCTGGAAAACAATTTTATCAATGAATGCCAGCTTTGAGTAATAGCTGAACAGAGGTCAAGTGTACAAGAATATAAGCCCTACATACATGTACAAATGTAGGCCTATATTACAAGCAAAAGCACATCTGTATTAAACAGATGTACATATTGGCTAGGTATTGTCATAAGGTTTTCCTTCATACAGTATGTAGTCAAACAAATATATTCAGTATCAAAGGAGCTCAGTTAATGCACAATGATCACTGGTTACATTGGGCTTAACAGTATTCATTAGTTATGTATACAGTGAACAAGACAGGGAAATAAAACCCCGATATTAATGCATCAGGCCCCTGGGCATCTTTGCTCTGTTACTATTTCTGTATCTCAGTGTCTCAGTTACATGTATGAGCTTAATAAACCCAGCGCTATTTTTAGCCGCTAATTATATTGAAGGCGCTCCTGCAACCGACCAACCAACCAACCAACCGCTGCCTCTGCTGAGTGCTAGGGAAATGTCCAGGGCAATGCAGAGAAGCTCAGGAGCAGACAACGACACAGAGAGAAAGAGAGAGAAGGAATGAGAGAAAGAAATAAGTCCCTGAAATAATAGTCTGCAGATAGAGACTCTTTTAAGTGTACATGTACAAACAAGGATTGAAACAGAGAGTAAGTAAAGAGTGTGTTTATGCTTACTTCTGAAGGCAGAATGAGCGTTTTGAAACGCTCATCGTTAACGCAGTTGCACAGGGTACGGTATATGCTTCCAGTCTCCAGGCGAATTCGAGCTCTGCAGCTGGATTTGCGAACCTGTACTGTGCATGCTATGTTGACCCAAGGAGGGCAGGTCAAGTTGGGGCGCATGTTTTTTCGAAACTGTGTGTATACTATGATATTTTTGTGTCCCGATCTCGCACTCGACTATCGCCTTTCTCGGTCTTGATTTACGGTTATTCTTTCAGCTATTTACATCTATTATTTTGGTTATTACGTCCATGGACTTCCTACCATGGTGGGAAAAGTGAGAGCCGACCAACACTGCCACTGACCGGGTACAAGTAATTACAACTGGCAGTCTCGCACATCTCTCAACTCAACATTACGTTAAAATAGATTTGCCACAAAATATCTGTTTAATATATAATAAATCAACCTTTATTCTTTTGATTTTGTCCCCGCACGTTTTGCCCGGTTCTCCTTGGAAACCATGCAGCCACAAGCTGGTCTGCCAATTTGTCGTATATGGGTTTGTTCCTCATCAACCCATTATTAATTCATCATGTATTTCGGGTTCAGACCAAGAGAGGAGAAGGGCCCTCACTTCCTCTTCGCTGTTGTTTGAGCCCTTGACACTCATTTCAACACAATGATATAAATATGGACAAAGTACTAGTATTATTAATAAAAACTGTTAGATCTTGCTCGGATGACGTCTATATGTGCATGCCTTAAGCTTAAGAAAAAAAAACAAGCATTGCATAATACTGTGCACCGTTAGCGGCACGCGGATTTTCATGTGAACCAGAAATATGTTTATCATGACGTCATCGATACGCGTTTATAAATGATTGTGCGCTTATGCTTCCCCAGAAACCGTCTTTCTGGAGAAACGCCAATCGTAAACGCACCTTTTTGTACGTTTACGCTCAGCCTTCACGATCGGAGATTATACGAAATTGAGAACAGACGCAACTGTCTTTTGAACTAAACGTGTAACAAAAGCCTCATTCTGGCCTGAAAAAGGTGAGCATAAATGCACTCTAAAAGACACATATAACAAAAAAAGAATTAAAGGAGAATTAACACTAGAATATAAATGTACTTACAGTATGTTCAAAGGTGTAATACATGTATATTCTCAATCATTGACCTGTATCACTTTAGAAATAAAATATCAGAAAAGGGTTTAAATCAAGACATTCTAGCTCACCGTATCATCTGCTAACACTTTACATGGGGGCTGCCATTTTCTTGATGACATGGAGTTGTACATGAACCACTGGAAACCATTCCGGTCAGGAAGATATTTTTAATCCTCAAGCTAAATTGATTCTCTTCATTATAAAAAATCCCCATATATGATGGAAAATACATAATGTTCAGGTATCTACATATATTCTAAAATTTGAAATTTATAGATTTCTTTTTAAATTCTCTGGTTTTGCTAACTAGAAATCAATTTCTTGGGCTTGCCTGGCAGAGCAGAACATAATTTATACAGTGCGCATTCTGACTTTTGAAGTTCATTTATATCTCAAAGAAGGTGAATGCATAGTTTGTCACTATTGACGCTCGGGAAAGTCATCATCCATAAATTTGAATTAATTCGCTCCGTCGGATATGTCATAGTATCAAGAAAATAGATTGATATTTAGTAAAATCGTAATTTTCAAAGAAATATAAAACACATTTTCGTTTAAATATATCTGCTAAATATTTTAAATCTCAAATGGGATTTTTTATCAGGAAGAAAGACAATTTTGCATTCGGATTAAAAATATCTTTATGTACACATCAAGTAAATGACAGCCCCCGGGTATCGCTAGCAGACGATAAATCTTGCTGAGAAAATCTTGATTTATACCCATCTTGTATATTTCAATGCAAAACGAAGGAATAGATTACATCTTGGAATATAAGCACATTTATATTTTGACGTTAATTCCCCTTTAAGAGATACACATGTATGTACACTTACAAACCAACATGAGGGAAAGAGGCAGGCAGAAGGACATACAGTGTACAAAAGAATAGGAAAAAATGTAGAAAAAGCCTGGATTGGCTGCCTACAGTATATTCTTTCTATAAACATGTAGGCATTTATAAACAAACCATTATCAAATTGCTTAATATTATCAACATGAAGAACAGATAGCTGAATTTCCTCCCACTGGACAAAATATTCCACAAACAAATTGCATTTCTGTAATCAGTTATTTTCATTTTAAAATTTTCAGTGCTATTTTGCACAATTGTGGTACCAAGAATAATAAAACAGATAACGTAGAAGTTTGAAACAAAAACAGGAACAACTTCAATATTCCACTAATTCAATGTCACAGTGAAGACCTGCAAAATTAATGGACAACAACATTGCAGTATGGCTGCACCAATCATTCAGTAAAGTAACTTCCCTATACTACATGTACATATGGAAGTACAGCTTTACACTATTACATGTACAGGTAGTGCAGTGCAATTTCCAGAGCAAGCAATAATGTTCTACAGTAAAGTTGCACAGTTTACATGTATGAGTTCAAGGTAAAGCAGTGTCCGATAAATGTGTAAAGGATAATAAAATACAGATTTCCTGAAATTTTCTAATTTGTACTAAGACAAAAGTCACCCCCCCCCCCCCAAAAAAAAAAAAAAAAACTACCGCCGGATAACTAGTTTACTACATGTAATGTAGACCTTCACCAAATTAGTGGGGATAGCTATCTGGGGGATTGTCCTACGAATACAGTAGGAGTGGGTAGGCTAGACTGGGGTAATTGTGACCCCCTTTTCACTTTATTGCTGCATCAAATTAATGAATGTTAAATATCTTTATATATCACTGTATAGAAGAGCTATTCAGCTTTCATTTCCAGAGCAAAATATTGTCATAACTACATGTATGTTTAGTAAAACGTTAATTAACATAAAGTCAACCCGGTCAATTTGGCATGGGTCAGGGTAATTGTGGCCCAGGCTATTGATTAAGACTGTATCATGAATCTAGGGATGATTCATTGTGGTTATCCATAATCACTTATGTCAGATATTCCTACACTTTACAACGATCAACAATCATTAAATCAACAACTGGTTCAGCCAAATGGTTGAAATAAGCAATCATATCAATTGATACACTATGCATCCACTGTGTCATAAAAAGTGAGTACTCCACTTTACACTGTCTATGCATAGGGGGCCACAAAATTACTACAAGCGACATTTTTACTTTGATCCAGGCTGTATACATGTACAGCTATACTACTGAAAATATTGGAAAGTGGAAATTTTTGTATTGCGTTTCTCACTTCATTATCATACTGTTTCTATTTCATCCAAAATCCATTCTGAGTGACTTTAAATAATGACATCACACCCCAAAATGTCAAGTAGACTTGTCACTTTACAGCTCCAGCAAAATTTGGATTTATGCACATTTTTTGGGCCCTTCTTCTCAAACGTCGAGGTAAATGGCTGATTTTTCTGATTTGATAGTAAGAAGAGTTCAGCTAGGCATGTATGAAAGTGATTTATGATTGAAATATATATATGCAACAAAGAATTACAAGCTCTGAAATACAAGGCACCACAATTACCCTAGTCCCTACATACAAATCAAATTGAGTTCTGGTCAACAAACAAAAATATTAATTTACAATGGTACAGAATACAACTGATTGGCTTATTGGGCTGGACAAATCAATTGAACATGTCATTACAGCACATGATTGTATCTATTGAGATGTGCATCTGATAAAAGACTAGTAGTAACACACGGAGCAAACTATACACAGCAAGTTGTGACCTTTTCAGACATGAGAAGAGCTGGGATTAATACGAGATGGCTCAGACAAAAATAGCCACTGTACCTGGTAATTCAGCCCCCAGGTACTCAAACGTCACCAACAAAAACAACAATTTGCTCCAAACCACCAGAATATTATTCAGACGAGCAATGGCAGTCAAAAATAGAGCCATAGTGACGTCACATCCCTATAATGTTTCTCCATATATAGATACAGGCACAAAATAAATTGTAAACCGACAGATAAAACATTGCTTCTATTATGAAAACTAAAACAAGACGCTACAGTAACAATTACTGGTTTAATATTATCAAATGAAATAAAAAACCAAGAACTGCAAGAAAAAAATGTACACTAGCTGCCTCTTTGTAGAAGGTGTACATGTAGGCCTACATACAATGCATGTATGACAAGATGAATGCAACTGCATCTCCTACACATGTCTGCCTCCACCTAAATTCAGTTGATGACTCAAACTATTCTTGAAATATTGTGATAACCAGAATAAAAAGCCTACATGTACTGTACCATTACATGTTAATTGACCACTTTGCCATTTGACCTTACACCATATCACTTTATCTCCTCCTAATCATACATGTATGTATCTAGCACCAAGAAGGTCACCAAGAAGGTCACCAAGAAGAAGCCGGCAACACACCCACCTGCTGCCGAAATGATAACTTCGTGATGTGGTGATAACCAAGCTAAAACAACCTTAATTTTTCATATAACAGCAACCTTTAACATGTATACATGAACAAAAATCTAATTAGTTCGTCTTACTATGTTGATGCATACTAGTTCCAAGTTTAAAGTTAATGAATCAAATGGTTTTTGAAATATCGCTTTAAAACAAGGATAAAACTTGACCTCTATGATCTTTGGCCTTCGACCCTACATGTATGTACCCCAAAATTTTGTAATTAAAAATGATGCTTGGCATGCATAAGCAAAGTTTAACCAGTGGGATTTGATTTACCACAAATTCCAAGAAAGCATATTTATCAAGTGTATATACAAGATAGAGATAAACATAGGCAATGTAGGAGGTGCATTTACCCAGTCTTTCATGCTTTTTATACTTTTTGCTTTTAAAGCCGAAGTCTCACTTTGTGTACAACCGGTTGCCTACATCAGCAACTTATTTGCAAGCAATTTTATTCAGCGATCAGTTGCCGATGGGTTACAGGCCAGTTACATGTACATGTATATGTATACGGTATACATTTATTATACAATTTCATTGAAAATGTCTTCCCTTTCATTTTTCTGCAATAAGAATATTACAAGAAATTGCATGCATTCAAAAATATTTTATTATATTTAATATAATGTGGGTAAAGGTGGAGAGGACAGAGAAAATTACTTTCTTGTGGAAATTCATTGTATCAAAATATATACCAAGGTGTGTAGGAAATGGGATCACAAACTCATGCTGGTAGCAGCGCATGCAAGATTGCGCTGTCTCTCATATATAGCAGAATGAGGTGTACATGTATGAAAGGATTGTACCTAAGATCTGATGCCAGATATTGTGAAGC
The DNA here is from genome assembly GCA_025617745.1 of Heliocidaris erythrogramma. Classification (NCBI taxonomy): domain Eukaryota; kingdom Metazoa; phylum Echinodermata; class Echinoidea; order Camarodonta; family Echinometridae; genus Heliocidaris; species Heliocidaris erythrogramma. The sequence goes on along the minus strand of CM046870.1, from coordinate 41,516,515 downwards.
GCAGCCAGACCATTCTATCTCAATCAGAGATCTGATAACCAGGCCATTGCAGAGAGCAGGTATATGAATGGTTTTCCAAGATGCTTGTTGTAACACACTATCAATGAGAGTCTGTCTATCCATCCAGCTGTGTTTTTAGTCTTGCCATAGCACAGTTTTTATAGAGTGTGATCTGTTTACATTCCTTTTAAATGAGTGTTATTGCTCAGGTATGATATAGCTTGAAGAGACCATTGCATACCTGTATGTCTGTCCATCTGTCCATCTGTCTGTCTAGCCTGGTTGTGCTTTCTCTAGATGCTCCAAGATTGTGTTAACATTCCTCCTGAATGAGTGTTATTGCTGAGGTATGGGAACCACATAGAAGAGAATGAGACTGCTAATACTAGCGCTGGAATGAGAAGAGCGACCCAATGAGGTGCTAATAGGCAAGCAGGTTCCTATGTTTGAAGCTCCATGACCACGAGTCTAAATACCTCAAAACTTCATCACACAGCCTACAATGTAGTTTATTTTCAGGTTATGGTTCAAAGACTTGAAGTGAAGATGTACAGTGAAAGTATAGGCCAGAAATATATAAGTCCTGAAAGACATCTACATGTAGATGTACTTGTAGGGGTTGGAGTAAAGGGACCATCACATATCCCAAACGGAACCCGCCCAACTTCACTACGAGCATAAAAGGGCATTTTCACCAGGCATATGACCGGAATACGGCCGGTGTCTGCTCGATCTTTGCGGGCTCTGCCACTTTTTTTAGGGGTCAGCCGACATTCACAGGGAACCAAAACCTGCTCCCAAATCAGTGATTTTCAAATGGCGAATTTTGAGGTCGCAGAGCTCGTTAACGGGTCGCCCGTAGATCTCTCGGGCATCGGCAAACATTCGATCGATATTCAGGCAGCAATCCGACAATTTTAGACATTTTTGGCTTTAAAATTAGGACGCAGGTCGGCAGAGCTGTGTGGTCACCGCACAAGCTCCCTACGATACTCAAACGACCCCCTTCCATATCCCCTCCCCCCCGACTTCTACAAAATTGGGCGTGCTTTGAGTACGCTCCGTGCTGGTGTCAGGTCGTCTCTGAGCCCCGGAAAGGCTCCTCCTGTCAACTCAGAAATCTTGCCCCTGTGTGTACTCATATTTTAACATAAAATTAATGCCCTTCTGGCTCCAAACAGATGATATTTTCAAGGCTCAGGGGGCGTCGAATGACGATTGCCAGGATGTCGGGTGGAACACGCCAGCGTCGGGGGGGGGGGGGGGGGGGGGGAACCGACAGAACTAGTGATCATCGACCAAACTTGGACGTCGTCTGCCCTCATGTTGATCGAGCTTCGCTGGACTCCCATGTTACTGTGCCGGGTGACTTTTGATCACTAATGTTCAAAGGGCTCCTCCCCAGCCCCGTCCAATATGTGACAGGGTAGATTTAAAGCAAAAAATACCTTTGACTCCCGGGCCGATCTGAAATTCGACGATTTTCTGGCGAACCACAAATTTGGCTGGAGACCATTGGATATGTGATGCAGGCTTAAATGTTGGCCTAACTGTACATTGCTTGTCTTAGAATTATTACAAAATAACAATATCACTGACAATCAATGTAAACTAAAAAACAAAGCTACAGAGCATGTGTAAATTTTTGTTTGACGCACAAACCCTGGCCAGTCGTAAAACGTAACAGAGACCCCTTTCTCATTAGAAGGGATAGTGCGCTCTAGCGCACACTACATGTAGATCATGCAACCTCTACGGTCAGAACACGGCGGCATCGTTTTGGCATGATCCACAGGGGTTCACGGCTTATCAAAAAGGCGGACCACCTCTAGGGGGTGGTCCAAGAGAGAAAGTGCGATCTAGAGAGTGCCAATTGGCATTCTCCTGTGCAGAGGGTGCCAGGATAGATCGAGCTAACCTCTGCAGGTGTGAATCCGCGGCATACCAGTGGACCTCCCGGGCGCGCGCCATTGGCTACCCCACGATAGTGCAATCCGCTTCCCAATCTCGTAATGAGAACGGAGTCAGAGTGTCTGACTACACAGTCTACTGCACTCAATAGGACCTGTATTTCAGCTGCTCCTTGACACAGTACAGCCAGCCGGAGACCGGCAAAGTTATACCCCTAAGTTATACCCCTTTCAAACCAGTTTCCCTGCTTAACTTCCCCTGGTGAAAACCTCCAAATTTTACAAGCACAAATTCCTTACTTTACTGGGAGAAGTACAGGAGCGCCTTTCAGACTGATCTCAATTTCCCGGGAATGTTGCCATTGGCTATAAATTCCTTGTTCAATCGGCCGGAAGTCAGGTCGGATTCACGGTACGCTTGTTTGTGTTTTCGCACGGGGTTTTCAAATGAAAGTTGATGCGACGACATGGGATCATAGTGTGACCAGCGGAAGTGATAATTGATCTCTAATGTATTTCACCGGGGACCTTTCAAACCAACCACTACTTACATGTACCAACTGAAACTCTCTTTCCCCACATTAGTTCTCCACATCGGTAAGGCCAAAAAAAAAAAATTGTTGTATTGGCGTAACGGGTCACTGAAAAATAGGGTAGGTAGGTCGGGATTTTTTTTTTTTTTTTTTTTTTTTAAACAACAGTATAGTACATAATACACGCAGCTAGTTCTGTCCGCAACACTTCCGGGTATTTCGATCACGATCGTGATCGCAAAGGCAGCACGATACGCGATATCGATAGCAAAAAAAAAAAAAAAAAAACCTAGGGTCGGCGACATTTTTAGGGTCGGGCGGGTTACGCCAATACAACAATCTTGATGTAAATGCTGTCAGTTTGGAAAGAACTCAAGAGTGATTGATCATTGATATGTACTGTCCCCAAAGAAAAACATGAGAACATTGGATATCAAGCACCGAGAGACTGAGTAAGAGTAAGAAAATACTACATTAGGCCTACATCCTGGTTTCCTGAAAATGATATTCGGCAGAACCTAATTTACAATGTAATGCATACAAACCATTGGTTTACATGCAGAGTACATGTACATGAACATAAAGTTTTCTGAATAAAAGATCATGAATGAGGTTACAAGTACCTCTCTTGTCCATGAGAGTACAGTAATGAAGGGTGTTACTTTCATGTGGATGTTAACATTTTTCATCCTGATCCAATATACTGGTAAATAACATGGTGTGTTTTAAACGGTCTTAATAGTATTCCTCTGTTGGTAGATCATGGAGGCTTACATATATGTACATCAAATCTTCTATGACATCATCATCATCATCATCATCATCATCATCATCATCATCATCATCATCTTCATCATCATCATCTTCATCATCTTCATTGCATGTTTACATCTTTTTCATACCCATGCCCATTTTTAATATACATTAATGACATGAAGGACAGGTCATTTTCATCACAACCATACTGTCAGGCATATTTTCAATTCTCTTACTGGGATAAGAACGTACTCAGCCCGTAAGACACCACTAACATTGACAATAAACTGTTGATGCATAAAATACAGGCAAACAAGTGACTAGCACAGGCACAGGTATTACACAACCAATCATATATCAGAATAGATGTTGTGTATTCATGAAACGACATGCAACATACTGTCACCACAAAGTAATTGACATCAAATTTCACCAATTCAATAAAAAATGAAATATCAAGTACTTCCTGAAAGAAGGTGATTTACCACAATTAGAAAGTCTTCATCAGTCCATTCCTTCAGAAAGGCCTTGAACACACATCTCTTTAGCAGTTTTAGTTGTAACAATAGTTACGTTCACACGATGGGAGCTAAACTGTAAGTTTCGCTTGTAGTTTCAAAACTTTAAGTTAACTTGTAGTTATCTTGTAGTTTCAGCCCGTATGAACGGACTCATGGTTTCGACACTTTAAGTTTACTTGTGGTTCTAGCGAGCATGCTCGTGGTTAAGACTGAAACCACGAGCAGTGGATGATCCTCCATCACAGTCTCGATTAGCGATGACCTCACTGTTCATGTTACGACTTCCGGGTCATACCCTTCATGCGAATTATTAACACAGGATCTGTATGTGTACTGTACAAACAATCGGTAGTATCTACATGTACTTTCGGGGTTAACCTCGATGATCGTTCGGCTTGTAGTTTGAGCTTGTTGTTAAGGGCTCATGTGAACCCTCACTGCGGTTAGGGAGAATAAAGGTTAAAATACACGTTTAGGCCATCTAACAGCTGACATGATTACCTTTGGACTTGACCAAACACACCACAGATCATATTTCACGTATTTGAGAATATATAACTTAAAATCGCAAAAGTGCTAAGATTTTACGTGAAGCTGTATGCAGCCATTTTCTTTGGGCTTCCCGGGAAGTGTGACGTTTTTGCGCTCTGGGTGTGTGATTGGCTACTGTGGCCAATACTCACTATTTAAACTCACAATAAATTTTGACACTTAAAAATTGTTTTTAGTCGTAATTTAAACTAAAAATATTATGTTTAGCAAGCTTTTATTTTTTATCTCAGTTAGTTTTATTGTATTTTCTCTTATTTAAGAGCATAAATTATATCGATTTTTTTTTTTATATCATCAAATTGATTATCGAGCTCCACGCTTCTCGCGTACGTGCGCTAGTCTACTACCGCAAACTCTATTTCGTCATTTCTTTCATTCGTGTCCATTTTCTGGATCGAAAGGTTCAGTGTTTAAACGTTATAATTAACGATCAGTAAGCTCTAGATTTGTTACTTTTTGTTAATTTATACTATTATGCCCAGTGGCCTACGGATATGAACCAGTGTTTTCAGAGCGTGAAATGGAGCAGCGACGGCTTGATGCAGCTGCAGACATGGCATAAGGAGTTGGTGGGAGCGGCTCAGACAGCAATGACGATCGCCAAGCTCCCCCTAAGCTTCTGGAACTACAAATAAACTTTTAAACTTTCAAACCTACAAGTCCATTCATACAGTCTGAAACTACTAGATATCTTAAAGTTTTGAAACTACAACTGAAACTGTAAGTTTAAGCTCCCTTTGTGTGAACATGACTTATACTAGCACCAAGTTTGAAGTTCATACCTCAAATGGTTCTTGAGATATCACGTTAAACAATGAATTCTCGATTGCGCGCAGTCGAAATTGGTGCCTCCGCCCTTGCCAGATCAGAAATCACATGTTCATCCCCATTCATCTATTAGCCAACCGAATGACCAATCCTATCAATATCCTGTTCCTTCCAGCCTATATATACCCACTCTTTCTCCTTCAACCTTAGAGGTGTTGTGGATCAGTGGATAAGTCCCCGGACTGTGAACCACGAGGTCCGGGGTTCGAATCCCACCGCAGCACTAGCGTACTTTGGCAAGACGTTAATCTACATTTGCCACTCTCCACCCAGGTGTTAAATGGGTACCCGGTAGGATGCGAAAGTTAATGTCGTTTGCTTAGCAATGTGAGCGTCACTGTACTGCCCACTGCTGGAATACTCCCCAGGGAGTGGAGAATGTGCATGCATTGTGTGCAGGCATGCCAGAATCCGATGACCGGGGTAATAATATATATCTGTAATTGTGAGCACTTTGGGCCACTATGGGAAAAGCGCGTTATAAATGCTAGGTATTATTATTATTATTATCATCCTGATGATGACCAGAGTACACTGGTCAAAACGTCAATAACAGTTCTTATAAGAACTACCATAACTCACGAAAGATCACAAACAGTCCTTTTCAGGACTATCACATGGTGATAAACCGTAAACCTTTCTATTATCCTTCCACCATGAAAACATTCAAAGATCATATTACGTTCATCTTGATTGTTTTAAATTTTGATAGAACCAGAATTATAACAAGCCTATAATTACATGTTAATTGACCTCTTTGACATTTGACCTTACACCTTTATAACCCAAAAGTCTGATCACTTTATCTCCTCCTAGTCATGAATACAAAATAAAAAGCCTCTAATTACATGTTAATTGACCTTTTTGACATTTGACCTTACACCTTATACCCAAAAGTCTGATCACTTTATCTCCTAGTCATTAATACAAAATATGTAGTTGAGATATGGTGATAACAAAGGTAAAATAACATTAATTTCACATACACCTGTATGATGACCTCTATGACCTATCGCCTTTGACCTACATGAACTAAAATCTTATCAGTTCATCTCATTGTGGTGATGCATACTAGTTCCGAATTTGATGTTAATGGATCAAATGGTTCTTGAGATATCACGTAAAGGCTAAAATCTGCAATTTCAGAACTACCTCTATGACCTTTGACCTATGTATCCCAAAATCTCATCAGATCTTCTTTCTATGATACATACTAGTACCAAGTTTGAAGTTCATACCTCAAATGGTTCTTGAGTTATCGCGAGAACAAAGCTAACACCTGAAATTTCAGGAATTGGCCTGTGACCTTGACCTTTGACCTATGTACCCCAAAATCTAATCAGATCTTCCTATGCTGATACATACTAGCACCAAGGTTGAAGTTCATACCTCATGTGTTTCTTGAGTTATTGCTAGAACAAGAAAGCGGGACGGACGGATAGACGGACACAACCCCAAAAACATAATGCCTCCGGCACCACCTTCGGTGAGCGGAGGCATACAAACAATATTCATCTTACCACGTGGATGTGAGGACATCTTGCAGAGAGTTGTGAATGTTGTGAAGATGAGAATAACTCAGCTGCTTAGATGCAGCTCATTGTAGCCTTCATATACTCCAAACTCCTACAAAGCTTTGGTTTGTTATCACGGTAAAATCTGCAATTAAACAATTGAACATTTACAGATCATTAGGGGAATAACCCATACTTGTTTCAAAGAAATGTGTTGTGAAGATCTTTATCATACATTTTTACATTCTATAATGTATGGAATGAGTATTTAAATCAAAACAAATATGTAGCACTCATACTAACATGAATTTCTACAACATATTAATGGGCAATCCAACATTGGTAATAAGATTTGTGTGAAAGCAGAATAAGAAAATCAAGATGGTGAAAGTTTGAAAGAAATCGAACTACATACAAGTAGAAAAAAAAACACCTGGAACATCCTCTAAAGTGCTATGAATATTGGCAGAAATATTCTGTTCCATTTGTTTGTTTGATCTTTAACTGCCCATAAAAACTTGGATTGGTTTTGCATGTCATTTTGACATAAATAAATCTGAAATATTTAAGTACTCTGACTGAAAGGGTGTTCATTTCTCAGAAACAGTTTTTCCCCAAAGCACCTTTCACACATGTACCGGTATGTACCGGTATAGATCTGGAAGTGGTTAATTTGGGGAAAACCAAATGCAGTGTGCAAGTATTTAACAAAATAAAGGGGAAATATCTTACATACATGCACAAGCACATTCAATACAGAAAAATAAGACCTCTCCTCATGAGTATTCCTAATAAATAGTTGAGGTGCTTGATAGGGCCGAGTCAAAATGGTTAACCAAATGTTAGAAGCAGAGGAATTTATGATCTGGCAAAATGTTTATTTAACTGAACTGTATAAAGACTCCTAATCATTACGATTGGGCCTACATAATATACACACAGAGACATGAGTCATGACATCCATGTTATAATTGGTACGTCTTTCTCCATACAGATCTGTACATGTATATTTTGGACATTGAAAACGAACGAAGTTGTTCAAAAAATGTGCATACTATAGTTTACATTCATTATTTGTTTGCTGAGGTGCTCTTATAGAAAAGACTAGATGTACATGTCCCCTAAGCAGGTTACACTGGATAGAAAACTCTTATTAAAATTATGAAACATGTAGAAAATTATGGCATTCAAAAAGTTGTGTTGAGAGTTACTTTGTTAAGGCCTACATTCAGGGTTCGACATTGATGATAGCCCGCTAGCCAATCATGGCTAGTAAAAATCACGGCGGACTAGCCAAAATCTTAAGTTTCTAGTCCGTATGGCTAGCCAAAATATCACTCTAGTGTCACACAAAGCGATGCTCATTGTCGACACATCCGACGATTCAAATTCAAACAATTAATAATCTTACTTTGTCTTTGGAGAGCTGAATGGAACACGTTTGTTCGATGCAAAAAAATAATATGAAATGAACTTTTCGTCGCTCATGACTTCATTCAGCTTCGTTTCCAAGAAGTAATTGCCAATTTGATGAGAGTGTGATATAGTTATTGCAAAGCTGGAACACTCGTACTCATGCCCGTATTTATCATGTTCAATATACAATCGTCAAATTGACAATGCAGCAAGTGTGCAGTTTAGTTCGTAACAACAAAACAATTTTTCCATAGAGAAAGCACAGGTAAAGCGCGACGTCCTCCGTGAGCGAATTAGCGAAAGTTAGCCAACAGTTTAAAGTTAGCCAACAGTTTGAAGTCGCCTCCACGTTACACAATTATATGTTAATATAGTGGCAGAGGCTGCAGTGCTACATGAAGATTCATCAATAAATATCATGATGGCAGTTAAATTGTTGAATATCAGGGTAAATTCAAATGCCAGTTTGTTGACTTGGTATTAATTCGCTATATGATTAAAGTGTGAATTTTGTTGTGTAGTAAAATAACACTCATGTATTCACCATTTTCCTGATCAAAGTGCAACAATAATCTGAACCGTCACTCAGGGGATAATAAGTTAACAACATTTCCTTTTATTTTACTCAGTATAAAATACAATTTACATTAAACGAGATAATTACAAAACGATACAAGAAAGATACTCAGTACAATATTCAAAATAAATTACTGAGAGGGCATCAATTCAGCCAAAAGGATAACCCTTATACATGTAGGATGTTTGTGCCATATTTTTTTTTTTTTGTTGGGGGGGGGGAGTCAGAGCAGCAGAGAAAAGAATGTTTATTGCCAACTGGATAGATTCTGTCTCAGTAAACAGTTTGTTATGCTTTGAAAAAAAATGAAGCTGGCGGACTAGTCAATTTTCATGGTGGATAGTCAAAATTCTGGCGGACTACCCAAAAATAAAGCTAACTAGTCCGCCTCGCTAGTTATAAAAAAAGTTAAGGGCAAACCCTGACATTGTTTTGTGCATTTGAATGCATGCAGCTAACATGTTAAAATGAATAAAGTGTTTATTGATAGTGTAGTGTATGTACATAGTACATTTAACATTGTTCATGCCGATTTATGCGAGTCTACATTATTCATGTAGATTTCATGATGTAACTAATAATAATTCAAAAGCTTTCTTTGATTTCTCATTTCATGTGTATTAAAGCAAATTGCACTGTGACTGCAATTGTAGACATGAAATAGGATACATGTATGTAGACTAGTGTTGTAAGCAGGCAGGCAAGAATTCAATCTCCTGATAGCAAGCCTTTCTAATCAGCCACTGAACACCCCGCAGGGAAAATATGTGCCACTTGATTGCACTAGGGTACTCCTTCTAAGAATGGCTTCAAATTATAGCCAGAGACCTAACCTACAACCAACATGTAGGCCTACATGTAGCTAGGACCCCTGTTACACATACATGTGTACCTCTGAAAGTGGACTGAGGCCACCTCTGTGTAACATCAACTTTTTTTTAAAAGCCAGACTGAGGCCGCCTCCATCCCAGTCCACCTCTGGATGTGGTTTGAGGCCGGCCTCGAGCCGGACTCAGTCCCGCAATCAGTAGGTGTAACACCAAAGTGGACTCGGCGCCGGAAGTAACGTAACCCGTAAGAGCTTTGCATGCGCGGACCGCGAACCGCGCGAAAATTTTTACATGGAGTGCGCCCCAACGTCAGCTCGTGAAAAGGCGACGTGAAGCCGGCCTATATGTTGACACATATGTTGACACAAAATTGCGGGCCCGAGGTATGTGTAACAGGGGTTTTAATGGTCTCGAGGCGGCTTCAAATTGCAGGCGTGAAGCTGGCTCCGGGGCCGCCTTTGAAAGCGACGCATGTGTAACAGGGGTCTAAGAGGCTACAACCTACAAATGTTCATGTTGGTCATGTACAGTAGACAATGGTACATGTACATACATACACGTACAGGCATTGTACAATGAGCCAGAGTTTATCTTGTGCCATACATAACAGTTTGTGAAAATTAATGTCACATTCCAAAATTCTACAATGTTGAATTTAAAGGGCAATCCAACCTTGATAATAAGATGATTCGTGCAAAAGCAGAAAAATAAGAAAAACAGGATGGTGAAAGTTTGAAAGAAATTGGACAAGGACTAAGAAAGTTATGGATGTTTACAAAATGAGATCACTACATATATGCGAATCTAAAATTGGCAATTTGGTAAGTCGATTGTGACGTTTTTGTGGACAACTAACTCTCCTGTTTGTCTTACACAAAAATATCATTAATTTGCTGTTTTCTTCGGGGCGCTTTTACCCTTGGGGCAGTACTCAAAACATAATGGAGATAGCATATTGTTATAGGTCCTCATGGAAGAAAAAGATCATACTGAGTATTAAATACATTTTGAAAAAAGTGACATTTTAGTCATTTTGTGTCTTGGAGTGAATGGGGGAGTTGTCCACAGCAACATCACAGTGACATTACCTATTCGGCCAATTTGAAATTCCCATATGTACAGTGATTACAACTTTTTAAAATTCATAACTTTCTTATTGCTTGTCCGATTTTGTTCAAACTTTCACCAATCTGCTTCTCTGATTTTTCCTCTTTCTTTCAAAGCAACTTGCTCTTGATTTCCCTTTAACAGATATCAGTATACATGTGTAGGCCAATATAACGGTATTCATAATTTGCGTTTTCCATCCATGACAGATCCTAGGCTTAAAAGGGGAATAAAAAATATATATTATAAAAGAGTAAAAACATGTTGATAGTTGAGATGATTGGATGTCTCCAAATGGCAAATGACTCTTTTTCTTTTTTTTTTGTCATCAGCTTGAGCAAGCCTCTTTCATCTAATGATCACGCTATGCAGTGGTCAAGGAGGCGAAACTACAATGACTTCTCTCAAGGTAAAGTTTATGTAACTGTTAGGCTCATTATTTCATAAACCCCCCTAAAAATTTCAGGAGAAAAGATAGAAAGACAAAAATATAGAAGTACATGTATAAAACATAAGAAATAAAGAAAGAGAAAATGATAGGATGAAACAAAGAATAACATAAAGGAAAGATAGAAAGAGAAGAAGATATAAGGGAAAACAAAGAACATAAGATAGAAATAAGGAGGATAAAAAAAAGTAACAAAAGATAGAAAGAGAGGATATAAAAAACAAAGAATAACATAAGAAAGATAGAAAGAAGAAATAAGGATAAAAACAAAGAATAGCATAAGGAAAGAAAGAAAGAGAAGAAGATATAAGGGAAAACAAAGAACATCATAAGATAGAAATAAGAAGTAAGGATAAAAAAAAAGTAACAAAAGATAGAAAGAGAGGATATAAAAAACAAAGAATAACATAAGAAAGATAGAAAGAAGAAATAAGGATAAAAACAAAGAATACCATAAGGAAAGAAAGAGAAGAAGATAGAAGGATAAAACAAAGAATAACATAAGGAAAGATAAAAAGAGAAGAAGATAGAAGGATAAAAACAAAGAATAACATAATAAGGATAAAAACAAAGAATAACATAATAAGGATAAAAACAAAGAATAAAATAAGTATACACAGAGAGATAACTAGATAGAAGGAAAAACAAAGAAAAATATAATTAAAACTTACAAATGAAGCACCTTCAGCACCTTATTGTTTGCTAGATCGACCACACGCAGCAAAATCGACTGCTTGCAATTGCTAACTCAGCCTGTTGTCCTCATCTACATGTAACCGCTGTTTTTAGAACTTATAAACGAGTATAGCATATAAAATATTGTCAATTTGTCACAAAACGGCATGATCAACTTTAAAAAGCGATGGTCAATCCATCGCGTATATACTTTTCTCCATAAAAGTCACATGCACTCACTTCACGACTCAAACACAAATTTCACCAACAGTGTTGAATGCTAAGGTGTAGAGACAGGTTTTGCTGAGAGTCTGGATTGGTTCATAGGGTTGTGCATTATGTGTGACTCTCTCTGTGTTCGCTCGTCGTGTTATGACGTCATAGAATCACTCCGCAGAGTTGCCATCCAATGGCGAGGTTGCTCAAGCTGGTCATTAAAAGGGCAATCCAACTTTGAATCAAAACGGGACGGTGAAAGTTTGAAAGAAATCGGACAAGAAGTAAGAAAATTATGGATGTTTGAAAACTGAGATCACTACAACCTTTTTTGAACTCGAGGCCGACTTTAAATATGGGATTTTTTCGGGCCCCACCATTCAAGAGAAGGAAAAATGACATTGAAGTACATACATGTTTATCACAAAACTTAGGGAGTATTGTTACACTAAGATGAAATTAATATCGTTGATAGTAGTGGTAGTTCTATATTCAAGTTAGATCCACGAATGCAAAGTGCGACGTGCACAGTCACGGTACCATACACGTCCGCGCTGTATAAACAGCCTATATGTTACTAGCCTAACTAGGCTTTGATACGAAGCATTGGAAACAAGTCATAAAATATCTGTATCAATTATAATTGTTATTACTGTTTTTGTTAGAATTGTAATGCTTAATATCATTATTTTGTTTTATTCCCTTTATTACTCATGGTTATTTCTATTTTTGGATGAGTTCGCAGCCCACCAGTTGAGAAGCACTGGACTGTACTCTGTAGTGTAGACTTGTCTCTAGATCTACTAGTACTACTACAAGTACCACTCTACTAGTAGTAGTTGTAGTACTAGTAGGCCTAATAGTAGACCTTAAAGTCTGTCTCTTGTTCGTCAGCTCTTCAATTAGAGACAGAAACGGTCGTATCACTCTGCTGTGAAAATCGAATACACATTCATTGACTAACACACTATAACAGTTTGACTACGGCTGCAAAATTTTCAAACGGAGAAAACCTTGGATGCTGAATTACCTGAAAAAGGAGCTTTAAACGGATTATTCAGTCAAATTGGTAAGTTGAACCGATTCCTTAAATAGTAGAGCCTAGGCCTAACCAATTCAATAATAATACATGTATGTAGATCTATATGAAAAAAAATTTATTGCGATTTTTCCAACTACACGTTCGCGTGTAGTCGGTTTGCACAGCAGAGTGATACGGCGGTTTCTGTCTCTCAGTGAAGCACTAACAAACGAGAGACAGAATTTTTGGTACTACTAGTGACATAAATCTACATACTTAATGTATATAACTTCGCATTACCACTTGTACTTTGTATAGTCCAACAAAATAAAAAGTATTGACATTGTTCTGAGACTGAGTGATGATAAGCTAATCGATCTAGTCTAGACCAGCACTTCTCAACCTTTTTGAACTCAAGGCCCACTTTTATTTAAATGTTGGATTTTTTTGAAGCCCACTATACAAAAAAAGGTGTAAATTCCCCCAAATGACATCGAAATACATAAATTTTTATGAAAATGATAGCGTGGATATTTCAATATCTAAGTTAGATCGAAGATGCAAAGTGCGACCTACCGGTACGTACATGTACACACCTACACCTCCATTTTCATCGTCAAATTTTCCAATTTCTCTGTCATCTTCATTGATGTCACTATCACTGCTATATTCTTTATCAATTTCAATATTCATATCGAGGATGATAATCATCATCACTGGGCGTTGTGGCGTGCGCCTGTAATCCAGCTACCAGTGGAAGTTATAAACTGATTCAGCGGACCCAGGTTCGAGACTGAGTCACGTCTTTCGGATGGTGACGTTAAAGGTCGGTCCCAGACGTAAATAATCATATCTCATTGATGCACGTCTGTAAAAACCCAATTACACACACACACTCATCGTAATATTCACCAGACATTCTTCCTTCGAAATTTTTGTGTTCTTACTATGATTGAATTACCGTAAAAGCTATTGTAAACAAAACATGCTAGCGCGCGAAGATTGAGCAATATTTACGTCACAAATATCCCGGATGTAATCGCTCGTTTTTCAGGGGATCTAGTTTTGATGACTGGAAATCCTCATTTTTAAACTGAAAATTCTCCGTCGGCTGATATGGCATGGCTCTGGAACTGACTTGCATTGATTAATATATGTCTCCTCTTTGGATAAATACCAATTTTAAACAAGTTAAACGCAATTTCTATGCTTCTCGCAGAAGCTTAAAGGTTGTATTTCCCTTTAAATGATATATTCTACATCACATTCCATATTTATCATGATGAGGCTATTATAAGCATTTGTCAGCTCAAATATTTTCACATTATCAATCCAGTAATTTTTCTCTATCCATCACTCTCAATCTAGCATGGTAGACTACATGTATGTGTAATTATACATATGTGTAATTGCAATTTAGTCACAAAATAACAAACAACACTACATCTGTACAGAAATTACGGTAGTTGCACTCATTCACTCTTTATTAAAAAAAAATTGTATCAACCAAAAAGATGGGCTACAGAAATGGAAAGTTCAATAAATTATTGAAACAAATTGATTTAAACTGGTGATTTTTCCCCAAAAAAATATTTTAATCAATGATATGTACATGAAATAGCAGCGTAGCACTTATTTAAATAGGCCTGTTTGCTAATGTATTCAAATAAGTATACAAATCCCATGCACGTGGCGTGAACCATGAGACTCTGGCAAGCTCAGCGGCCTGTGTTTGTGTGTGTGTACATGTAGTGTCTATGGGGAAAGTCTGAATCTAGAGCTATAAAGCTTTTCTGTTTTATTTCTTTGTTTATCCATCTTTATTTCAAACAAATTTAAGGTTAAAATGCCAAATTATTCTGTAAAGAGAGCAGAATTAGAGACATAGATTATTGTGTGTGTTAATGAGGCAGGACATAACTGTCGCTACCGGGACAGCTCCGGCGTAGAAGCGCTCTAAAGCAATAGCCTAGACACTCTTGCCAGCAGGCCCTGCGCGGCCGATGTATGACAGATTGATCGGACAATAAAAGCTTTTGTGATATAAAGGCCTAATATCATTCTTTCACATGTTATTACTGTTCTCTTGAAGTTTTCTAAGTTTGATTTGATGTTATGAGAAGTGGACGTACATTTTGTAGACCAAGTTCTATTCTCCCTGATCACCGTTCCTTCGTAGTTTATAGATTCACTACACACACACACTGGCCTTACATGTACATAAATGCTTGCAAGGTACCGTAACATGCCAGAAAAGTTCTGATAATTCTCTCTTTTCAGTTCAATTTGTCTTTCTGGATTGTGCAGTTAATCTAATAGTACATATTACTCAGAATATCCTTTTGACTTTTCTTTAATTGTGGTGGATTAGAATATTAAGCTGCAGACTTTCAGTCTCCAAGATGGAGGCGTTTTTGCTTACTTTATGGAGGTAGAATGAGCATCTAAAATGCAGTTTTCATGGGGTACTGTTTATGCTTGTTTTCTCCATGCAAATTCTGGCTCTGCAGCTGGATTCGCAAACCTGCATTGCACATGCTACGTTGAACCCGGGAGGACAGGTCAACATGGAGTGTACGCTTTTTCGAAAGTTTTGAGTTACTGCGCTATACTATACTATACTACTAGTTATGTTTAATAGACAAGACCGCTACAAGCGGGCCTCGCACTCTGACCGGGCGCCTTCGGCTTGCAGTGCTGGAGATGCCAGGTCAGAATGTGTACAAGGCCCGCTCGTAGCGCTCTTGTATGGTGGATCTGAAAATCGCGTGACTGTAGATCGATGAAATTACTGGACACTTCCAGGTCTACCACCGCAGCGAAGGCTTTTTCGGGGAGGTCGGACAATATTGAACCTACCGTTCACATTAAAATTAATATTTCACATTTTGTTTTCGATACTTTTAATCCTAGGGTAAAAAATAGGATTTTAGTACTTTAAAGCTATGGTGAAGAGGAGATGAGAGAAGCAGGCTCACGGTAAGTTTTTCAAGAGGTTCTTAGAATCTAAAATGGCTTCTATGTTGCTGAGATAGATAAAAATATTAGGCTCTATGAAGAGTAGCATCAGCTTTTTGGGGGGTTTTTACTCTTCAAAGAGCCTTCCAGGCTAGTTATGCAGCAAGTTGATTCACGTGTCATGCGTGGGTTTTGATGTCTTGGCAGTGTAATTTTGAACATCTCAACTTTTGTATGAATCATGGACACGGTGCTGAACGAATCTTGGGTGAATTGCTCTGGAGTCTACTCATTGATTTGAATGGCAAAAACACATTAAATCATTGAGTTATATGTGTATTTCGCAATATGGCTGATTTACATTATACCATGGGCTACACTGTGAAACAGGAAACCACTCACTCACGGAACCATCACTATGTGGGGCTGTGTCAATTTCAGCGGTGGTCACGACCTCTAGTCTAATTTGAGAAGGTAAAAACACCAATATAATCAGCAAAATTTTGAGAAAATACTGATTTCATGCCAGATTCTTCAATAGAATCTCTATCATCTTATTCAAATTTTCAGGCGATCTTGCTCCTTTCCAGCAAGAGATCACATACTTGCTATGGGAGGCAATGCCTCGTGGTACAAAGGTACAGATTGCGAAGTTATCTCCAATATTGAACCTTGCATAAGTGTGCGCGGAAACCACTCTAACTTTTACACCCATTCATGTTCATGCGCACACCGCTCTGTACCCGTAAACACTCGCAACACTCAGCCTCTGGCGTGGTGGCCCGCAACTATACACAGCGCTGTACGAGCTGCCCACTCTCTAGCGTTGCCAATAGCGACTACATGCTTTTCGCTGAAATTACATATATTTTTCATCTAAAAATGAAACTAAATAAAACTTCAACTATTGATTGATTGCATTCATTAAGTTAAATTTAGTTAACCAACTTACAACTTACCAAAAACGATGATTTATTGCGTCATCTGCCCAGTCCGTAAAGGCAGAATGTAATCGCGCTGTACTTTTTGAAAGGTCACACCCGTGCGTAACTATACACAGCGCTGTCGCGAAGCGGTACTGCAATGGACAGTCAAAAGTTGGAATTTTATACCCTGTGGACATTGCCTGATGGCTTGCTGGGGATTGAACTTCAACAAATCCATCCAAGCAATCGATTTCATGTGAGTATAACGTAAAATTTAACATAAAAAAAGTTTAACATACATTTTAAATTAATTTTCTCTATTGTTTTTACTAATTTTAGCGACATTGAGGGGTGTCGCAATGAAAGTCTATGTGTCCTTGTCAGATGCCGTGCTGATGGGGCTAGGTGGCCCGTGGCCCGGGACGCTGCCACTTTGTGGCAGCATCCTGAGTGAAACCACTACTAATCTGTGGGTCTCAGAATTTACATGGGCAAATGACCATGTATAGTTGTATCGTAGATACATATTTTTGAAATTAAAGTATCATATATATGCGATGCCACTTACCTACATGTAAATAGACCTTCTGCAGATCAGCTGTTCCTCAGAAATGTATAGGGCCTAGAGTCGATCAAATGCCACTTTTTTTTTCACTCAATTGTAATCGTCCCTCTCGTCTCTTGCGAGTGAGAATTCGAACGGACGTAAAAACATACATACTGACGCGCATGCGTATTGCAAACTATACACCGGCCTACGAAAGTTTTTAGCATGGCAGGGGGTCCTAAAGCTACGCAGGTCCTAAAGCTACGCACCACTTTCAATACACATTGTCTATGGGAGAATACGCGCTCCACATGCAAAACAAAGTGCGTAGCTTTAGGTCCCCCCCCCCCCCCCCATCATACAGGAGTCGGGAAATTAATAGGCCTTTTTTATATCATCCTCGTCGAAAAGAAAGACAACACTCAACAGTTATTCGGAAAGTATTGCAAGTACCTAAAGTAGGCTAGCCTTAAATGAAGTTATGTCATATTTCATGGTATAATTTTGACATACGAGCTTGGATTTAAGAGGCACCCAACCTTTCATAGTTTCAAAGGACTGCTGATCGCAGCCGCAGTAAGGTGGCCCGGTGATTTCCTAGTTAATAATATTATAGGCTAGGCCTAGGCTTAGCCCCGGGACGCTGCCACGAAGTGGCAGCGTCCTGAGTGAAACCAGTACGATTCGGTGGGTCTCACAATTTACCAATGTTCAAATAACCATTGAAAATATGGCAATAGGCCTATAAGTTATTTTTTTTAATTAAAGTATCATATATACGATGGCACTTACCTAAACAGACCTTCCGCAAATCAGCTTTTCCTAAAAAATGTGTAGAATCGATGAATGTCACTTTTTACTCTCAATTTTCGAAATCAGTCCCATTCGCCATGTTGTTGAAGCAGAAACGAAAATAGGCACTTGCGCATGCGCCTATGAATATTTATTACAATGACGCCATAGTTTTCGTCACAGGAATAATGAATCTCTCGAGCCCACTCGTCTAATGAATATTCATAATCCTCCCTTCTTGTCTGTACTTATCGTGGAGCTGCATGTGCATTGCAAGCAAAACACCGACCTACGGAAATTTTTAGTACAGGCTCTTGGAGATAAATATGCCTTTTTTGTTTCATCCTCATTGAAAAGAAAGACGACAGTCAATCGTAAAGTTTTGTAAGTACCTAAAATAGCCTAAAATCAACTAATGTCATGTTTCATGGTTTTCATTTTGCCAAACGACCTTGTAATTAAGAGACATCCAAGCAATCAAAGGACTGCTGATCGCAGCCCGAACACTACGTGTTCGGGCTGCCACAGTAAGGCCTAGGCTAATCCTATTTAGTATTTCAAGGTATTGACCATTTAGATTTTAACAGCAAGTTACAAGATTAGATGTTATTACGATAGTTGCTTTTGCATGAGCAGTAACAACATGAGAACATTGACATTGAGCCTCAGCACTACCTGACACTGACGCAATCACTGGCTGTGCCTCAGCCGAGACTTCGGCTACGCTACGGCTATCAGTATCAGTGTTGTTACGCAGTCCCCAAAAGGAGCTTCCCGTGTGTGTAATGTACAGCTGGAACTCGATGCACCGTGTACGGTACTCTGTGTAAGGTACGTGTGTGCATACAAATCAACTCCCATCTCTTAATCATTATCAATTTACAAAGTAAAGAAACTCACCCAGTAAATTTTCGAATGCCCGAATTCCTATCAGGTGCAAGTAATCACAACTAAATCTCGTTATCTAAACTTGAATAACCCAGACCTGTATCTCTGGATGGATTCAGCTACCAGTACCATCCCAATCCTTGTTCACTGCGCACTGTAGCTCGCCATTTTGCCAGAGCTAGCAGCGATAATTTCAGTAAAGTTATCACGTGAGAACCGCTATCCAATCGCATTGAATTTATTTATAACTCACTAAGCGTCGTTCCCGATAAGACGGGTAGGTGAAGAGATAAAAATAGCATAAAAGAAATTATCCTCAAAAATATGGGCTATATTTTCTTCATGCATTCTACAGTCATTAGGAAGACGAAGTGTACTGTGTAATTTGGATAAATCATGACTATCGGAGTGAATAAGTTCAATAAAGTAATATGGATGGACATCGAGGTGGATGGAAACAATTTGTTTTCTCTCTCTCTTCTTTTCAAGTTGTACTCCGAATTATTCTCTTTTTTTGGGTGAAGTTATACACAAATTATCCCAGTAATGATGCAGAACCTATTTTCTTTATTTATCATGGATAAATCAAAAAAATATTGCAGATTTCCATCATTACAAGAAGAATGAAATATTTTAAAGGTAAAACG
Organism: Heliocidaris erythrogramma; assembly: GCA_025617745.1. Classification (NCBI taxonomy): domain Eukaryota; kingdom Metazoa; phylum Echinodermata; class Echinoidea; order Camarodonta; family Echinometridae; genus Heliocidaris; species Heliocidaris erythrogramma. The sequence goes on along the minus strand of CM046870.1, from coordinate 41,496,853 downwards.
GGACAAACAGTATTCTCGGCTTGATTTGAGGAAACATTTCTTCAGCAACAGAATTGTGGATTTGTGGATTTGTGGAATAGTCTCTCTGAATATGTTATCTCAGCAACTTCTGTAAACTGCTTCAAGAATATACTAGATAAATACTGGTCTAAAACCATGATCTTGTTTACGAGCCAGTATAGGCTGTATAAGTCATTATCTACACCAGTGGCGGATCTAGGGGGACACATCCGGCCCGTGCCCCCCCCCCCCCCCCCTCCCTTGGAAGAAAAGTATGCATTTTGACCATAAAGGATCCGCCCTTTTTTCGATTGTGCCCCCCCCCCCCTCTTTAAGAATGAAAACTTTTTTTTTTTCATTGTCAGAGAATTATGGGAGGAAACTGGACCCCGTAACCCCCCCCCCCCCCCCCCCCCACACACACACACACACACTGAGCGAGTTTCAGAGAGCTGGCGAGACAAAAAAATACGGGTCTCCCTTTTCCAGAAGTTGACAAATCTGCATTTGTGTGCCGCCCCCCCCCCCCCCCCCTTATACAAAATCCTGGATCCGCCCCTGATCTACGCACATTTTTGTCCTTTCCAACACAATCGACTTCGTAAGACATGGGAAATATATAATCACATGATACAACAAGCTATACGATCGATGAACAGGCATTGGTCCTGTATCATCGTGGGATTAAAGTAAAGTAAGTAAGTAAAAAACAACAACTGTGTTTGCTTCTCGATTTTCCTCCCAAGTCACCCCAGTGTCAACATGATATTCTCTCTATTGTCGGGTAGGCCTAAGTAGTTACTCTTACCGCGCCAGTGGCGGACCCAGGGGCCTACACTCTATGGGGCACAATTTATTTTTCGCAGACTTGTCGCAATCTTGGTGTTATGTTTGACTCATATATGACAATGTCTAATCAAATTTCAAATATCTGCAAATCAGTTAGGTACCAATTACGTAATATCGGTTTTATTCGGAAATATTTGTCCAAGTCTGTCACTGAAAAGATAGTTCACGCCTTAATTTCCTCCCGTCTCGACTTTGGCAATGCCCTTCTGTTCAATATACCCCAAAATCTGTTGTCCAAGCTCCAGAAGCTTCAAAATGCTGCGGCTCGCATTGTTACTCTGTCCACCAAGCGTACTCATATCTCCCCTGTTTTGCAGTCGCTACACTGGCTCCCTGTCAAACATCGCATTATTTTCAAAATTTTGTTGCTAACTTTTCACTGCGTTCACGGTTCTGCTCCCCAATACAATACCTCTTTAATTCAAAATACACCCCCGCGAGATCTTTACGCTCATCCACTTCCAGTTCTCTTGTGATTCCTAAAGTCGCAAGATCTTGGGGGGAAAGATCATTTGCCCATGCGTGTCCTAAATTATGGAATAGCCTTCCTGAAGACATCAAAAAGTGCATAACATCTGATTCTTTTAAAAATCATGTAAAAACATTCCTGTTTAATTCTTAATTAAGTTCTACATGCGCCTTGAGCACTCCACAGAGTGGATTTGGCGCTATATAAGTTACATTTATTATTATTATTATTATTATTATTATAATGAATGAATGGTTAATGATAATTTGGATGAAATATTTAGGTGGAAATATCAAGACAAAACTTATGCTTCGGTCATTAATTTCTATGACCGATTCATTCTTCCTCATACTCTGGGAAAATGATCTGATAAAGTAGAGCCTATAGATATGCTCTGATATCACAATACATCAAGGAACTTCAAACATACATGTCTACACCTAACCAGGTCTATTGGAAAACTGTTCGTTTCCTAAAACGACGTTTAGAATTCGTTGAGCTTAAAGGAATTTCAATGACTTCTTCCAACAAACCATTTTTCAGCTTGCCGTTATTATATAGCACCAACCCCAAGTAGAAATTATCACGCCTTGTAGAAGAGGAACACTACATCAGAATTATTCTCAAAAAATCCCCTCAATATTGGGCACAGTTGCACAGACCCTCCTCACCCCGCCCCATGACTAAATCAATAATTTGGAGGGAAGCCCTGCTGCCCCACCCCCCCCCCCCCCCCCGGCTTCCCCTGATTTTCCGCATCACCCGTGATCAGATATGGCGATATAATATTTTGGAAGTCTTTTAGAAATACAGATCGACGACACTTTCGATTAAATGTTTATTGGATTATTTGGTCAGTAATATTCCCTATATGGATAAAAAACAGTGTGCAGTAGGTCTACATCAGGGTTTGCCATACTTTTTGTTTTCTTTAGTAACTTAGATTTCATCATCGCCCCCATCATCACCATCATCATCATTATTGCCGCCCCCCATCAGGTTCAGGTTCAGGTTCGCTTTATTTCATATTCACATTTCACATTTCATATTTTAATACATATTGACATTTTGGTTACAAGAAATATAACAATGATAAAAGATACAGATGATACGGAGTGTTTTCAATAAAAATAAGTATACTAAGAATACATAACAGCTCTCCGGATTACTTGTCGTTACTTATAAATAATGACTAACAAAAATGGAAATGAGGCCGGGATATGAAGGAGCCTATATAGAGCAAAGCTTATAGGCTCCAGAGATAACACAATATACGGTATAGTGAGAATGAATATAATAATAATAATAATAATAATAATAATAATAATAATAATAATAATAATAATAATAATAATAATAATAATAATAATAATAATAATAATAATAATAATAATAATAATAATAATAATAATAATAATAATAATAATAATAATAATTGTTTACCCATACAGGATAGACTCATCAGTATTATATATTGTTCTCCCTGAGGGTCCTGCAATCATCAAGCTCAAGCAAGCTCAAACAAGAAACAAACAAGAAAAGTGTAAATAAAGCAAGTACATGTATGATTAAAATTTGCATCGAACTTGAATGAATAATCAGTGCAGAATACTTAAATGCAAATCAATAAAATATGGATTTATGCACGGAAAAGCATAGTATTATGTAATTGATATGACATTGATATTATTGTATGATCGCTGTAATGTACACAACTACCCATGCGCAATGGCAGAGTCGTAAATCATACCGAAATACTGTCGTGATTTTTACGTGGTTGTGTGGAACATCTATCCGGTATGTAGTAATTAAATTTAACCACTTCAGCGAAAAAAGCTCAGAAATGACGGCAAGATTTCGGTATTACATTGAATTAATAAACAAAGAAGATATGAATGAATAGAAAGGAACATCATCATCATTTTCATCATCCCCATCATTACCATCATCATCATCCCCATCATCATCACCATCATTGTCATCATCATCATCATAAGCATCATCATCCCCATCATCATCCCCACCATCATCATCATCATCATCACCATCATCATCATCACCATCATCATCATCATCACCATCATCATCCCCATCATTATCACCATCATCATCACCATCATCCTCATCATCATCACCATCACCATCACCATCATCATCCCCACCATCATCACCATCATCATCATCATCATCACCATCCCCATCATCATCACCATCATCATCACCATCATCATCCCCATCATCATCACCATCATCATCATCACCATCATCATCCCCATCATTATCATCATCATCATCACCATCATCATCCCCATCATTACCATCATCATCATCCCCATCATCATCACCATCATTGTCATCATCATCATCATAAGCATCATCATCCCCATCATCATCCCCACCATCATCATCATCATCATCCCCATCATCATCCCCATCATCATCACCATCATTGTCATCATCATCATCATAAGCATCATCATCCCCATCATCATCCCCACCATCATCATCATCATCATCACCATCATCATCATCACCATCATCATCCCCATCATTATCACCATCATCATCACCATCATCCTCATCATCATCACCATCACCATCACCATCATCATCCCCACCATCATCACCATCATCATCATCATCCCCACCATCATCACCATCATCATCATCATCATCACCACCACCATCATCATCATCATCATCATAAGTTCATAACCATCAGCATCATATATCTGCATGTCGTCTCTTGTCAGAATAACATCTTTCCCTTTGCTATAATTATTTTGCTTGTGAGCGAGTAAAAAGTGTTGAGACGTTTTAACATGATGACAACCACTTTTTCTAGCTTTTTAATGTAATTTAGTAATTTTAATATATTTTTTTAAAGAATGACATATAAAGAGACTACCCTGCTGCAGAATTTGAGCCGATGTTGCAAGGCAGGATACTGGTATAGTTCTCCAATTGGATGATGTATCCCCCCCCCCCCCCCCGCCTCTTCGTAAATCCATGTCCAATACATACACATGCACCACCACCTCCAACAACTGCCCTATCATCATCATCATCACCTTGAGTTCATCATCATTATCTCATTTTTCTCTAGTAAACTTTGCTGATAATGCAATGTAAAACGATCAATCTGTTAGGGGCGTTTAGGGTAAATTGCCAGAGTATTCAAAGTCACAATTAGCTTGGCGGATCCAGGGGGGGGGGGGCACTTCCGGCCCGTGCCCCCCCCCCCCCCATCTTTTGGAACAAAAGTATACATTTTGACCATAGACGATCCGCCATTTTCTCGATTGTGCCCCCCCCCCCCTTTTAGAATGAAAACTTTTTTTTTCTTTTTTTTTTTGCTTGTCAGGGAATTATGGAGGGAAACTGGACCCCCATAACCCCCTACTGAAGGAATTTTGAACGTTTGGCGAAAAATCCCCCCCCCCCCCCCCCCCCCCCCACTGAGCGACTTTTCGAGAAGCTGGCGAGACCATAAAAATGCGGGTCTACCTTTTGACAAACTTTCATTTTTGTGCCCCTCTTTTACTCAATCCTGGATCCGCCCCTGCAATTAGCATGCACATTCAAACGGGTTGACCATTTCCATCCGCAACATGTAGGCCTATGCTCTCCTCGTCTGCTCGGGACAGCATAATCGTTGACGTCGAATACTATCTGTAACCAATTATAATCGTCATCACCACAGTCATCATTATCATCATCTTCATTATAACCTCCATCACCGTCCATCGTCATTATGTGTATCGTCATCGTTGTAATCAATAAAGTTACCTTTGTCAACATCCCCGTCAATGCAACGATATCATCATTATCATCAACATGCTGAAGATGACGCCATACACGTTATCAACGCTAATTTCGCGAGACAATCATAACCCTATATCACTCTCATCCTCACCCAACAGTAAAGCCTTCATCTTCATCACCAGTTCACCATCATCGTTCATCGGTCGACCTTATGGCCATTTTGAATCATTACTGACGCCGTCATCACTACCCTGATCGCCATACAGTGCGTCCCAGAAAAAAAAAACCGAATCCTTAAAACAAAGGGTTATTGACTTATTGTGACCACACTTTGTGCTCTATGACAATAATTATCTATTTTCCCATAAACTAGAAGTATTATACTTTTAAATGATACCTTGGTGGCATTCATCCATACATGCTTTACCGAGCAGCAGCATTCTGAAAATGATATGTAAAAACTCAGTTGTGCCGGATTTGGGCAAAACATGCCTTTTCTTTACCCCCAACATTGACTGATGAGGGTGTTATCCTTACCCTCATTATTGAAAGAAACAGATGAAAACAGTCTTCTCATAGGGTTTTAAAAGTCATGTTGCAAGTGGGTCATGGTCGCATGTGATCCTATAACGTGTTCATGGTCAAGGTTTTACCCAAATCCGTCACAACTGAGTTTTTAACATGACATTTTTAAAGGCCAAGTCCACCCTAACAAAAAGTTGATTTGAATAAATAGAGAAAAATCCAACAAGCATAACACTGAAAATTTCATCAAAATAGGATGTAAAATAAGAAAGTTATGGTATTTTAAAGTTTCGCTTAATTTCGCAAAACAGTTATATGCACATCCTGCTCAGTATGCAAATGAAGGAACCAGTTACGTCACCCACTCACTATTTCTTTTGTATTTTATTACATGAAATACGAAATATTTTAATTTTTCCTTGTTATAATGTGAAACAAGGTTTGATTCCTCGCTGAACATGTGTAATTGCCATTGTTGCAACCTATACACAATTCAATGGAAGCTTCCTAATTGTGAAATCTGCAGAAATTAAAATATTCTATATTTCACATAATAAAATACAAAAGAAATAGTGAGTGGGTGACGTCACTGGTTCCCTCATTTGCATACTGAGCAGGATGTGCATATAACTGTTTTGCGAAATTAAGCGAAACTTTAAAATACCATTACTTTCTTATTTTACATCCTATTTTGATGAAATTTTCAGTGTTATGCTTGTTGGATTTTTCTTTATTTATTGAAATCAACTTTTTGTTAGGGTGGACTTGGCCTTTAAAATGCTGCTGCTCTGTAAAGCATGTACGGATGGATGCCATCAAGGTATCATTTAAAAGAATGATACTCCTAGTTTATGGAAAATGGATAGTTATTGTCATAGAGCACATAGTGTGGTCACAATAACCCTTTGTTTTAGGGTTTCGTTTTTATGGAACGCATGCACTGTATATCAGTCGCATACATGTCTAATGATAAAAGATCATTTATATGCAAGCCAAATTATCTTGATAACTTTCCTGAAAATTAAATGCACTAAATATCACAACTACATTCGTGTTCTAATTATCAGGACTACCATTCATATATTTATCAACTAGTTGCTCATAACGTGCAGATATTCATTCCAATCAATTCGTTTGGCACATAATATTATATATTATGTAATTTAAAAATTCGGTGTAAATTTTGATGGATCTTTGAGTTCTCTGTTGGCATGTTAAAACAGCGTACAAGGTGTGTAATAGGGGCTACAGCTATACCCCCACCCCCGGATTTTAAAATTACAAACTGCATTCGCGAAACCGTTACCTCATATCCGGGCAGCATTGTGGTTTCTTTGTAATCTTATATTATTATCGTATATTTTTAGACGAAATTACACTGTCACAAACTCACAATCATAAAGTGTCTACGTTTTTGCACGCTCGCAATTTTTGGAATATCGAAACCCTAACCCAACAACGACTTCAACTGATCTTTAGCCGATTCTTATTTTTTACATGTGTCGCCCTGCACTCTGGGGGAAGAGCAAGTAGACAGCAAGGGCTGCGGAGCGCTTTTGAAAGTGGGGGGGGGGGGGGGGGGGGGTGCTGATCTGATTTCACTAATTAATGACAATTTTTGAACCATTTTTCCGAGATTCTATGAAATGTGTCTGCTCAAAAAAGTAGTGGCTGCAGCCCCCAGCCCAGCCCCCCCTCCAGCCCCCGGTTCCGCGGCCCATAGACTGGGCTTATTACTTATGCCTCCCTTTAGAGAAAGTCTGATCTCAAATAAGTCAGAACATATCGCCGTTTATAAAAAAAAAAGAAAAAAAGATGAAAAATAAATACATAATAAATAGGTCCAGGGTATTAAAAAAATACTAAAATACATAGGACTGACGCACAATAACATTTAAAATAACATCACAACCATTGCGCTGATTGCCATCATCATCATCATCATCATCATCATCATCATCGTCATCATTATCATCATCATCATCATCATCATCATCGTCATCATCATTATCATCGTCATCATCATCATCATCATCATAATCATCATTCTTAGCACTAGCATCACCATCTATACCGATCGAGCGAACGTTTCAATTGAGAAATGACAAAGTCTAATCATGACATACATTACCTGGGTTATATTCCGATAATGAATGCGTCCAAAACATGTGACATAAATCAATATTTTCTTTACAATAACGAAAAATACAGGTAAATTAATGTAACTATATATATAGCTTACCTCCTACTGGAAGCATGCATCCTTACACATGTGTTATCGAACAGCATGATAGAGAAGATTCCCTAATGACTTTCCCTCAATCTCACAGCTCGCTGGTTACTCGAAGAATGACGAGAGAGAGAGCAAGCTCGGATAAATCTACCCGTTATAGCTTCAAAGATATCTTGTGGGATGGCGTCATACCAAAATCTCTACATCTTCAGTTGAAGTCGAACTCTTGTGCGTCTTTCTTATCCGTATTGCAATTATGGCATGGCATATTTTATAGCCGATATGAAACGAAAAGGTTACTCTGAAAATGAAGAGGGGGAATGCACCGATGGAAGATGATTCGATTAACCCTTCACCTACTTTGTTTGAGAACATTCTAAACTCAAATAGTTAACCAAGTCCTTATTATATACACTATTGCTCTGGAACTCGAGTCCGCGCATGCGCAAAAATGTGTTTTTATGAGATAAGTGGGATGTTGCATATAGAATAATCACACCCTGTCAAGAATAACACCGTTCTATATTGTTACTCTGCGTGTATTTAAAATATCAGTGGGATAGAATGGGATTTGTTATCAGAATTATCAGTATTGTTGAATTTTCTTGGATTTGACCTTTTGATTACGGATTATCTCCAAAACCATATCATTCATATACATATGCAATAACAACAACGAAAGTAATTTCAATCAACATCAGCATAGAATATATTATCTATTATAATGTGTATTTAAACAGAGGAATAAACAACCCAGTGTTATAACAATAATTTCATTTATCGTGACATTGTTACAGTCACATACCGGACCGGAATCCTGCCCTATCTACACCACATTTTGAGTTCCAGATACCTCGATATAATCAGAGCATATTTTCTGAGATTTTCTTTTTCCAAAGTAGGATCTTATTTACCCTATATTTGCATCTTACAATCAACCTTTAAATTGCGATATATACAAAAAGAGCACCAAATCCGCACGTCATAATCATCATCGATATCGTCACAATATCGTTGAAAAGGGCCTATAGTGATAATCTGATTCTTGAGGTTAGAAATCTTTCCACTCTTTTTAACTCATTATGTATATTAGAGATGAAAAGATCAATTTCAAGTATGAGAGAAATTTGTTTAAGTCCTTGTTGCATGTTTCATTATATCTTATATCTGAATTATAGCTGATCTATAAGGTAGACAATAAAAAATACTAAATAAATAAAAAATAATAATGATAAAAACCTGTAAAACGGAAAAAAAAGGTTTGTTTTTAAAACACAGTCTGGCGTGTTGATGAATTTCGTCAATTATGTCATTTTCTATCCATTCATTTCTGTCATCGTTTGTTCGGAATCCATCATCTATATTTTCTCTTCTTTTACCACATTCATATTCATTTCATTAGAATATTTATACTTTAACTCTTTGGATCAAACGCTAATTTGATTTAGTATTGTCGTCAATTGTTCAAAATAACAAATCCATTTGTATATCTTTGCTTCAGACCTTTGATTTTAGGAGTGACAGACTCTTTTTTCCCCCGGTTCTCCATTATTATTTTCTTTGCTTTCTAGATGTCTTTGTATTTCCTTTTTAAGTTTTCGAAGGCAATAAAGACCAGCACTGTGAAGGAAATGTCTATTTTAAGGACGATCACGTGTTGATAACATTTGTCACGTTGCGTGGAGGTATGGAAAACTTAGTTTCAAGATAATTATCAACGATTTATCCACAAGACTAACTGATCCCATCAATACCATTTCTCTTAACACAATAAGAGGGTATGACGTCACAGTTACATACAAACAGATGGATGGATAAAAAGGGTTATGGTATAAACAAAATACTGATTGATATCTTGACTGCCAATGAATTCTTATATTATCCATCTTACTGTCTATTGCGTCTATATGTCTATTCCATCTCTCTCTCTCTCTCTTTATTTCATCCCCTGCTACAGCGGTGATTCTGAACCTATATCGGAATACTAGAGAATACAAAGAAATTGAACTGTGATATCATTTGATCTCATCTGATTAGGATATGTTTATCCGCTGTCGTATACGCGTTTGATTTCTGTGCTTTGTCACGTCACTTAAATGGACGATGAATTCCAACCAAAGATGAAATGGGCTGTCCTATGTTTCACCGCAACCATCCCACATTGCTAACTCGGTGTATTGCAGGGCACTCATAAAGTGGAAGGTTGTTCCAAAGTTTTGAAGCGGTGCAAATAAAAGCGCAATCTCCAGAAGCTGCTTTTGATATAATTCTTGTGAGGTAAGTTTAGAAGGAGCCTGTCCTGCGGAACTTCTTTTATAAGCTACTCCCCTCCTGCGATAAAGAGTACCCCCTAAAATGATAAAATGTTAGTCGTTGGTTTTCCTAAAATAGGCATTGATAGTTTAGATCTCATGGAAGGGTTGTACCTTCAAACTACTTTAAAAAGCTAATGCAGTTTCTTTTCCCAACTGGCATTCACAGCAGAAAAGTTTAACTCAGGGTAAAATTCCGAATTGTCTTCTTGCCTCGTTTGCATGCAACACTGTTTCTCGAATCTTCTTTTTAAAAATCCATCATGTTTTGTTTTCGGATTGAAAGTTAGGGTTTCGATGTTGAGAGAGAGATAGAGAGAGAGAGAGACAGACAGACATAGCCAGACAGACAGACAGACAGACAGACATACAGACAGACATACAGACAGACAGACAGAGTCAGACGAAGAGAGAGCGAGAGAGGGGGGGGGGGGGGGAGAGTATGTGCGCGTTGTGTGCGTGGTTGTGTGTGTACATGTTTACGCATTCAAACCGATGACATCGAACAAAGAGAACAATGGGTCGATCATCGGTAGTAATTCAATAGGTCATCGGTTGTCAACAATTGGTGAGGTTTACTCCGTCAATGAATTTTGAGACGCAATTCAATAATGGAGTCATCGGCTGAAATTCGAACAATAGAAAACATAGATGTGTGTGTGTGTGTTTGTGTGTATGTGTGTCGTTTGTTTTGTTTGTTGTTGTTTTTTTTTAAATAATAGATTCCGTAAAATTATGATTTGTTCACTTTGTTTGGATATACATCATCACACTAATATGTTTAAATCTTATATAATCATGTATGGAATAATTCAATTCAGTTACAACATTAGAAACGCACATTTATTAGTTTTGATTTTACATTCCAGAGGAAGAATATTTTGCATGATAATTATATAAGTGATGATAAAGTATTTTATTTGTTCATTTTGTTAAAACATTCAAAGAGAATAATGTTGATTGTATAATTTGTGTTTCATGGAATCATTAATAAAGAGCATTGAAAAAAAGTGTGAGAGAGAGAGAGAGAGAGAGTATTACTTCTTCGTGAATCGCGAAGTCTAGTCCACTATATTGGTAATGTACATGTAGATTTAGATATGTTCTACGTGTAGTGCCTTTCTGGCATGTTGGATGACCCCCTCTTGCCCTTTGGATATCGATCAATATGTCTATCCATCCGATCCCATCCAAAGAACATACGAATGACCTCAATCGAATGACCTCGATCATGCTAATTATTGATGATACGCCTTTATTTTACTATTCATTGTAGCCTCTAATCAAGACCATCTCATTAATCCATCTCTAGCCGATGTTGATTTTCTTTTTTCTACAAATTGATATTTGAATATAAACGGAAATAAAACTACTTGCCATTTGTATCACTATTATTTGAATATAAACGGAAATAAAACTACTTGCCATTTGTATCACTATTATTTGAATATAAACGTTAAATAAAACTACTTGCCATTTGTATCACTATTATTTGAATACAAACGGAAATAAAACTACTTGCCATTTGTATCACTATATTATTTGAATATAAACGGAAATAAAACTACTTGCCATTTGTATCACTATTATTTGAATACAAACGGAAATAAAACTACTTGCCATTTATATCATTATTATTGCATTATAAACGAAAATGAAACTACTTGCCATTTATATCACTATTATTGGATTATTTCCCCAAGATGTTCTCCGTTATTATTTTCACAAGAGGGGCCTTCCCGCTTTATGGGAGGGGGGGGGGGGGGTCAGCTAAAATAATTATTAAAGAACGAGGCTATTTCCAGGAACAGTATAATTCTCTTTTGACTTCCAGTCATTGCTCGGAAGAATGTATACATAAAAATGAAAATAAAAATGAGTATTACTGAACACATGAAAGAAGAAAGGTTGGTCAAAATCACACATTGATTGAAATGCAATAGTGTTTAGACAAGTAGGAGGAGTGAAACAAAATTTGTATTCTTGGATAAAGTTATTGACGTAGATCACACATCGATCGATGAGATCACAACTAATACAACTATGATCTGCATGCAACACCTCCGTTTAGAGAACTATATACTAAGTGATGATAATATCTCTATATCTATATCCACTTCAAGACTATATGAAGAATATTTTTAGTCGATTCGCTCAATTGAAATATCTCATAGACTATGATTCTTTCCGAACTCATATCAAAAGGCAAATGAAATTGGATTTATTTTGATGAATCTTAAAATGACAAAATATGGGATTTCCCCAAGGGAGAATAACAGATCCAGAGAGGAAAACATATCATGTTCCCCCGCACAGATAACCCCGACCTATATTCCTTTCAGAGCTATTGATTAGGTCTTAAACAAAATGTATAAGGGTTATCAGATGAAAAACAAAACACCTTTTAATCAAATTCATGATATTAACCAACACTTGTCTTACAGTTCACGTCAGATTCAATTCTATAGACAGTTTCACATTATGCAAAGATAAATGCCATTACAGTCTCTAGAAAGATTATTGATTAATTTTCTCCTAATTATGCTCATCTCAGATGCATGCATCCCTCTTACTGGTCCAATTTATTTTTAATGGTCAGGGAGTACATCATTATTTACGTCACATTTTCTTAATCATCTAGCTTTATGATGTTCTTCCTACATAATTATTTATACTTGACCTGAATTCACCAAGTTAGTTTGATTCAACCTAGACTTTTTATGGTCTAAACCACCAATCAATTAAGCTCAGCCAATAACATTGTATCGTTTTATACAGTGTGTCCCAGATAAAAAGGAAACCGGATTTCATGACATAAATTTTCCATCATAATGAATAATTTCCTTGATGAGATGTATGAAAAGCTCTCCTCTGCTTCTCTTTTTTTTTCATGTGATGCACAATTTATTATTCATAATTCACACATGATTAAATTAAAACAATGGAAATAGATGGTATCAAAATTTCATTTGCACACACGAATTGCATATTTGAGTGAGTTTTTAGGGTAGTAAGCGTAATCATATTGAGAAAAGGAAAACATCACATCAAAATTCATAATGTTCTCTTTTATATGACAGCTCATGCGTAGAAAATCAATGATGTATGCTAGAGAACAAGTCAAATGAAAACATGCTTAATTTCTGCCCAAAATGAGTGGATAGTTGAGTAAGAAGCCATTCAGCTTTTCTGTCCTAGCAGCTGAAAATGGACTTAATACTTGGGTGAATTATCACAAACATCATGAACATGAGGAATGAAAAGAAACTTTAGAGATGGTTGGGGACTTGGGGTATAAGAAGGCTGAAAATTACGGATACTTGGGGATTCTCAAATTCTTCTTCGACAAGATCGACCCTTGTTGACATTGAGGCTCGTCCCTCCCTGCTGATATTTTCATATGTTTCTCCATAACGTAGACTTCGCAGAAACGTCGCGATCTGGAAATCTCTCATTCCAGGCGGCAGCAATGCTTGCTGCATGCTCCCAGAGCGAGTCCATTCCGTAAGATGAACATCTTTATTCTGTGGTCAGATGAATGGTCACGCAACCTGAGATGGTTTGCTTAATTTTCAGTCTTTTTATTACCCCAAACATCTTTAATTCCCCATGTTTGTGTAAATTCACCCAAGCATTGGGTACATTGTCAGCTGCTAAGTCAGGAGAGCTGAATGGCTTCTTACTCAACTATCCACTCATTTTGGCAGAAATCAATCATGTTTTCATTTTACTTGTTCTCTGACATACATCATTTATTTTTTATGCATGAGGTGTCATATAAAAGAGAAAATTATAAATTGTTATCTGATGCTTTATTTTTTTTCAAAATAATTACATTTGATACCCTAAAAACTCATTCAAAGTAGAAATTTGTTCTTGCAAATGAAATTTTGGTACCACCACTTTCCATTGTTTTAATTCAATCATGCGTGAACTATGAATAATAAGTTGCGCATCAAATGAAAGAAGAGAAACAGAGCTTTTCATATATGTATAACTCATCAAGGAAATTATTTGTTATGACAAAATGTTTGCAATAAAATCCGGTTTCCTTTATTTTAGGAAACAATGTATAATTATGTTCTGATCATTATTAATTACATTTCGATTTGATGTCTATGATTGAAACGTCAAATTTATTTATTTGCTTGAGCTGTGTTTCATACGCTTTTCCTATTTTTGTCACTGATCTATTCTATGCCATATACCTAACTGTATAGATATAAATCCTGATATTGGGAGGAGATTAATTCACTGGCTCTAAAAGCTTATAGAAAGATATTACAATGTATTTAAGCATATGGCTTCCGAAAGATGTCAAACAATAAAGCGTCTCCTTGACAAATAAAATGAGAGAGGTTTATGACAGGTCTGCTATGTTTTTTTTAGTTCTTATTTCCTTCCATTCTCTATCAAAATGTATCCGCTTGTTTTTAAGGTCTTGAACTATTTTTATAATTGGTAACCATGGAAACACTAAATCATAATATTGAATGACCGTGATCTAATGTGTATATCCCATAGGTCCAACCATTTTTTTAATGGGGGGGGGTACGATTGGGCCAAATTCACCGACAAGGTAGCTTTAAATTTTCCAATATGCGAGCAACAAGCTAAAGGATAAAAAGGAAAGAAAGAAATAAAGAAAGGTAGGTCATATTTTTTGTGAGTTGCCAACAGCATATGGATATATGGATTTTTTTTTCTTTGTAGGTGGTGTCCAAATATCTAACATTCCCCTGCCTGTCATCTTGCCGCATTCATGTTTCCAAACAAATTGTTACAAGGGCAAAGTTTACAAGTCTTATTCGTCTATTGATACTGCTAGTGGTGTATCTGGACATTGGCGTTAAGGGAGGGGGGGGGGGGCATTCTAGCCAAATAATTACAGAAACTACCCCTCGTCTCTTCAAATACGCTAGTGTACACTGCCATATTTCTTCTCGTGATGTAATTTAATATTCTTTATCGGGAGCTTTCTTTTGTGTGGTGATTTACATTACATTTGTAGAGCAGAACATGAATAGCTCATTGCATTTTTAATGATATCATTATCGATGGCCATTACCTCGTTTAACACATGAAAATAGAGGGGTCTTGTAATACTCTGTATTTATAACTAAAATTATCAAACAGTTGCTCGAATGCCTTAAACGAAAACAAATAGTTAAAGAGGGAAGGTTTACAAGTCATATTCAAACCATAAATCTAAACATTAGTCTCCTCTCACAGTCTGCTCCGACTAAAATTTATTTATATTTCAAATTTCAAATTAAAATTCGTATTTATTTCATTTCCAACTTTCTGTGCTTTCAAACAAACTTGGTGAAGAGAACGGAGTTACAGAAGCAATGACGTCGAACGACCCCAGAGCTGAGTCACACTCTTGCCGTTACCACAGCAACGACGTGTCAACAACTTGTATAGTCTATCCTCATCCCTGTGGCCCATCGAGTAAAAATGAGAACCTGTCAATATAATAAAGCCTCGAATCATTGCTTAAAGACTAGTTGCTATACAGGTCGCCGAATTATTTTTGGTTATGGTCCGTGAAATGGGAGTATCCGGGTTCGAAAAAATAAGAAACTGTAAAAAAAAAAATCATTTTGTGATAAATCGGGGGTTTTCAGAAAGTGAAGATGCATTACAAATTTTTGTTTGGAAAAAATTGAGAGCCTTTAGTTCTTAATTTATTTCAATTATTTTTAAACTTGTGAGCCCCAAACCCCAATTTTTATCATGCCTTATGAGAGAACATAAACTGAAACGTAGAATAAAGTGCGTTCCTATAACACTCAACATGTTCATTCCAAAGCTATCTACAAAAAAAAAACAACGACAAAGTAGGGGCTTGAATTTCAAGGGAAACTGAATTTGAACCGAACTATATGAGGGTCATGAACTAATACAACTGGCCACATTTCATTCTATACCAGTTACCATCTAATTTTCCCTGACCTAAGCTTGCGAAATGTTTGAGACATACCTTGAGGAAAATATTTAATGGTAAGACTGATTTGAGATTATAAGATTTTCAGTCGCACAGCGTGTGGTAGTTTGTAGAAATGTTGTGGAAATGAAGAAGGAAAGAAATAAATGTGAAAGTTTGATGACATTGTTAAATTGATTCAGTGAGAACATGACACAGAACAGGATAATCCAAAAGGTGAGCGAACTGAACGACACCCACCATGGAGACACTGGCCAACTGGTAGGTGTGTGTGGGGGGAGTTGGGGTCTTGGGGTCTGCAGCCCCCCCCCCCCCCCCCGAAAAATAGAATGGAAAAAATAAGAAATTAATTTTAAAAAAATAACCGAAAAAGGAAGGATAGGAAGAGGCTACCTTCGCAGCTTTTTTAAAGATTATTTTATCCCTACCACATTTGCAATGGCTCCAATATCCGCTGTATAGCCTTACAATACTGATGGTGTACAGAGCGCGTCTTTTTGTAATGTATCTATATCGAGTTTCGTACTTCAGCCTGTCCCATTCCCACACCTGGCCCCTTTGGCATTAATACTAGCTCTCCGTGATTAAAAATAATCCCAGAATTTTCTTGCAAAAGGACACAATGTATAGAATTTAATATGACCATTTTCACTTTAGATTTCGACATAGATTCGGACATGATTACTTTCATTTATAACTCACTAGCACCCCTCCCCCCCCCCCCCCCCACCCGGACCCAAATTACCCCCATTTGCTCCCGAACTACTGTTTTAGGGTAAGCAATTTTCCGTTCGTTTTCACATTTTTGTAACGAGTGAAGAAATAATTATGCAACGATTTTTTTTGGAGCAAATGTCTAAAATCTTCCCATGATGGGCATTTCGGGTATTGACAACACCCCCCCCCCCCCCCGGAATTTGTTATGTGCTATTAATTCCTATTCAAGGAATGGGTGCCCATGTATTATGTAAATGCATTCTTGGCGCCGATAATGTTTGAATTCTTACTTGCTCAGCCCCCTCAGATAACCTTTGCCTACTACGCCTCGGCAGAGGGGTAGTCCTATTTAGGGGTCATCGTTCGAACTCAGTGGGATACCATGACGTCGTCAAATCCCTTGGGGTCGGATTTCTATTGCTCCTGCAGTTCTCCTACATCACTTGGTTCTTTCTAGCTCTTCTCATCGCTTCTCTTTCTTCATGTCTATCCATCTGCATGTCAGTCTGTCTTTCTGTCTGTCAGTCTATCTGTCTACTCTTCATTCTCATTCATCTTTCCCCTTCTTCCATTGTCATATATTAACTTTAATCATCCTTAGACCTCTCTTCCTCGATCTGTTCCTTCTCCTCTTCTTATTCCCCTCCCCTCACTCATCCATTTCATTCTCATTTTTTTCCTCCTTCTACTCTTCTTCTTCCTCCTCGTCTTTATCATCATCAAGAACAAAAATATCAACATCCTCGTTTTCCCTTCTCCTCCTCCTCCTCCTCCTCCTTCTCATCATTCTTTCTTTCTTTTCGTCTCATTGTTTCCTCCTCCCTATATGATCATGATGATTATCATCATCAATAACAGCAACAACATTATCATTAACAACAATAGAAACATCCTTCTCCTCCTTCTCCTCATTTTCTCTCTCATTCTTGTTCTCTTCGTCATCTTCCATTTCTCCCTATAAGATTGAACAAGCTATGGCCTACGTATATCCGAAAACCTGGCCTACAAACTCTCAACCGAGAAGGTAAAGTTGTTGGGGAAAAAAATCTTTGTAGACTTCAAACTGACTCTCATTCCTGCTGGGGAGGTCAATTCAGAAAATTTAAGAGTCATTAACTGAGCGAAGTAGACACACACGTAGCATATTAAAGAACAATGTTAACATGCATCTTGTGATATAGCAACGTTGTCAGGAAAGTATGTATCAGTATGTTTAAAATAAGTGGGGGGGGGGGGGGGGGAACTGTGTACCAATTAATGCCGTATATGGTATAGAGAACTCCGTACTCTTTGCTTCAATATCCACCATTTTTAATAATTGTTTCAAATATTTGAATATTTCTCTTAGCCCTTTTCCACACAAACGTGTCAAATATCACATTTTTCATAATATTATACTTCAACCAGAAATGTTATAGTTATTATTTATTCAATTAATTCAGAATAACGAAGACATAAACACGAAATGCATCTAATCTGTTTTACGTCTTGGTCCTGCATGGCAAGTTTAAACAATGAATAATATAGGCATTAAATGAGAAAGAAAAGAAACAAGTCATGCTTATTAATCATAAATAAGTTTGTTACAAGAAACGTGGCCCGTTTTCATTTTTCTCTTTGCTTTTTGTAAGTTTGGCTTCGAAACATATATACTTAATTAACAAATAACAACATAGTTTTGTCAGGGACTGCGACCAAGCAGAAAATTACTAGACCGTGGAATATACAACTATAGGACTATATTAGGAGGACAATATTTAGCATGTTGAGGATATAAGTAACAAATAGATTATAGACGAGATGTTCCTCTGCGATAGTAAGACTTTTTCAGGTGCTGGGGACAAATCTGATCTTCAGACCAGAGCTCGGATTATATGTTCATTAATTTTTGTGAACTTTTCCCTTTCTTCATTCAACATGCATGGAGATAAATCTATTTGTTTTACCAGCAAATTCACATAATTGGACTCATGTTGCGATACGGCGAAAATGACTAACAGAAGACATTATGAAGATTATCATATATCATGTATGTAGGCCAAACCATTATACTCTATAAACATTATATTATTATTGGTGATTGTCATGAAGCATTCAAAACAAACACAATAATGGCAACAAAACACAAACATTTGTATGAAATGAAAAAAAAATCCTGATTAGACAAAATACGTCATAAGAACTGAATGAGTACTGTGACGTAACCACATCGCTGTAATCTCGGTTCATTAAGTAGAATAATCGAAATATTTTCAATTTGTCCAACGACAAAACGGCAATATAGAACAACAACGTTTAGGCTATAATCACAAGTTAATTACAAGTGGTGTATAGAGCTCTTCGAGATGTTTTTGGTTTGATTTGGTAAACTTTAAAGTGCTTCTCTATTTATAATCCTCTCTTTTTATTCCTTTGATTAGTGTAAAGCTAGCAAAAATCATTTCCAACTGAATCAAATGCATGAATCATTCGTATACTACTGCTAGTAGCATGTAGTTGCTGTTGTGTTTTGATATACACTTTAAAAAATAACTGTAAAACTACAGGTTTTTTAGCCCTTGAAATTGCACGTTATCGCCGTTATTTCAATTGTACAGTCTTTTCCTGTAAAACAACAGCAAGTTTGTTGGTTTACCGGAAATCAGTATATATATTTTATTGTAAATCTACATAATGTGTTATTGTAAATATATGCTGATATCAGGTGGAAAAGGTAAAAAACCGGGCATTCCCGGCATCCTGCCTGCCAGGAAATTCCCGTGAAAAAACGGCAAATTTTTTTACAGTGTATAAATGTTTTTAATGATTATTTATCTAGATTTCAATCAGAGCTAATGATATATGCTTGAACATCCTGCCAAGCATAATATTAAAAAAATAAATAAAGCGACTTTGGATACTACCATCGTGCTTTTATGATGATAACCCATCTATTCCAAAGGTCAACCTGTGTAAATTGGATGACCTCAATTAAGCAGATTAAATTATGATAAGAATACACACATTGACGCGACGATGTGTGATCAAACTACATGTATATAGCTACCTTATTAGGCTTATGAGACCAATATCGTGATGAAGAAGTATTTATAGTTCATGCAAATATCACTCTCAACTCTTTGAACAGTTATTATTTGAACACAAAAGGTAACTACCGTTTATTCAACTATTTATACCATCAAGCCCCTCAAGTGACATTTACAAAAGATTTTAAAGTCATAGAATTTCTTTCTCACCAGTAAGCTTTCTTGTTACAATTTTCATCATATATTATTCAACAATTAGAATCAAGAAACAATCACGATAATGATATTGAGATAGGGATGTTTTTGTGGATATATTAAGCAACGTCCCAATCGCCTTTTACATGAAATCCACTCTGGATATAGATTAACAAAGGTGTTACAGAGATTCTACATTAAATAATAATAATAATAATAATACATTACATTTATATAGCGTATTATGTGAATAGTTCAATTAAAGGAAACGGGATCTAGATCATTTCGCCATGATTTTGTATATTACTCTACTAAATGATAAAACTAATTTCTACACATGTTATATCGGCCTACATGATTACAAGTGGACTACGTGCAAGTTCAAGCTTAATATGCATCACTGATTCGCTACTGATCTATATAATTGTTTGGCGCCTATCATTACAAAGAAAAACATATATAATTACCGATGGATATTTTTAATAGCACGGAGCAAATCCAAAGCGCAATGTTTGTATTATTATTTGATCTAAAAATAGCTATCGATTGCCTTCCCTTTGTACCCTGAATTCATATGCAGACGATTGATTATGGTCCCTATAAACATGAGAAAGGGCAAGGCTGTTTTTTCTCCCATTGATAGTCTGCCTTTCCATGCAGGCTAATTTGGTTCTTCTCCTCTTCTCAGTATTGTTTAGCTGAGTCTGGAATAAGTAGACTGCCTATAAATGAGCATGAAATGTGTGAAGTGGTATCGAGCCTAATGCGTTTTTGTAGGAACATGCCTACATCATATGCTTTATTATTATGATTCTATCGCATCTCATTGAGGGAACAAAATCCAATTCCGTCTGGACCCAAGGTTATACATTCCATATCTTTCTTCGAGCATAGTATTAATATTACTGATGGTTCATGATTCAAGAAAATAATTATCAGAAAAGGTTCAGTTGCTGTCCAGTACGGGAACTTCAAGATTCGCCTTTGGTAAATAGAATTCATAAAATGTCATAATTATACCTATGCATAAATTCATCATTTTGCTAGAATGAGCTCTGAGTAAGCCTGTACTAGCCTAGATCTTTCATACTTTTTCCATGCTCATCTACTCTCGTCAGACGATATTTGTTGTCTTTATACGTACCTTGCTCAATTTCTTGCATTATTTTGTAAACCAATTTTGCATTTTTACGCATTGCTATTACATACCCGGAGTCACGCTCCCTCATTGATGGTGATTATAGTCACACAGTACTTATAGAATGTATGATTAACATATCATTTCAACACAATATCAAGAGAACCCCCCCCCCCCCCCCGTATAAATATACATATATTGCAGACATGTCAAATAAATAAATATATCGATCCTCAAACGATCGGAATTATACGGTACTTTGAAAAGATGAGATATCATAGATGCGGTTATTATAGAATTAAAATGATTGACTGCAAATATAGTTAGATTTGAATGTTTGGTTAGTGTGTCGACGCGTTATCGTCCTCAAGTTTATATCGAGCTTTATTATAGTGTAGTGGAATTATGAAGACTCCCAAGAATATATACAAATACATGTATTACCATTAATGTAGTACATGTAGTAATCAGATTGGTTTAATTGGTCTGACATTACACATCATATATGAGTAGAAATTATTAAACAGATTATTGTGACAGCGGGGGAATTATAAAGGTATAAACATAATTATTGACATAATAATGTAGTAATGAATGTTTAGTAATGAATGTGTAGGTAGAATTACAATGCCATACTTTGAATAATACACAGGGAAAACGCTGTTTAAAAATGCATACAGTTGTTTACAATATGAACTGAACAACCCGTTGTACAGCTCATATTGTAAACAATTTGTTTAAATATTAAACAGGTTGTAAAAGTTTTAAACAACCTTTTAAATAGCGTTGTTACTGTGTAGGATTTCTTAGATTTTTTATTAAATTGTAAAACATCGTTTTAGCTAAATAGTGATGCAAATAGTCACATTAGATTTTGTTTGTACATGTCTATGTCAAATTTGACATCAGTCAAGATGATTATTCAGTGTAGCTGCGTTAGGCAAGAATATGGTGTATTGTAGGTTGATTATTTTACATAATGTTCAATAATCTCAATTTAAATATGGTACGATGATATAATAGGACAATATAATGTTTTCTGTAATCACAATTACTATTAATATTAAATGGGAAAATCAACTACGTTCATCTATTAAATATATCTAATTTAAGGTCACATTAAGGAGTCATTTGGATCAGATAAGTGAGATGATATGTACATTTGGAGGGGTGTCAAATAGCGTGATTCGTTTTTAAAAATTGTTCAAGCTTTTACTACTCATGTGGTCATTGTTTACAATACATTTCGAAATATTGGTAAGACTGTCATGAGGGCTCTGATCTGCTATTAAAAAACAACGTAGGAACCATGCAGGACAACCAATTTTAAAATATTGTCTCTTAGGTTCGCGTAAATTTTCTTACCCTGGTTGCACTCTTTCATGATAGCTGCAGAGAGTCTTTTTTGTTTTCCGGGTTTATAAGACCCCTGGATCTAATTTCGAGACAAAAGAGTTTAGGGTTCCATCCAATCATTTTGACATCAGGGATAAGACCAGCATAGCGGTCACATTTCCTTGAATGGGCTTCATTTATGTTTAATTCGAAAGGGACCGTCCACTTGATTGAACAACCTTCTTCTATTTGAATTCCAAAAAGCAAATATCGGGTTTTTGTTGAGTGGGTATGACCAATATGACATCTGGAGGAACTGCGCCACCGTTTATGTTTACGCCCTCTAGGTCACCGAAGACCTTTATATCTCCAAATTCGGATTCTTTTGTTTCATGAGTCGAGTGAGACCAATTTGTGAATCACGTTATTGTCACGTCATGTACCTAGGTCTATATATCTGTCGAGCATCTCTTGAATTGGTTGAGAATATGGTGGAGAATACCTTTAGCTTTTAGGTCGTTTGCCATCAGATATTCAACAAACTTGTCTCTGATCAGAGATCTTTTATTTGACTCTATCGACCCCCTTCAGGGGTATGAGAGCATAACATATTTACAATACAATACAGAAAGATATGGACCTCTGTCGTGTGCAGATGAGTCTGAAATAAAGTCTTGAATTGAATTGAATTGAATGCATATGATATAATGATGGTATGCATCGAGTCTATAATATAGGATCTCTAATGGTTGATGCTAGAGCAAAGCCGTATGACACAGAACAGAATATGCGATACCGCCATCTACGTTATATACCGGTACGTGAAACACAGTGAAGAGCTAGCTAGCTTGGCGCAGATCCGAAATAAGGGTCAGAGCCCAAGGCTAAGGCGGGGGCTAAGGACAGACGTAAACGCAAAGCTGCTATATTTCATCTGTTTGGTGACTATCAAATTAAATTTCTTCATCTTGTATTGAAATTGTGGCATTCTCGTGAAATAAGCCACCCCGCATTCACTCTGTACATCACATGCAGTTTATTGCGTGTAATTGCTTATGAGGGTTCACATCCTCCATTGACTTTACACGGCAGTGTGTGTATACACACTCGATGACCAGGGGCTTATTTCACGAGAAGGCCGAAATTGTGTTTATTACTGTTATTTCTACACCGTTTTTTTTAAACTGGAATAGTTCATGTTTATGATAATGGTCATTTAAATTGTAAATTAATATTAATAACGTCTCAAAATTATTAACAGATGGGACCGAAGTTAATTGTAAGGGGAGGGAGGGGTGGCCACCCCCCCCCCCCCCCCTCCTCTTACTACTACTAGTCTTACTACAAATCACTTCAGTGGTAGTGAGACATGAGAGGAAAATAATTATTTAAAATGTCACTTTCAACTCTGAATCCCCTAATTTGTGGCACAGTAAGACTGGTTGAAGAGTCCCTGAATGAGCTAACCTAGCAAATTTAAGAAAATTAAATCTTGCTTATAGGCCTTAGCCTTAACGCCAATACGGGCTTAGGCTTAGACTGAGAGCACCCAATTGTGTTATCTGTTTTTGACTGCTGCAACAGTAAATGTTGGACACAGTCCCACATACTAGCCTGTAACTAGGCAAGGGCCTATGCCTGAGTGGTCCTTCAAACATATTGCAAATTCTGCGCACGTACATCCATTGTCTTAACCTTTACGTGTTTAAACGCGTATTCACATTTTTAGTTTTAGCATCACGCGCACCCCAAACACTAAGATATGGAAATATATTGCACGGTCATCCGTGTACTTTTGCACAAACCATGATGAGATACTTCAATTTTTCTGGTCGCCTGAAACGAAAACCAGACAAATAATAATTCAAGACATCTGGACATTGACCATTTACATTTAGACCATTAGACTGCTGGAAGAGTGAATGTTGGACACAGTGCCACATAGGCAAGGGCCTATGACTGTGAGTGCCATCCAAAAGACATGAATGAAATTCAAACCTGGGTCCGATCATAGTCCGTTCATAGATGAATGCAAAAAACTGCCCGTAGACGTTACTAGACCAATACATCATCCATTTCAGTTTCCAAAGGGTATTAATTCATTACAATTGGCAAGTTATTCCTTGGACAGAATACCAGAAGCCCCGTGTGTATGACTATGAGAGTCATGCACATTAATGCGTTACAATTCTTGCAAAAAGTAGGGTGTAAACCTTGTGTTTAGTGTGCCTGCATACTCATCAGGTATTCTGTTTTCATACAGATCTTCGTGATAGGCTACATGTATACATAGCCCTTTGAAGATTAACGAAGAAGAAGAAGGAACGAGAGACCAGAAGGAGGATTAAACATGTGCAAAACATAACATCGGAAACATTGAAGACATTATGTAGAAAGGACATAAAAAGACACCACCTACCTTAACAAAATTCGGAGAGAAAAAAAAAGAAAGTAAAGGAAACATAAGTTCTATGTACAGCCCATAAATGATACTTGTTAACACTTCTATTATTCTAACTATTTACTGAACTATTCAATGTAAGCATATTGCATTTCACTTTGGGGTAACAGGCTGTTTACCCGAATTTTTTTCATTTCCAAATGTTATATTTTCTGTGCAGCCTTGATTGATGAAGGCCTTGGCAGCAAATTTACTGAAACATGAAATTCTATACTGCTGGAGTTAAGGGTCATTGTCATATTGATGAATAAAATATATCAGCTTTTTGTTCATAAAATAAGACATCGCACAGTTGATGCAAATTGTAATTTAACATGTGGACATATAACTAGATTAAAAACATTTCAGAACATTTGTAGTTAGCCCTCTGAAAATATTGATATACATGTAGATTTCTTGTCAATTTCAACAGATGCGTGACTGCTCATCCATATGATGGCATCCCCAATTCAACGGTTGCTAGGAAATGGGAGGAGAGTATTTGTTATACCTACCTTTGCAGTTGCACATTACATGAGAATAGGAAATTGGAAGACTGTATCAACATTGCCATGGCAACAGTGTGTAAGAAAAGTATCCTGTAAAAAGACACCTGATAATAAAATAGTGCAATCATCACCGATGTCATCTTCACCATCGTCATTATCTCCATCCACCCAAGTACTCTTATATTCATGTCGAAGGCAGTGCTCGCCATACCAGTCAAGGCATTGCCCATTCTGGAACCATGTATTATGCTCATCTAAGCATTCACACCGAAGCGAGACTGTGTCCATTAGTCAAAAGTGCTATCCTGGAGCTCAGACACAGAGAAGTTTGCAAACGTGTGGTAGTGCCCTCTATGCTGGTCATAACAAATGGTCAAAGGTCAAGTATATCAAGGGGCCAAAGGATCTGGAGAAGAGCAAGGCATTCACTCGAATCGGAATTCAGCTCAAGATAGCAGTCAAAGGTTTGTAATTAACCTGCTCCTGGTTGAGAACTTTTAGGGGAGGGTATGCATCTTAACTTCAGATCATGTATACCGCATTATTTCAGCTTACCAAAATGTTCATTCTCAAATACCTTTGAAGATAGTGAAACATACAATTGAAATTTCACATCTGTTGTCATGTGAAACGAATATTTACATAAGAATTAGGTTTTAACAAATTAACAAAGAAGGTTTGAAATCTGTATCCAATTTTCTTTATCTATTTACTATTCTGCTCTGTATCTAGACAATCTATATGAGCACTGATTTGTATAGGAATTCATTTTCTTAGCACTGCATAATAATCATCCAGACCTGAAAATATTCATGCACTTAATAAACTCTACTAGGTGCTTCAAATTTTGATGCTTGTAATGATTGACCTTCATTACACTCTTTTATGATTTATATAAATCCAATATCTTTTGTATTAAAAAAATAATATTATTATGTTATTTCATTCATCAAACATATTACAAAATACAGAGCAAGACAGAAAGAGAATTATTATATATGACAGGCTAATGTAGGAAAGTTGATTTATCAAATTTTGGGTTTTTTACTTCGAATCCTGACCCTTTCCAATACCTAATGTGACAAGTTAAATTTTATGTTTTATTTTCATTTATTGTCTCTTTACTTGAGCACAGAAGGAGGTCCTAATCCTGAAACAAACTCCTCTCTAGCCACATTGATCTCTTTAGCTAAGTCCAAGTCTATGCCTAAAGCTACCCTCGATAGCATGATCAAGAAAGCTAGCACAGTGAGTATCAATTCTTCTTTTATTATCTAACAAGAAGGTTGACATCTTGAAAGAGGTCAAATGTATTTTGTAACAATTTAAACTAAACACATTGGCCCGTATTCTGAACTCCAGTTTAACTTAAACCATGATCTAAATGTGTGGTTTAACTATGGGCAGCCAAACGTGACACAAATCTCTAACAGTAGATATTCAATTTATCAGCATTTTATGTACTCAAAATAATAAAAACTGTCTTGGAATGATGAGTACAATATTTTTCTTGACTGTTAAAGCATGAGACCAGAATCCAGTAAACATAAGGAACATACAATATAAACAAAGTTTTGACATTTTTGGCTACCCACAGTTAAACCACACATTTAGACCATGGTTTAAGTTAAACCGGAGTTCAGAATACGGGCCATTGAATTAAATTTTTCAGGTATTAAATGACCCACTATTACATTGCACTGTCATGAGTACCTCTACAACTTTTAGATGAAGAAGCCATTAATCCCCCCCCCCCCCCCCCCCCCAATTAATGGTGAACTCTCATGGGGACATTCTCAAGGAACAGTGAATTGAGGCAAACAGTCTTTGTGAATTTTTATATTAGGTTATGTTGTTGCCAATTTGTATTCAGTCATCCATGAATTAACCAGATGCCTTCAATCTTCACATGGTAGCTCTCTTATATTGATAGGTATGGTCTTCCTACATGTACAAATTTTAATTTCTGAAATTATGAGGAGTCATTTAGGATGGAAATTGCCAACTTTTTTGTTTATAGATAATTCCATGTTTATTAATATTTTCCAGTAAGGTGTGATGGAAAGAAATTGCCGTTGTAATGTGTAGTCTGTATCAGAGCTCTTAAAATATCAAATCTGGCTATCTTCGGTTTATATTCTTAATTTAATATGTTTGTATTTTTGTTTCTGTATTGTTTTTATGCCTCCGCCCACCGTAGGTGGTGCCGGAGGCATTATGTTTTCGGGTCTTCCGTCTGTCCGTCCCCTTTTCGTTCTCGCGATAACTTCAAAACCGTTTTGTGGATCAGTTTGTAACTTGGCCCATGTATGCATATGGGAGGGACGATGAACTGATTGGATTTTGGGGTCTCAAGGTCAAAGGTCATAGGTCATTATATACATAAAAATAGTTCATTCTCGCAATAACTTCAGAACTGTTTGATGGATCAGCTTCTAACTTGGCCCATGTATGCATATGGGAGGGACGATGATGAACTGATTGGATTTTGGGGTCTCAAGGTCAAAGGTCAAAGGTCATAGAGGTCATTATATACATAAAAATGGTTCATTCTCGCAATAACTTCAGAACTGTTTGACGGATCAGCTTCTAACTTGGCCCATGTATGCATATATGAGGGACGATGAACTGATTAGATTTTACGGTCTCAAGGTCAAAGTTCAAAGGTCATAGAGGTCATTATATACATAAAAATGGTTCGTTCTTGTGATAACTTGGGAACCGTTTGGCGGATCAGCTTCTAAGTTGGACCATGTATTCATATGCGAGGGACGATGAACTGATTAGATTTTGGGGTCTCAAGGTCAAAGGTCACAGAGGTAATTATGTACATAAAAATTGTTAGTTCTCGTAATAACTTCAGAACTGTTTGACAGATCAACCTCTAACTTGGCCCATGTATGCATATGTGAGGGACGATGAACGGATTAGATTTTAGGGTCTCAAGGTCAAAGTTCAAAGGTCATAGAGGTCATTATATACATAAAAATGGTTCGTGATGTATGGAGTCTAGGCCTACCTATTTTAGAAATTTCATGGGGACAGTGGTCTATTTGCTATAAAATATCTATTTCCTTGGTGTATTTGATGATTGTAAGTCATCAATGGTAAGTTTTTTATTTGAAAATGAAATGAAATACATTTTCTGTCTCCTGTGCTTTTTAAGTGAAAAAATTTGTAATTTTGTTGGACCAATCCTTTTTAGAGTGTACATGTATGTCATACATTTCCAATCTGGTGATGGCGGAGGCATAAATTCCGACCGCGCGCGGTCAAAGATTCATCTAGTTTTTTCAATGAGAACATGGGTTCTTACATGAACAGGTCTTAATCTCTTAGAAGATTAATAATTTAACAACATCTGTTAAATTGCTTTTGGTGTTGGAAAGCTTTTAGAGTCTATAATTGATCAGACTGAATGCTAGCATATCAGATAATAATACATTAATGACAAAAAATTACTGAAAGATTCCCCGAAAGTTCACAGACTCTTACTAAATGTTTTTTTATACCATTATTCTATACCATCAAGGATGTGATGTGATTCTTTTCATTTGATTTTTTTGTCTTGATTACAGAGTAAACAAGGAGATTCACAACAGACATTTGAAGTTAGAGGACCAGCCAATTCATCTCTTCTTGTTACGGTGTTAACAGACAATCCAAAGAGAACAAGATTAGAACTTTCACAACTTGCTAATAAAAATGGGTGAGCAGGAGAGCTATTGATTTGACAATGGCTATTGTATCATAGAGACCCATTGTCATGTTAAGTACCATTTTCATAAAATTAATCTAATGTAGTCTTCATTGCTGTTATTTTTTTTCTTCTTACAACTCAAATTTTAATGCTCTTTATTTTGCTTGTAATGATCGAAAATGTTTCTGCACTAAGTTGTGTTGTCAATTATTTTGTATATTGTTAATTGCACAATACTTATTGTTATATACTTTGAAAAATGAAAATGTAATGAAATGAAATATAAATCTGAAATCATTTATAGAGAACATTTTTGTAGATGTTCATGCCATGTTGATATTCTCCGATACTAAAATGTCACATTTGTGGTGAAATGGCTAAAACTTCTAATGTAGCAAACATTTATTTAAAAAAAGGGAATGTTATAATTCTTTTTTTTTCTTCTGACGTATAAATCTATTTGAATAACCTTTGTAAGTCCTGCCCAAGATAGCAAACTGCCTTCTGACCGTTGAAGTACATGATCTTATAATATGTGGATATAGTGGTTCATCTCATTTGGCAATGAGAGAAGAAGCACCCATGAATTTTGATACATGGCACGAAAAAGAGACATGATAACGAAGCTTTTCGACCTGCACTCATCAGGTTATCACGCAGGTATATAACTACTTGAAATCAACTATATTATACTCGATGAGCCCGGACGCAACCCAGACGCCGTAATTTCAGAACAATCGCAAAGCTTGGACGAACTCCTTTTGTCTGCACAGAAGGGATTCGTGCGATTGAATGTAGGCGGCTTCCAGAAAGCGTAAATGCGCTGCGCTTCTGGCCCAGGACATAATGATAAAGCTGGATTGTTCAGCAAATGGAGACCAATAGCTGAATCGCAGCGTGTGAGGTTTTCCTTACACAACTGAACCGGCTCCATCCCGCGCTAAAATTCACATGTGAAATTGAACTGTCCAATGCACTCCCATTTCTCGACGTTCTCGTGGAGAGAAGTGATGGGAAATTTATCACTTCCGTCTACCGCAAGCCCACATTCACCGGGCAATACACGAGATGGGACTCGTACAGTGCAACTTCATACAAGATTGGGCTCATTAGAAACTTAGTGTGCCGCGCCCTTAGGATTTGCTCCGAGTGCAAATTAGCTCCCGAAATCGCGAAAATCAAAACTATTCTCCTTGACAATGGTTAACCAGAGCATGTTATATCTCGCACCATAACACGGACGCTGGAGGCACAATCCAAATCTGACACCAGATTTGGACCTGCCAAATGCCCTGTGTATCTCAAACTACCCTGGAGGGGTAAGGTGTCTGACAAATACGCCAGTCAGATCAAACACGCAGTGTCGCATTGCTATTACGCGGTTTCGACACGCATTGTGTTTTCTACACACAGGATGCTACCGTCAACTAGCAAGGATGTACTACCCACCCCCCACTTGAGTAATGTTATTTACCAATTTCAGTGCCGGTGCGATGCCAGGTACGTGGGCTGTACTTCTCAGCGGTTGGCTGATCGTATTAAACAACACGTCCCCTCGAATATATTCGGAACCGTACAACCAATCGGCGCACGCAGCCCGTCCGTGCCTGCAAATCTGAAATGCACGCTAACAGACCAAAGATAGCCAAATGCGATTCAGCGATTGGTCTCCATTTGCTGAACAATCCAGCTTGCGCACAAAGCTATGCGACGATCAATTCTCAATTATGTCCCGGGCCAGAAGCGCAGCGCATTTACGCTTTCTGGAAGCCGCCTACATTCAATCGCACAAACCCCTTCTGTGCAGACAAAAGGAGTTCGTCCAAGCTTTGCAATTGTTCTGAAATGACGCCGTCTGTGTTGCATCCGGGCTCATCGAGTATAATATAGTTGATTCCAAGTAATTTGTTATATACCTGCGTGATAACCTGATGAGTGCAGGTCGAAAAGCTTCGTTATCATGTCTCTTTTCGTGCCATATTGAAATTTTGTAGTGCCAAGAAATTATTTGTGAATTTTGATACCTTCATAAACTGGTCATGGATATTGCTGTTCCTAAAGTATGTAATATTATATTTTAGAAATAAGAAAAGGAGAAAGAAAAAAGATGATGCTGCCAGGTCATGATTTTCCATTTCCCCTTATATGTATTGTCCACGAGGGAAAACTGGCATACATAAATAGGTAAAATCAATCAGAGTTAAGACCAAAACGTCTTGCGATAGTTATTAAAGGAAGCCATTTCTGTATGTATGCAAGGTTTCATCACTGAACATGATTCTACAGGTGAGATCCAAAGTGGGAGATATTGTAAATAACCTTGCATTGATAGGGTTAAAATGTGTTTTCTCAGATTGAAGTAAAGATGTAGAAGTTCACTGGTGATCATTATTGATATTATCCAACAGGGGTGTCTTTGGAGAGCAGGGCACAGCCATGTTTGCATTTGAGAGAAAGGGTGTTGTACGAGTTCCCTGTGAAACTGAAGACCAGGGGCCAATGAATCTTGATGAAGCTGAGGAACTAGCAATAGATCTAGGAGCGGAGGAAGTATCAGATGGAACCGATGAAGATGGTCGGAATATTTTCATGGTAAGAATTATTGTACGCATAATATATAATATATTGTATTATATGATATAATAGATGAAGGTATTGAAATAGGCGTATGGTTTTAAATATATGATTTTTTGAGGGGGAGGGGGGGGGGCTACTCTTGACTACCCTCCCCTATTCGTCATCAACGGATTAAAGTAGAATTTCATTGATTTTGAATATTGATTTAATTTTTATTGTTGCATAGGTGAAGCTTAGATTGAACAAGGTTATCAAAATTCAATGCTTGGAAACATTTGAAGTAATGATTATTATCAATTATAACATATATATAGCCCCGCTATAGCACCTATAGAGCTCTTTGAACGCTGCTGAGATACATATATGTGACGTCATACCGGGGAGTAATCCTTCCTAAGCAGACGATACCCCGTAACATCTTACACATTTTCAGTGCCTGTTTTGTCATCTCATCTTCACTTATTTCTCTTACTCCGCTAGCGTCAGTATAAATGTTTATTTATTGCCTCGCTCTAAATTGCCTGCATGGTATTTTGATGAAAAATGCGGCGTTAAAAAAATAAAGGAATCAATCGCTTGTAAACAAAATAAGATGCCATTGTATATTCTGCTGTATGCACCGCGGCATGTCGGTTTTTCAAGAGGGAACGAATACCATCCATGCTATAATTCAACGGGCTTTACAATTGGAAAGTGTGATTTCTTTGATTGATTATTGACCCTTATCATGACTATTTACAAAAAAAAGATTTTAGTTACTTGAAACGGTTTCACTTCCCTTTTAGAATGATGTGAATTACGGTCATGGTGAAACACACCAAACTCTTTATAATTTAAGAAATAATTGCATTGCAGTTATGTTCACTTGATATAGGACGTCGTCTGCTTAGGCAGGATTGGCACCCGATGTGACGTCATGAAAACATCGGTATATTTCTGGTGCATGGCTCGGATATCCCAGACTTATAAGATTACCATCTGCAAGCTTTCTTGTTTCTAGAGATACATTATTGAGCATATTTGTGATTTTCTTTGAATATCTACTTTAAAGAACACTCATAAAAAGACCTTAATTCAATGTAAAGTGCACACCCTTCTCGTTCAGGTGATATTTGTTAGAAAACAGATGCATGTATGAATTGAGGAAATAAAATGACATCTCAGTTTCATAGCAGGTGCACCCATAAGTGTTAACCATTGAACATCTTTTATTCTTCCTATTCTGCTTGTTCTCATCTAGTTCATCTGTGACCCATCAGACATTCGCTCAGTCAGAGATGGTCTTGTAGGACGCTCTCTACCAATCCAATCTTCCGGCCTAGAATTTGTCCCCCAAACTACAATAGCCCTTGAGGATTCAGACCTTAATGCAGTAGCAGCACTCATCAATGCCTTTGAAATCCATGAAGAAGTTGTTAAGGTTTTTGACAATGTCATCAGCAAGGACTAGAGTGTCTCCTCAAACCAATGTAGACCCAAACTGTCCCCCAAGCCACCATTACCCTTGACGATTCAGAATTTAACACAGTAGCAGCACTCATCAGTGCCTTTGAAAACCATGAAGAAGTTGTAATGGTTTTTGATAATGTCAGCAAAGACTAGAGTGTGTCCCCAAACCATAATAAACCCAAAGCATTCAGGGAGAACAGTATGTAATACTGATGAGGCTACCTTGGGTAAACAAGACATATTATTATTATTACAAATCTCATTACAGTAGCAGCACTCATCAATGCCTTTGAAACCCATGAGGAAGTTCTCAAGGTCTGTGACAATGTCATCAGCAAGGACTGAACAGAAGATCATAACTCCCAAAAGCTGGGGGGGGGGGGGGGGGGGGGGGGGAGAGGGGGTGCTAAGAAATACATTTTGTTTCATATATGAGTTATCAGTAGTGATACAGTTACAGTATCCTCCAAGTCCCTTGTATGCTAGTTGGAATGCGAAATCAAATGTTCTATTTTGAAAAGATTTGACAGTGTACAATTGAGACCTTTTTCTTCAAGGAGACTTGACCTTAGTGGTAGTCAGTCAATACAAAAAGAGCTTTTCACCAAATTACTATATATTATATGGAAAAGATGCAGGCAAACATTTAAAGAAATATATTGCTAAGGTAAGGTAAGATTGTCATTATGTTGAGTTGAAATTATTGTCTTATTTTAATTGGATTCTCCAGAAGTGATAAAATTATGAACAACAGTTTCAAAGACTTCTTGATTGAAGAATGACAGTACTGCAACAAGTATACCCACAATATTTTACAAAGTTGAAGCTTGTCATATTACAATTATCTAAATTAGTAGCTTGATACAAAGATATGCTGAAGCTTCTTGTCTTGCGCTCAGAGTAAAATGCAAGAATGAACAGACAGCCAAAATCGGATAATATAAATGAAAACTTTGAGTTTTGCTTTCTTTTCATTCTTACAGTTTACTCTAATGAGTGCAAGATGAAGTTCCCCTATTGTGAAAATGAGATATTTTTTAAATGCATGGCATGTTTCTAACCAAACTAGGTAAATATCTTCCTTAGGCAAAGAGGATCTAAATTAATGCAAATGGGGTACCTAATCCTTAAGGAGGGTGGGGGGGGGGGTTTGGGCCCCCCTCCCAAAAGCCTGTGACAACAAATTGACATATTTCTTCCTCTGTAAAACCTCTTGTTGCATGTAGATTGTATCCAAACTAGGTAGGAATAATTCTTAGCCTTAGGGGAAGGAAATCTCAAGTTGTTCAAGTATAGTACATGTAGATCATTGTCTTCAAGGGGTCTGATGGAGGGGCAGCACCCCAAAAGTGTCCCAATGGCAATTATTTCATGTAGACATATTCTGCTTCTTTAAAACACATAGCTTGATTTCAAATAAAATTCACCGTCCAATAAATCTTAGTTAAAGGGCATTTAAGTTGTACAATTGGGGTACCTGGCCCAGACGGGGCTGAGGGGCAGCACCCCTTAAGTGCCCGAACCTGTGATTTTTTCACCAAGTTGAAATTTTTTGCACCGATGATCGCGCAGTGCAGGTGAGACTGCCCTGGGCATTTCCCTTGTTTTATACAAAATGGGAGCAAAAAATTAGCATCAATGTTGATAACGTCAAGTAGTGTGAAAATTCTGTCTTTTAAATAATGAAAATAAGCAGTGAAACTGTAATTACCTTCAAATATTTATTAATTTTTCATGAGTAGCCCCTTGACCTCAAATTGCCAACTTTTGAACCAGGAACTATTTCATTGAAATCAACGATTCTGATGAAGCAAAACAACCGAATTGGTAATAGCATAATGTTAGGCTTATTCATTAAAATGTGCATAAATTAATTTACATGGAATGCCATGTGAAACAAAATTCAGTTATTTCTCAAATGGTTTGATACTACTTTTAAGTTTTCATATGAAAAATATCCAATGCATAGTGGAGAAAAGATATATTTTAAGAGCATGGCAAATTGTAATTACCTTTCATACTTATACTCACATGGATAAATTGTTCTTTATCAAGGGATTTAAAATGCTTTAATATTTTACAAACTGTCATACTTTCTATATTAGATATACAAACTTGAAATATATTTAATTTTTTAATGTGAAAGAGAGTCTCTTTTCTCTTTTATTTTTGTTTGTGTTTTATACAGTCATGAATGTGTAAAGGTGCTACTCTAATTGATGTCTTAGAATGTCTTTCGGTGTGCCAAATTTATCTTAAAAGTTGGAAAAAGAAAGAAACTAATTGGCATTCTTCAAGAAAATCAGGTCTAATTTTGTGATACCCACTTTGCACAAAAAAATATGCTGTCAATATCTATGAATACAACTTATAAAAATGAAACAGTAGAATCTGTGTTTATATTCTTAATTATTTTGCTGCCCATAATTTATTTATTGAAATGGTGAATAGTACCTGCCATATGCATGTCCATTAGATTTGTCTTGGTCTTAGTCGTTGTATATAGAAAATTGTTTGTTATATGATTATATTTGTAGACAGTTTTGCACTCTCCCTTAAAATATAATTTCATTTTGCTACACAGGTGCGCATAAATACAGACATACAATCTACTCCAAACAAAGCATATCAGATATATTAAAGTTCATTTTGATTTCAATTAAAACAATGAAAAACAATATATTTTTTAAATTCATATCATTTGATCTGAATTAGTCATTAATACAACTATGGACCATAGAATGTGGTTTTCAAGGGAAGTTATAGAGATAACAAAACAAATCAGTATACTATACACTAGGAATTAAACGGCATTAAAACCAACTTTCAAATGCACTATTTCAAGACTGTCAGAAAATAGTTTCCTCCAAGTTGCATAATTATAGAATGTTCCAGCTTTTTCTTTACAAAAAAGATGATTAAGATTTTAGCACTATTCAATGTGGTTAACACAAATCATGTAAAATATAAGATTACATGACTTGTATAAAAATCCATTATCAATACATGCAAATGGAAACCTAGCAGATACAAGCAAAATAAATTCTATTTCATCTTTGCTTATTGTATAGGAATTATATGTTGTTCATTTAGGAGTATGACAAGTTGTATCAATCCAATATGACCATGTGCAGTATTTTGACCACATACTGTGACTGATGTATTGTCATCATGGAGGAGCATAATCCTTTGTGATTATACAGCGCGTCCCAGAAAATATGAAACCGAGATTTATCGATGTTTCATCATATCTTAATCACAATTATGATTAATAAATCACACATATTTGTAAAGCTTGGAACATCTTCTTTCATGTGATGCCACTCATATGATACATACTTCACGTATGAGTGTATAAGGACATTATGAAGCAGGGCTACCAAAAAGTCGTTTGGCCAACGATATCCGAATTTCAAAGAGATAATCACTTTTCTAGAAAGTTAATTTTCTGCCCTATCATATTACACCTCAGTCGGGAAAGTGATGCTTGCATTTCCATGATTTATTTAACGAATCCGTTTGCACTGGCTGCCTGTCCTAGCAATAAATATTCATGGCTGATCGTCAACAAAATGGAGTGGTGCGTACAAAATGATAAAAGCTGATTGATAGTGAGGTATGTTTTCATTAACCTACTTGGCCATGCAGTTAACAACAGAGCAACCTAGTATTTCTGATAACAGAATGGGGACGATCTGGAAGCCTTTAACAGACATGCCAACTAGTACGAATTCCTCACCCAGTTTCGCTCCTATTACACTTGATAAGGGGGTACCAACATCTATGGATGTCTGGAATTAATTTGGAACACAACATTACCATAATGCATCGCACCTGTCTCCTCGAACAACCTTTTGTTATCCACTGGCATTAACTATTTTTATGGCTCTCGGTTACAAGAACTGTTCTAAATTTTTACCTGTGATACACAATGCCATACCCCCTTATCAACCGTAAAAGGTAAGGAATACGATTTTAGGTTGGCAGCACTGCTTTAATAAATGGAAATGCAAGCATCAATTTACACCAACAGAGCTTTGTCATCCCTGGCTCATATTTTCCCGATTGAGGTGTCATATGAAAGAGCATAAAATGAACTTTCTATAGATGTGACTATCTCTGAAATTCAGATAACGTTGGCTACACGACTTTTTGGTAGCCCTGCTTGATATTGTTTATTCACTCATGCGTGAAGTATGTATCATATGAGTGCCATCAAATGAAAGAAGAGGATCCAAGCTTTATATACGAATATGTGTCATTTATTAATCGTAATTGTGATTAAGATATGATTAAACATCGATAAATCTCGGTTTCGTTTTTTTTCTGGGAAGCACTGTATATTCATCACAGACCAGTTCATCATTGGACAAAAGTTTTATGCCTTTTTCTTGGAATAAAGTTGCTCTTAACGACCAAGAAGCTTGCCAGAGGCTTGCCTGATGTGACAATGATCTCAATATGTGGTTTTGACAGGTATGCGGCTACCTTGAGGCTGCTTTCTTCTTTGTGTCTGTTTTGGTGTATACAGTGGTGACAGGAGGTCTGGTTGATCTGACTTTTTTGGTTTCAGTCCTGGTGCCTTCTTTGTCTTCCTAGATCCACCACCACCACCATTACCACCAAGCTCTCCCTTCCCACCTCGATCATAACTAAGAGGAATGTATGAGTTTAGTAGCAGTGGAGAATGAGAGCTGAGGACACTATCTATGCTCTCCCTTTTGGGATCGTACATTCTTGGAGTTCTACTTTTACTTAGAGCTGGGGTTGGGTCATCCTCTTCGCGTAATTGTGGTAGAGGAGGTTGTTTCTGTAATTGACCAGCTTTCTTGTTCAATTCAAATGACTTGTGAGGCTGTCTGTTTAGGTTTTTAGGGGGTAGTTCGCTGGCTAAAGTCGGTGGAGGGGGTCTCCTTTTTTGCCCAATTCTGCCACCTCCATGTGCATGATCAGAGTGATTTGGGTTAACGTTATCTCGATAGAGACTCCCATTTTTGCTGTTATATCCATTGTATCCAAAGGGATCATCACCACTTCCGTTTTCATCCGAAAATGATTTCTCTGGAGCTTTTGGTGTGCGATGATTCTTCTTCCCTTTAGGACTTGGAGGGAAATAGTTTATTTCAGGAACAGCAGTCCTCTGATTTTGGTGTTTGGTCAAAGATCTATTTGGAATGTCTTCAAAACTGTCATAGTCGGGGTGCTTTTCAACTGTCTGTGGCATCTGACGTGTAAGTTTTGGTTTTCTTTTACTCTCTCGTGGTCTGGCCATGTTATCACGATTCGTACTGTCGTTCCCATTGACTCTACTATCAACAGAAGTACGTCTAGTATGATTCAAGAGATCAGGGCTACTTGTACGATTTAGAGGTTTCCTGTCATCTCGGAGTCCCTCCCGAGCCCAAGTTAACGAATCAGCAGGTGCAGGCTGACCAAGCAGTAGATCCGGTGAAATTGACATTCCGTTTCTGTTTTCCAGTTCGTCATCCATTCCGTAAGATTCATCCAAAGATAGTCTACTGTTTTCCAACCACGGGATTCCACCTACTCGATTATTTGGTACTCTAGGTACAGAGCGACCCCTGTTCAATAGATGAAGGTTTCGGTTAGCCTTGTTAAAAGTCCTCTCGATCTGTGGGTACTCTTTATCTTGCCCGTCCAATCCAGTCTGCAAACGAAGTAACCTTAGTTCACTTGCTAGTTGTACTCGTTTCTCTTCCTCTTCCTGAACTGACGACTTTAAACGATCAACTCGCTCTCGTGTCTCGTGTTGATACCTGGACAGAAAAAGAGTTGAAAATAATAGATTAATGTTAGGCCACGAAATGATCAGACGTAGAAGATAAATGTTTAAAAAGAATTCACATACCCCTACATCTAATTACTTGTTTTCTAATATCACTGCTTTGAAATATAATTAATAAGTATGGTAAATTTTTCCAAACTTGAGAAAGCATGAATAAATATACCTTGTGAAAGTTTCTTTGAGGTCCAGTTCGAGTTTCAGGTCACTGGCCATCAGGTTATGACGATATTCGATAACCTGGGAAAGCTCTTCAACATCTTTCACTTTTTCATCTAGAGTCTTTATTTCCCCTCTTACATGCCGTCTGTCTGACGAGTCCTCGGCCTCTTCCAGCTGAAGAACAAGTTTCTCTTTGACTCGTCTGTAGCCTTTGAGTTCGTCATGCATCGCTTCCATCACGTTGATGGCGCGCTTCAGGTTGGACCTCAGTTTTCGAATTCGTTGATGTCGCCTGCTGAAGAACTCCAGTTCGTTTGTCTCTGCAGCCAAGTCCATTTGTCTGAGAGTGATAGAAGTGGACAACTCCTTGAGACGACATTCAACTGCCTCTATCACTGCGGGATACGTGTGACGGGGAATAATTGGCTCTGGATCTGGGCTTGCTCTCGACTGTGAGGGCTCATCTTGCGAAGCTGAATCAACTGAATCATATGGAATTCTTTCAATCGGTCTACCACTACCTTCTCCACCACTATCAATCTTCTGTCTTTCCTTTTTCCTGTGGTCTGGATCAGGATCGTGATAGTTGGCATATTCATCGAGATCTGGAGTGGCCTCGAATTTGTCACGAGACGATGACCTGTAGGGTTTCGTTGACTGATCCTCTTTAGGGACTTGCTCATCATCATCGAGTGATTCATCTACCTGACTGTAATCATGTTCAGGTTGATCTAAGGTATCATCTCGGATCTTTTGCCCCCGTAAACGCCTTCGTATCCTCTCAGCCTGATACCACCAGCTCTTTGCCAACTCTATGGCACTTTGTGTCTTACGTATGACGTCAGGTATAAGTCGCAGCACCGCTTCGAATCGAAGGTAGTTTGGATACTTCTTCACATCGTGGACTGAATCAGGATCGAACAACTTAACATCCACTTCCTCTGACTTCAGAAGGCTACCCCAGCGGACATCAATCTGCTGAAGCCGATGGATAATTGCAAACAGCTTCTCGCAGTCTTTGGAGATATCATACAACCTCTCCACTGGCATCGACTTATTAAGAGCCGCATAACCTTCAATGTTAGACATTACCAGTAGATTCGAACCTCGGACCTCATTACTTGCTCGACGGCCTCTTTCCAGCAACTTTGTAGCTTGCGGGATCTCCTCCATAACCATCTCGTAGTAGAATTCGAAGAGTACTGAATAGACACGGTCATCAAAGAGTGTTTTCATCTGTTTCATGTATTGTATCTCTTGATTGAATTCATCGATTCTTTTGATGATTGTTTGGTCATTAATGTGACTATCGTCTCGGTCAGAGTACCACTGATTGGTGTAATGACTCAAGGCTCTCAGAGAACGCACTTGACGATTGTCTGCGTGGGAAAAGTGAAATAAAAGTCTTAAGTACTTCATGAAGTAAAACTTTCACAATATCTCCTTCATCTGTCCCTATTTTTTTTATTGCATTCATAATAATAATATGTTTGAATCTTACAAATCAAAGATTTCATTTTATCGATAATCTTAGAAATAAGATATTTGAACAATAGCAAGATTTGTTTACACAAAGGCATTCCCACAGAAGGAGATGTAAGAATGAAAACCTCGTACTGTATCGCAGCTTCGTTCAGGAAATCCTTCATTTTAATGACCAAATTGTCCAATCTGGGGATATGATTACTTTTCAAACCTCCCCCACCAAATCTTCTGACTAAAGCCCCTTATCTCCTGAACAAATGAATTTTGTTTTCTTTCCTGTCGGAGAATTTACAGGCAGATTTGTGAGACAGCCCCTCCCCCAAAGATTTCAAACTTTTTAGTGACGCCCCTCTTTGTATTAGTAATGATATCATTTGAAACGACTAAATACATCAACTTCTGGGCTATAGGGATAA
The DNA here is from genome assembly GCA_025617745.1 of Heliocidaris erythrogramma. Classification (NCBI taxonomy): domain Eukaryota; kingdom Metazoa; phylum Echinodermata; class Echinoidea; order Camarodonta; family Echinometridae; genus Heliocidaris; species Heliocidaris erythrogramma. Next base: position 41,455,798 of record CM046870.1, on the reverse strand, counting down.
CGTTTAGTAAACAAACGGGTTAACTTACAAGGAATAACTCTTGCCAAGGCACGGTAAAGAGAACTTGTCTCATGTCTCTCTAGGAAGGTATTTAACAAAGTCTCAAAAGATTTCAGTTGCTGATGCATCATGGCGTTCTGCTTCCTACTGCTCGCTCCTCGCATCCGATCAGGGTGGGTCTACGGAGGAAGAGAGAGAGAGAGAGAGATGGAGGAACGGGGTACAAAGTGAAGAGGTTATTAAAATGAGTTAAACATCAAGGGAAGGAGTGGGTGAGGATAGAGAAAGTGAGAGAGGGATAGAGAAAGGAAGACAGAGAGAGTGAGAGAAAGAAAAAATGGGAGAGAGTGAGAAGAATGAGGAAAATAGAAAATACAAGACAGTAAACGTGGTAGAGGTAAATGGGGAAGCGAAGTATATTGGAATATAATGAAAAATGTACCTCATAAATGTAATTTGTCAATATTATTATAATGAGAAGGACTAAATGGATGGTATTCATAGTATTATTTAATTGGCAGGAAGGACAGAGAACATGTTCAATCGTTTCATTCATTTGGGTTAGCCAAACTAACTAATCAAAAATTGTTGATTAATTAGTAGATTACCACTGCATTTTAACTCGGCATTTTTCACGTGTATTTGCCGAACGACCGCAGAAACGTATTACCTGATATATGTTAAATGTCTATCTTATTTTATTAGACACATCGAACGTTTCTAGTTTTTGCTTGAAACTTCTAACATGATTTCTCTTCGGTTTATCTAAAACATATTAGATGATACCTCTAATAAGAACATCTATTTAAATCGACTTAACTAACACGTTCACACTGGTCATGATTATACCACACATTGTTGTGGCGAGGATCTAAGGTATTTTTATAGTTGTGGAAAGCAGTTCTGAAACTGACAATGTTACCCTGTATAAATAAAACTGTAAATAAATAAATAATAAATAAAGTAACCCTCTCAAAGCTGAACGTTCCCTTTGAGACGTGTCTCTGATCTCGAACCTCTCAGATGAATAATCGAAGAAAGGCAATTTAATAACTTGAACCATGAGACAAGAGATATATGTTTCCATGAACAACTGAAGATCGATCACTGAAGAATGCTTGTAGACATGTCGATAAACAAAGACTCTCTTCTCAGTTCGGATCCTTGTGTGTCATGGCAACCAGTATAAACAAAAACGCACCTTTATTGCTCAATAGGCATGTGTTCAAATAATAGTGCCTCTTGTTCATCACGGAGTGTTATTACAATGGAACATATTGATATTAGACAAATAGGATAATTGAATACTTGTCAATATTTGATCTTGGATGGCAGTATAATTAACAAAGCATATGATTTAGCATGCTCTCAAAAAAGTACATAATCCAAATTGAGATATTATAATCATTTAATATAAAAATATAGCGAATTCTCAAAGAGGGTATGAAAGATTGCACCTATGCATGCTTCATGGACTCCTATGATGGCAGACATTTATATGCAAGTACATATTGTTGCAAACAAATTACATTCGGAATATCAAAGAATATCGCCTAATGTTGATTGCGTTAAAACGGTAAAAACCCAAACATAGGCGTAGACAGAGGGAGAGGCATGCACAAGGTGGCAATGCCCCGTATTTCCTCTTCACCAGTTAAAATAAAAGTTTTGCGCGGAACCGAGTCAAGTCCTTAACCATACTCCTACCCCTACCCCAAGTGTTCTTAACCCTACTTCTTAACCCTACTCCTACTCCAAGCCCCCTCCCCCGTCTGTGCCCCCCCCCCCCCGTTCAACAAGTCTGGCTACGCCAATAAGCCAAAACTCTCCGCATCCTAAGACCCTCGTCCTTTCTTCACACCATACTAACTTTTTGAAGAGCAAATGTGACAGTACACCAAATTAAAAATTGAAGGTTTTTGTAATAACTAGCGCTAATTAAGATATCATTTCTTTTCAAAGGATATGTTTGTTTCTTTGCTTTTTAGAAATGTAAAGACGTGGGGGGGGGGGGGGGGCTCTCCTTTGCTCATTACGTAGTGTAAATCATTTTGTACCCAAATTACAAGTGATTCAACTACACTTAAAGGCATTGATGCATGATGACAAATGGATTTAATTCATAGTAATGACGGATTTATGAGCATGTCTATGGAGTATATTGTACATGCATGGCCTTGCAATAGAAACATTAATTAACTGTGGGTTTTAAATTGCAATACATGTATACAATGCCACATGGTTCGATCCCTTTCTGTTTGAAAATTGTCTCTTCCTCTAAATTACATACAGGTCAGTGTTATCTCATAAAAGGATTGGATGGGATCAGTGGGAGATGTGCATACTGGTGTACTATCGGGAGATGTTCTGGGGAAGCAGCAGAGTATTTAGCAGCGTTTATAACAGTTGCCATAGCAACATTATAACAGTGAACATTATGATAAATCAATCAGCCAACATGTGAAATAATTCAGGTCGGTCAACATGATGTCACGGAGAATGATCGCTTCATCGCTTTAGTCTCAAAATGTTATTTGCTCGTAATTATGATAATTACGAGAAGAGTGGAAAAGATCGAAATATTGCATGATATAGTACACACCCAATAGGATATATATGGTAAAGTCAATCGATAGGCATTGTTGACGCTGTCTCGAGTGATATCAATCGAACGTCTAGAGTGATGAGAGAGAAAGAGAGAGAGAGAGAGATGTGCAGAAACTTTTGCTGTGAATCCAATGATGATGATCATTGTCTGTCCAAGTGAGATCAATTAAGCAGAAACAAAAGATCAATTAAATGAACAACACGCTATCAATATGACATGTACATACTGCATACATACTGCATACCTACTGGATAGTGATAAAGTTTGACTTATGATATATGCATCATTTCATGTATCATATCAATATGTTGCATCTTCTATTGTGGCAGTCGAAGAAATAAATAATGAAATAATTCATTCTTGTCATTTTTGTTTTGCGATACGGTGATACTGATAATAATAATCATGGAGGTAATTACGGCTGTGTAGTGGCTGATGTCGTTATCGATATAGCTGTTGTTTCTGTTTGGTTTTGTTGTTGATGATGATGATGGTGGCGGTAGCTTCTTGGTAGTTGACTTCAAGAAACGATTAAATTCTGCAATCAGTAGTTTTGTGAAATGTCAGCAGTCGAAAACTAATCTTACACTGCGTGCATGCATCCCTCCCCTCTCACGTTGGTCCAGTGCCTACTAATTAACTGATGGCGATAATATCTGACCAATGTTCGTTGTTTATCTCGATTAATGGTCAACGTTCTAATCATGAAAGCATACAACAGTCGGTGTCACTTAACCACCGATAATATTTGTCGGGTCGAATTCAAAGCTACAGTGCTGCTCAAGAAGGGTGCTGGCTGGGATGTGTACAGGGTAACTGGAAAGGGAATGGGGAGGAGCAAGCTCTGGAGGTTTTTCACCAAACGGTCCCATGCATGGACTCAAAGCACCCCACCTTCTTAAGTCATTCAGTGAAACGTACAGGGATGTCGATCCGTGTTCACGATTGGGGAGGGGGGGGGGGGGGGGGAGGGGTGACCGGCGAGGGAGCGAAGCCAGTGGCGTATCTAGGGATTATGCAGTTACCCCCCCCCCCCCCCCCCGAGTGCCCAAACTTATCTACGTTAAGCGAGGGAGCAAAGCGACCGAGCGGGAAATTTTTCAATTTTTAACCCTAAAAAACGCAATTCCTTGTGTATTTTACCCAGGAAATTTTGCAATTGACCACCGCAATTCAGCGGTAGAGAAGCTCGAATTTTATACATTGCTAAACGGTTTTCTATTCACTCACTTCTACAATCCGGAGCAAAACTAACGAAACCCTAAATAGGCTTGAGAAAGAGTCGAGAAATGCAGCAAGGCTACCAAAAGTTGAAAACCTTTATCCTGTATTGGGGGTGCAATATTTAGCAGGAGTCATTATGAAACTTACATGATATAGCGAGCAAATCAATTATATCCTTATTTTTTCAAATCTTGAACCCTTTAAGCTATTTAAGAACTAATTAGGCCTACTGGGGGCGCGAAATTAAGAGATCCTGAAGGAAAATAATTATGACGCCCCTAGCCCTATACTGTAGTAGTAGTAGTAGTAGTAGTAGTAGAAGAAGTAGTAGTAGTAGTAGTAGCATTGGCGGATCTGAGGGGGGGGGGGGGCACTTCCGGCCCGTGCGCTCCCAGCCCCCCTTTGGAAGAAAAGTATGCATTTTCACCATAGAGCATCAGCCATTTTGTCAATTGCGCCCTCCCCCTTTTAGAATGAATACTTTTTTTCTTTTTTTGCTTGTCAGAGAATTATGGAGGGAAACTGGACCCCCCCCCCCCCTGGCTGGCAAGAACAAAAAAATACGGGTCAACCTTTTCCAAAAGTTGACAAACCTGCATTTGTGTGCCCCCCCCCCCCCGCCCCTTATACTAAATCAGGCTAAGTCTTCGGATCCGCCCCTGAGTATTAGTAGTAGTATAGTAGTAGCGGTTACATGTAGTGTTACCGAAGGTTCATAATTCTGATAGGTTCGTTATTCCGAAGGTTCGTTACTCCGAAGGTCCGTAATTCCGAAAGTTCGTTTTTCCGAAAATGAAAGAGGGTTCATAATTCCGAAGGTTCGTATTTCCGAAAATGAAATAGGATACGTATTTCCAAAATGAAATAGGGTTCGTAATTCCGAAAATGACATAGGGATCGTAATTCCGAAAATGAAATAGGGTTCATAATTCCGAAAATGAAATAAGGCACCTAAAAAGGAGGGGGGGGGGGCAAAACGACTGAGCAGCCCCTCTCCATATCAAGGGTAAAAAAAGGGAGGGGGAGAGAAAAGAGATAAGTAACTATTCTATATGTTTCCCTATGTTATGTTATTTTCCTTCCATCTAGGGGCGGCGCGACGGGGGGGGGGGGGGACAGGGGGCACAGTACCCCCACTTTTCGAAGTACCCCAAATGTGCCCTTTTTATTCCGAAAAATGCCCCCTTTCTCTCTGATAAGTGCCCTTTTTCCTTTCGAATAGGTGCCCTTTCGCCTTCTGATAAGTGCCCCTTTTCACATTTGGTAATTTTCTCCTTATCTCTAATAAGTGCCTTTTTTCTCCTGATAAATGCAATTTTACTTCGGATAGGTGCCTATTTTTCTTTCTTATAAATACCTATTTCCCCCTTCTGATAAGTGCCCTTTTCCTTTTTCCCTTTTCCCTTTCCCTCTTGTCATAAATGCCCCTTTTCATATCTTATAAGTACCCCTTTCCACCTCTGACAAACGCCGTTTCCTCTTTTGATAAGTGCCCCTTTTACTTATATTTTCCCACTGTTTCTTACAAAAAGAGGCATATCTAGCTTCAAAGAATCGGTGCGGTTTTATAGTAACAGGTACTACACCTACAATTTAAGGCAGTGGAGCTGGAGTCAAGAGGGGCACATTGCTCCTTACTCCAATGTGCCCATAATTTTCACCAAGTATAAGGGCAATACTTTCTGAAAAGAAAATTTTCCCCAAACTCGCTCTCTATACTCGCTCGCTGTTATAGTATGTGATGAAATCAACCAGATCGCATAAAGTATGATGATATCGATGTAATCATGGTAATCCTAAGGAAAAGCGACAGGGTTAATGTACAAATTAAAAGATCATTAGGCATCCCCTCCAAATTAATTTGCTGTTTTCATTTCAATTACTTCAGCATTAGGAAAAAAGTCGGACAATTTTTGCATGAATCATTAGTTGAAGCAATGTCAAGAACCACAATAAAAAAAGGAAGAAGATGAATTTGATTATTATTATTCCGATTGTAGTGTATACCAATATCACAACGTGGTCCCTGTTTTTGCTTTACTGTTTACCCTTTGTAGGTGCCCCTTTTTTCCAAAAGTGCCCTTTTTGACCAGTGCCTCCCGCCCCCACTTTGAAAGACGCTCCGCCGCCCCTGCTTCCATTATCTTCTCTTTCTAACTTTCCTCATGTTATTCTTTGTTTTTTTATCCTATCGTTACCTATTTTTAGCATAATGAATATAGATAGAGAAAATGATATAATAAAAACAAAGAATAACATAAAGAAAGATAGAAAGAGAAGAATATAGAAGAAGCTTAAACAAAGAATAACGTAATGAACATAGAAAGAGGAAATTATAGAAGGATAAAAACAAAGAATAACATAAGGAAAGAAAGAAGGCAAAGAAGGCAAAGTAGTAGTAATCTTTATTGGATAATTTCTTTAGCATAAGGCTAATCTGCCACAAACATTCTCTCTATTTTTCTTGTAATACTGTCACTTTCCTTTAAAAACTATAATAAATGAAGACAATCTATAACACTTTGACGTACGATTTTACCCAAAATGACTACAGCGTGTCTACCTACTTTGGAAAATACCTTAATAATTCATGTACGTTAGAGGCGATGAGAATTATGGCTTGCTCTTCACAATACAAAATTATTAAAAATGTAAGCACAATTTTGATGCTGAATATAGTGTTTGTTTTGTTTATGATTAGGGCGTATTAAATTTAAGATCGAAAGACATTTTAATCGATAATCGCAATAATATCAAGGCATGCATAATGTACAATACAGAAATGATGAATATACATTATACTTACATAATATTCGTCGTCTGCCATTTTCCACGTTGTTTCAGAAAAAAAGAAAATCAAATGTTAAACAAATATAAATTCATATTTGTAAAGCAAAGTCTTCTACTACACTCCATGAATGAAGAATGCCGACTGATTTCTGTCTTCGTAAGGTATACCAGCTAAATAGGAGAACGTGATATGTAATCATTGCCTAAAACATCAATGATTCTGTCACTATTCATACGACAAGATCCCAACAAAGCGACCCACGCTAGTTTTGTTCTATGCTACACGTGAATGTCATGAAATTGGATTTCAGATTAGTTAGCAACATGCATTGTTGAAGGGGGCGTAGTCATCAAGTCGTTGCTAGGTAGTACAATGCCTATGTCGGTAAATATTGAATGTTGGTTATCGGTATTGCTCCTTTTGTGAAATAGAAGATGGAAATTACTTGATCAAATCATATTTTTCAAACCCCAGCCTGTATTTTATCATTATTCATGTTCAGATGATTTAATGTAGCCATTTGAACAAACCGATGTTGTGTAAGGCAAGAAGTCATCAGTGGCGGTGACGGTCAAGGATTCTCGGGGGGGGGGGGGGGGGGTCACAATCCTAAAAAAAACAAGCTAGAACATAAACTAATGAATGAATTGACAAATCAACAACAGTATTTATATATTTTCAGATGCCTTTCAATTACTATTGTGTGCACATTTTTATTTCCTTTGGTGTAGGGTATACCGAATTAGGTTTTGTCGGGGGGGGGGGGGGGGATATGTAACCCCACCCTGAATCCGCCAAATCATGGACACACTATCCGGGAAGATAAGGTGGTATAATAGTCGATCCATATCTTCTAGGACATGTAGGAGAGGGGGTTGTTCCTTTGTAAAGATTGATGATTGGTCAAAATCCAATTCTTCTAAAAAAAAATGTGGATTACCCTATATGCATGAATACTGTGAGAATAGGCACAATAAATACCATGGACGTCTTAGGTGCCACCCACCCCTCTGAATTTACCCTAGCCATTCGCAAAGGTTGGGTTATTAACTAATTATGTTTTATTTCACATGATCACACTTTCTCATGTGACCATCTTAATCAATCTTTACGATTTAGGGAGGTGTTGATCATTAACGAATTGATCATACAGTAATGAGAGTAGCAACTATCCCCCTGCAACCACCATCTAGGATTATATGCTCCTGTTCTCGCCTTCCCAACCGAACACATAAGTAATTCATCCGTTCGCATGCATTCTTGTGAGGCGGAGCAAAGTTAATAGGATGAAAATTAATTAAAGAAATTCATATAAAATCAAGTATCTGTTCTTTGTAAATTTTTGAAGGCAAATGATGTTTAATATATTGTCATAATGGTTTTTACCCCTAGGCTGAAGTGAGCTTGTCTATGTGCAACCAGGATTTCATTTTAGGGGCGGTTATGAGCACGCGAGGCGTGCTCCCCAGGAGGTGGGTGCAGGGAGGGGGAGTTTTCCCCCTACCGCGCGAAGCGCGAAAGCTCTGACGTTTCATAACAAATTTGAGATAAAGAACGGCTCATTAGCATTTTTTTAGGCGGAAAGTTAGTTCGACGTCCGGACGGCTTTTTAGTTATTTGGACGCAATGTTGCACTGTATGTAACAGGGGTGGGTGCAGGGAGGGGAGTTTCCCCCTTCCCGGGAGTAGACCCCTGGCTATGCGCCTGTTTTTGTGTTTTTTTTAAGGGCTTATATTATCTTAGTGTATTTGCTCTATTTTAGCCTGCGATTCGCCGCGAGAGTTATGTTTAGCTGCATTTCAGCCTTCATAACTTTTGTTATCGCCGGGAAAAGCCCAAATAAGTCACCTCATTCAGGAAATTTTTATATTTTGTCTCTACTCTGAAAACCATAACGAATTCCATCCCAAAGTTTTAAAAATCATGGGCGGCGGTACCGGGGGACTGGGGGCTGCATGTTCGAAAAATGTCATTAATGAGTGAAATCAAATCAGCCCCCACTTACAAAAACGCTCCGCGGCCCCTGAGAAGTACTTATGTGAGGTGGCTCACTCACTTCCGAGGTCCACACCGGAGCAAAACCATTTTGTCTTCATCGCTTTCATAGAGATCCTATATTAGAACACCGCCCTCTGTCTTCTTTGGCAGTATAATCTCTCTCTCTCTCTCTCTTCCCCTCTCCCTCCCTACTCCTACTTCCTACTCCTCTTTCTCTTTCTCTTTTAGTTCTTCTTCTGTATTTTCATCTCTACTAAGTTACCGTGAACACATCGGGGTTTTTTTTCCGTAGAGTTCCACTTCTTAGGTATTATTTTAACACATGTAGACAGATGTTTATACTGTTTTTTACTGACTATAAATGTCATGAGGTTTAACCAACCTGTTAGTAGCAGGCACAGTGCGGCCTGTTGTAAAATTTGATCTTTTTAGCATGGTAGTATGTTCAGCTCCATCTCCTGTATATATGAATACCATTTCATGTTATATCACTTCATATATATTGTTATTCTTATCTTACTTTGTTAGGCATATGCATTTTTCTTTATCTGTATCTCTTGTCAGCTTGTACCATATTGTAATCTTTATTGTCTGTATATACTCGCATACCCCAGGGGTGATTTAATTTAATAAACTAATAATACATTAAATATAATAATAATAAACTATATAATAATAAACTTTGTAAAGAGAAAATAATGAAGTCATTGTAGTAGGTTTTTATTGTTAAATATATCTCAGGAGGCCTAAATTGTTTTATAATACAAAACATAAGTAAAAAGGGCATTAACAATCTCATGAAAAAGCTATGTAAACAATCTTCATTTACTCTGCACTAAAGCGGAAACAAACGGGTAAGAAAAGAAAATCCTCCTACAATGACTTCATCATTTTCTTTTCTTACCCGTTTGTCTCCGCTTTAGTGCAGAGTAAACAAAGATTGTTTACATAGCTTTTTCATGAGATTGTTAATGTCCATTTTACTTATGTTTTGTATTATAAAACATAAATAAAATTAGGCCTACTGAGATATATTTCACAATGAAAAACAGTTATTAGCTGAAAAGAGCAATCCAAACCACGAGAGGGGAATAAATGAAACAAAACAAACATAAACCCTACACCAAGAACCAATTCACTGATCCCAGTAGTTCCTCTAATGGCCCTACTGTAATAGAAAATATAATGAAATTACAAAATAAAGGCATGATAGCAAAGAATACTAGACTTGTCCAACACCTACTACAATTACATATTGCTAATCCAAAGAGGATTTCTATAGGATATTATATATTTCGCAAGTCTTTGTGATTGAGTTCCATTTTACAAATAATAAAACAAAATAAAAGTTTCTCCATTTTCAAACAGGGGCGGTGTCACGGGGAAGCGGGCAGGGTTTGGTGCATAACATAATCTGATCTCGGGCCATGGACATTTACCATGCTCAGCTAACTGAACGGCCCCGGGGTAAGAGGGGGGGGGGGGGGGAGTTGGAAGCCCCGACAAAGTGTGCAGTGCCAGGCCCCTATAGTTCGAGCCAGCTCTAAATAGCACAATCAGGGTTAATTGTTAGATACAAGGAAGTAGTTTTGTACATATATGTAGACACAAGCTTGCCTACAAGTTCATTCACATTCTGCCTTCGTAAATTAAGGTGCTCCTCTTCCCCATGCAGCTCACTCGATCATTAACACAGACATGACATGTGGGAGTGTGCAGAGCAAATGAATACATTGCACATTGGATTTGAAATTCTTGGTCAATTGGGGAATTTACATTGTGTTTTGTGGAATTTATTTATATCATTCAATGACGGATTCAAGGGGAACGTAACTGGACTTTGCTCCCGGACCCGCACCCCTAGGCTATCTGGCATACCTCAAGTACACAAGCAAGCCCCGCCCCGCCCCCCCCCCCATAAACAAAAAATAATGTGTCATTGTGTCCCCTTTCTACAGAATTCTGGATTAGCCGGTGATATAAATCAGATATCTATATATCATGTCCCCATGCATCCTGGTCTTAGGGGCACCACTGATATTTTGATAACTTCTTGCCATCTTGTTCTGTCCTTCGCCAGTCTTTGGGAGTTACTACATGTATATCCAGACATGTACAGGCAAATTTTGAAGCCTTCCTTTAAATGTTTCATTGTGACAAGAAGTGACGAAATCGTTAACAACACAATGTTAAATATCCGGCCATTAAGAGTTTGTCAGACGAAAACATGATTCGTTTATGAATCATGATCTGCTTACATAATTATGTATCAATATATCTAAGAATATATTTGAAATTATCATATGAAACATCAATTATATAATAAATCATGTCATTTTAAAAAATAAATTCTTAGTGATACAATTAAATGTGAAATATATAGGGATAACTTGTAAACATGCAGTTCAGCCAGTGGCTACAAAGCATTCTGGAAAAAAAAAACCTTAATGGAATTGAATTGAATTGAGATTTCTTCATATATTTTTTTCACTGAAATGCATCACAGGATATTGAGAGAGGGACGAATGAATTAAAATAAAGAAGAAAAAGAGAAAGAAAAAGAAAACAATTAGTACAAATACGGTAGTCCCACTGAAACACAAATGAAAAAGAATGTATAATCATAATGGTCATTTGACCATAATACATTCTTTTTCCTGTGCATAAAGAAAGATGGACATGAATACAATATAAGAAATCGTTGTTATTATTATTATAAAAAATTGAGAACACATCTTACGTGGAAGAAAGAACACAATGAAGAAAAGAAAGAAAAGCAATATGTCCATATAGCAGTATGGGAAAAGGTATCAGAGAAGTGCATGAAAAAAACAAAAATAAGAAAAGGAAGCAAGATGATAGAAGGTTCAGCAGATATTATGCTCCGTTAAATACCATTTAATTGATTTTAGAATGAGGAGAAAACAGTCCCTTATCACTGAACCTTCCGTGAACAAGAGTCATATTATTGGAGTAAATCATTTTCTATTAAGTATGTATCATCAGAATTAAATGGGGCGGTAGGGAAATAACAAATAAATGAAGTAAATAAAGATCTAAAAATGGACGATACATATTCAATTGCTTACATTTTGAAGACAATAAATTTATAAAAGAGATCAATTTCAACCACTTAAGATAAAGTATTCAGAAGACGTTCGGTTTTATGGCTTATTTTATTACACGTAAAAGGCACAAAATATTAAATACATTGTGGTAACATGATAGGAGAAAATTACAATATCACAGACATAAAACATAAGTTTTAATACAGATATATATTTTTGTATACTTCATCAGCCATTTACAATAAAGCAAGAAGATGTTTTCCATCCCATTCAATTCCGTTCTCACTCCATTTAATCTTTTATTTGCCTCGCCTTAAACCCTTCAATCAGACAGGTCGCATCGCTAGCTTTATTATGCTTAGAATACTAGTATTATTTATTTGGTCATGGAATTTGTGCGCTATATCCTATCTCCTTGGTCTCTCACTCCATTCAACATGCAGCTTGTCCATTCTTGTGAATGTCTGGTACTGTGTGTTGCTCTTTAATGTTCTATGTTGGCTTTTCTTGAGTATACTTCAATTGTAATTACGAATTATGTTATACTCTCTTGAGAACTCTTTGTTTTTTTTCTCGCTTCATGAAAATTCTCAACAAAGATTAATATTCCCCCCCTTGTTTTTCTTACATATGCATTACAATAATGTTCAATTTCGGGGGGCCACAGTTTACAAGCTTTGCTTTTCAAGTGGACTCCTCCATTTCCAATGCTTTGTTCGTGTTATTTATTTGTGTTTACTTTGTTCAATGAAAATGTACTTTCAATGCCTTATTCAATGTCATTAATTTTATAGTCACATAAGATTTTATTCTTTTGGATTGTACATGGATATTATAATTGTATTATTTACTGAATATTGATTTGTATTGATTTGTAATGTTGATGGAAATGGAAATAAACTAAACTGAAACTGTAACTGAAACCTCTTCTGTCACAAGGCTGAGCAAGATTACATGTGCAGAGCGCTGTGATATTATCAGTTTACTTCAGTGGCGGATCCAGGATTTTGTGAGGGAGGGGACCCAATATTCACAAAATTTTCTGACAAGCAAAAAAAAAAAGGGGGGGGGGCCATCAGCATTTTGGGGTGTCTTTTTTCCCCAGGGGAGGGGGCAGGGCCACCGCCCCCCTGGATTCGCCCCTGGTCTACCTCGAATGTTTGATTTCAAGTAATATGACTGAATCTTTTCATGGTCACGTAATAATGCATTAATAGTTAGGGTAAGACATGATATCAAATCTATAGAGAGAAATGTTCGCAAACGACAACTTTTCCCACCATCTTTCTGGTTCACCAAAGTTTGTTGATTTAGCCTATGAACCTTCAGCATTTCCGATCTGAATTTGGCGTTCTTCCATAACTCTCGCTGGAGGATAGAATTTCGCTTACACCCCCACTTTTAGGCTACATATGTTATGCATGTAAGTATTAGGCAGGTTGTCTGATTCTCGTTACGTGTTACAACATTATGTTTGTTTATAACATGCAGTTATTCCTCTAACACAACACCCTTCCATCCACCTGCTATGTATCAACGCTTACATTTTTTGATCACTGTCAATGTCGATGTCAATACAAGACAAAAATATATTTTCTTGCCATATTCAAGATTGAAATAAAAAATAAAATAAAAATTGAAATAAAATATAAAGGTGCTGAATCCTGGAATATTCTTGACCCCTTACTTAAAAATATGACCACCGTAAACTCTTTTAAAGCCAAATTCAAGCTGCATCTTCTTGCCACGTATCAATGACATCCTTCCGACTTAAAAATTGTGATATAACTTACGTCCTTCTGTAATGTTTTTTGTTTTTAGTATTGTTCTTTTGTTTTATGTTTTTTATTTTGTATTATAACTTTTATTGCTTGTTTTATACCTTTCTACTTATCGTATCATCAAACTGTCATTTATGTTATGGATCCCCCTACGACCTCAAACCACTGGCTTTTATAGGGCGTTAGATCCCCACACTTTTCGCTGTGTATTTTTTAAAGGGAGTGGCAAGTCGTAATCCATGGGCCTGACCAGTTGGCCTGACTCGGGGAAATTCGGATACAATCAGGTCCAATCGTGCGCTACCGAAGGAATGTTATTGCCGAATTCCTCGCGTGATCGTTAACTCGAATCCCTACATACGTAACCGACCAATGAGATTCAAATACTGGAATAAAGAACGGGCGATCTTGTTTACTCAAATTTGGGTCAATGTGCGAACTTTTATTAGCTGCGCGCGATAAATTGAAGTCGCTTTGAACTTTGATCCAGAGAAAGGAGCAGCCAACTGTAAAACCGCCCATAGATTGCGACTTGTCGCTCCCTTTAATGAAATAAATAAATTGAATTGAATCACTTCTTCCTACCCTAACTCCTCCATCTCCCCTCTCCACTCTCTACTTCAGTACTTTCCCTACCCCCCCCCCCTCTCCCCTCTCGACTGTCCCCGACACCCCCTCTCCCCTTTCCCCTGAAGCCCCCTCTCCCCTCTCTACTTTCCCCTAACGCCTCATCTCCCCTCTCCACTTTCCCATAACGCCCCTCTCCCCTCTCTACTTTCCCCTAACGCCCCTCTCCCCTCTCTACTTTCCCCTAACGCCCCGTATCCTCTCTCTACTCTCCCACGACGCCCCCTCCCTTATATATATATACTTTCCCAACGCACCCTCTTCCCCTCTCTATTCTCCCCTGACGTCTAGGAAAGGCATTCGCTCCATACCGGAAGTTAGTTTAATAGCCAGCAATTACAGTAGTCTAATAAAGTATGTAAAATGTCTAGGGCGAGTACATTTCGAAAGGCATTTACATAAAATGAGAATGACTAACAATTTCAGTTTTGAAGTAGACCCTGCTACGTTCTGTAACATGTACACATCTTGAAGATGCTTCTGACATTTGAAATTATTCTCATGCTGTTGACATGAGCATAAAACAGGGAAAGTAAGTGAATTCAGGGGCGTCGTGGGGGGGGGGGGGGGCGGGGTTGACTACCCCCGGACATTTATGTTTGAATTTGTAACATTTGTCGACAAATCTGAACATTTTAGAACTTTCCCTCTTGCTTCTTACCAAAATTCTCAGTAAACTTCTCGACCCATTTGGTACGATCCCCATTCCATTTAACCGAAAAGGCGCCCGAGGGAGTTAATCAATTTAAAAAACGTGTGCGATTTGGTTTATTCCTGAGGAACTGCATGACTTTGTGTGCTATAGTTACATGACTAGATGTTAAAAAAATAGTCCAACTGGCAATAATTACCTTCATATATAATGTATTTTTAGAAATGTTAACCCTGTGTTTGTATTATCTCACTGTCACACCCCAACTCTGAATTAACGTCATTTCATTTCAGTGCTACAGTATAATCCTTGTATTTCATCTGAAATCCTGACGATACGATGAGACATCTCAATCACCTGTTCTATGACTAATAACCTATCATGAAACTCTCCAGTGACTCTACACACCACTAGGCATTAGAAACCTTTCATTTTGAAACTAATCTCAAAGCTGAATTACAGCATGTCATATCAAGTACATGTAGTACATTATCATCAATGCGTCCAACTATCGCGTAAGATATCCAAGTACTCATAAGATTCCATCTATTCAAAATGATTTTGATGTACATGTATATCAAAATCTCTAAGCTTTAAATAAGTTGTCTAACATTGGGAGGATATAGTTCATGTTACATTAATATAAATATAAATTTCTATTTCCCATAGCATACTCAAATGATCACCACAAAACAACATCAGCAACATTATATCACACAGTACTAACATACTAATTCGAAAGATTCAGCAATAATGTTTAACGCTAGCCATTTGATAAGGCTTTGTCAGAATAACAGAAATGACTGGCAAGTTGAAACTAGCACATGAGCGTCATACTGTACCTCGCTCCTCACGCGAGTCATTCGTTTCCAGTACGAGGCTTTATCTAAAGGTTATTTTAGCACCTGCGTGTACTTAATGCCCATGCACAGTATATGCAAGTACAACAAATCATATGTCGTTTTTCCGTAACTTTATTTTATAATACAACTAAGATAATCAGAATTAGGAGCATTTGTATATTTTGAATTCAGTGGTAATTATAGCACCACGAGAGCTGAGTATTACTGGAGGTTTTTCAAGTACATGTATTACCATTTGTTTTCTTAGTTCCTGTTAAAATCATACTGCTCTAGGTACACATCACTTTGGAAGGTTTCCTATAAAATCTATCCAAAAGACGATCATAGTTCTCTTACACAAAAACAGTTGTGATCGAACTCAACTCCAAGAATCAAACGTATCTTGACTTTCAAGTTTCAACCAATCAGAATCACAGAGGCAAGACTTGTATTCTATCTCTGGAATTGTAACTCACTATGCAAGATGCCAATGCTTGTTTATACATAACTATAGCACCTTATTTCTTCATTACTGCGACACTTGCAAAAATAACTGAACTTGGTCTTCAAAGCGTTTAAAGGCCACCGCACACCTTACGATCGGTTTGCGACCCGATTTCAGAAGAAAATGTAATATCATTTGACAAATCATTCTGAATAGTCATACAGATAGTAAAATCGATAATACGGCCTTTGCCGAGTTTTCTAGTCGTTGGAATGGCCAATCGGCTCCGAGCCGTAGTGATTTCACAAAAATCGTACGACTGCCGACGATTTGAAACTAAATTTGCCCTTATTCCCTGTAGAAAGCTGACAGCTCACCAAAACCCTGTGTTTAGTATTCATATTACTTTTCAGAAGCTGAATGGGGTAGATTTCATTTGTTAAAACGCCAGTATTTAATTCCATTATGATAGCGATTTATTTCACAATTCGGATCGCAGACCGATCGTAAGGTGCGCGGTGGCCTTTATACATATAGGCTATCAGAACAAATTATTTTCTTAGTCCAATCTCAAAAATACTCACAAATAACGTGCACCATCAATGTTTGATTGATATCCCAGTCATACTTACAAACCGACTCTAAAACGATTGATCATCGACAAAATCTTTGCCATTCAGGGGAAATGTGTTTTGTTCGATCTATTGATAATGTAGTATCGGTATCGTTAGTGTGACTGAGGTATCATGGGGGGAAAGACTATTATTATTGTCATGACTTATGGACTCCAACACATCTTGTGCCTAATCGAGAGCGTTGATCCTCCCATATTCGATACATCTCTGTCGTCGTTTTCCCGTGTGTTGTGATCAATCTCTTGTATGCGCAGTACTTGTATGGTTGGTTATCTATATGAAACCCGGAATGTCCTGTCATTTTAATCTTTAACTTCTTCATACAAATTCCCATGTATACATCCTCCAGATAGAGATATCGAGTATGTAAGGACATGTTAAACGCGCGACCGGGAATGTCGCCGGACACGACATAACCCGTACCCGAACAGAATGATGGATAGCGCGAATTTGAATACATCTTCTTCGGCACGTACCACTTGCTTTTGGGGTTTCGAATAGGAGCATTCCCGGAGAACTTGTTCCCTACAAAATGGTTAGTCTTTGGAGTCTGAGGATCGATAAGATGAGTGATCAAAGCGTCATAATTGATGTACATGTCGTCATCTGTTTTCATGACGTAATCCACACCTGAGCAGTACTGACTAGCCCACTTCATGGTCATTATAGTCTTGAGTGTCAGATTCTGATAAGAATCCACGAAGTCTTCCATGATAATATCACCATGTCTTTTACTCTCCAATTCTATAAGTCTTTGGTGATACTGGTTCTTTGACTTAGCTAGCATGAAAACCGTGACTATCTGTTTGCCTTTCACTACTGTCTGCGATCCCCAAGTATCCCTAATGGCCTTCCGCTTCTCAAAATTCGAATGAATTGTAAACACACACACCAGTAAAAAGGCATCGGTTTTATTTCCGCCTTTAGTCCTACATACTTCCGGTTCATTCAAGACCAGGTTATAGTCATGTGAAGCGCTAAGACTCTTGCGCATGTTGGTAATGCCATCGTTTGATCCAGAGTGCCACCATTCAAGGAATCTTGAAATGAAGCCTATGGGTGGTTCTTCTGCTGTCTGGGTGTCCTTCTTCGTATCCCTACACAGCTTCTCCTCCTGATCTTTGGCATTCTCTCCATGATGTCTCACAATATCTTTTATCACTTTCTGATCACAACCAACTTTATTGAGGTCACGTCCAGAGATGACCCCAAGGTCACGTGGTTTCGAGGTGGATACCTGCCTGCTATTGATGACTTCCTTGCGTCCACTGTAGATGATAAGATAGAGGCAAGCATTGAAGAGTACCATCCCAAGGAAGGACAGCTTGATACGCTTGTGACGTGACAACGCTACGAACGTTGACAGGGCCTGCACCGCCCTCACGTACCCATCCGATTGACTAGACATGACATTAGGAAGCTTTGTACGATGTCCATCAAGAACGACATCAATCTGTAAAAGGTAGAAATTAAAAAAAAATTATATTTAATACAGACTCAATTGAGATGAAGAGAGGAAGAAATCTCATGTATATAACAAGGAAAACAGACATAATTTTATCACACTCTGGAAAATCTGTTTAATTGTGAGAAACGATTCAGGCATGGTGTCGTCTTAATAATCATAGAATTGTTGGGAAAATATACTTTTAATGCTAGGATTTTGACAAGGACACGAAACTACTGGAGTGGTACAAGAATTAAAAAAAAAAGAAAACCAGAGGAACACTACTACTACAAACCTAAATTCAGTTAAGTTCATGACTCAAACTGTTCTTGAAATGTATTATGATAACCAGAAGAAGAAACCTACAATTACATGTTAATTGACCTCTTTGAACTTTGACATTTGACCTAACAAACCAAAAACCTCCGATAGCTTTATCTCCTGCTAGTCATGTATACAAAATAGTTGAGATATGGTGATAACAAAATTAACAATTCTTGAACTTCAAGCACAATGACTCCTATGACATTTGACCTTTGACCTACGGTAACAAAAAATAATCAGTTTGTCTCAAATATGGTGATAATACTAGTACCAAGTTTGAATTTAAAGGCTCAAATTGTTCAAAAGATATTAACAATGGAAACTAAAAACCTGGCATTTTACGGTGAATGACCTCATTGACCTTCGAACTTTGACCTACTTACCTCAAAATCATATCAGTTCGTCCTACTACAGTGTTGCATACTAGCACCCAGTTTGAAGTTCATACTTTAGATATTTCTTGAGATGTCGCGTCAATGAGGTGAAATCTTAAATTTCAGTATTGACCACTGTGACTTTTAACCTACATACCCCAAATCTAACCAGATCGTCCTATGGTGATATTTAGTAGTACCAAGTTTGAAGATCACACCTTAAATGGTTCTTGAGATGTCGCGTTAATGAGAAAACGGGACGGACGGACGGGCGAACGGACGGTACGGACAACCCGAAAACATAATGCCTCCGGCACCACCTTCGGTGGGCCGAGGCATACAAATTATTCACGAATCTATTATTGAGTATAGGCAACGTATCAAGATTGAGACTGAGATTGAAAATTATGAGAAAGAAAGAGAGAGAGAGAGGGGGGGGGGGTGGCGTTACAGAAACGTAATGATGAATAAATTGCCTTCGTTCGGTGTGCCTATTCCCATACAAATGGTAAAATGGTACAATGCTAAAAGCCGACAATATCTTATAAAGAGACAATACAATCAAGCAGACATATCTTCAGTTGCTATGGTAACAAACGATTTTATTCGCTTCGACATTGCCTGCTTTCGCAGCGTTAGCTCAACTCAGTTACTTTTCTCTTTACAGATTTAATTTCGGCCTCTCATTTTCTGCGTGTTCTTTGTGCTTCTTTTCAACAATAAATACAGCTGCTGTTTTATCACATGCACGGCGTGTATAGATACCACTGAGAATATAAATGAAGTTAGAATATTGATTTTCACAAAGAAACATGTCTACATTTATCCCCAGGCAAATACGATTAGTAGACATACAGTACATTGTATTCCCTCGCTACAGCAGTCTTATGGATATGAATATTAGTATTATCTTCCTTGCGTCGTGATTTTCTATGGAAAATGCAGTCACATTTCCGTGGGTAGAGCTATAGGACTATGTGCTTACAGTACGCTCATTCAGCCTTAGTTCTCTCTTATATTGCGAGCTATTTTTATATCGATTACTCGTTCGTAATTACTATCATATTCGTCATTTCATCCAAAGTTTTTTTTTTAATCATACATCAGTTTTGATTGGATATTTTACACTTCCACCTTTTGTACATAGTAAGACCATCCCTTATCATATACATGTAATACTGTGTACACACACCTGTCATTCCTCTAGCTGTCCTATTATTTAGTATGTTTTCTCTCGTATCATTTCATACGACATGTAGTATCAATATCAAGGCCTTGATTTTGGAGACATTACAGTATATGAACAATGTATCGCATCAACAAATATTGTTCTCATTTAATTACTATTCCATTTTTAAATTCAAATATATACTTATTGTCACGATCAGAAATTACATTCTCAACGATTCGAAAAAATATACATTGAAAGTTAAAGACTATAACGAAATATCTGCCAAATCCAACATGATAAAATTACTATCGAAAACAAGCTGCTGAAAACTGCTTATCCAATAATAGCGAGCCAATGGAGTAAAATGGAGTCAAAAGGGGCCTGAGCTTTCGATCCTAGCAGAATCTTCGTCAGAGGCAAAAAGAAATAAAAGAAATAAAATTACAAAATATCGTAGATGACCAAAATTTATAGTCATAAATTATGTTGGTGCTAATCACACTATCAGACATGTTGGTTAAAAATCATTAAGTTGGTTCAAATATGAACCTACCCACTGTTGGTTAAAAATATCCTCATAATTATGTTTTACACACATTTTTTATAAAACCAACAGTTGGTAGGTTCATATTTGAACCAACCTAATGATTTTTAACCAACATTTCTGAGAGTGCAGCACCCGATTTTCAAAAAGAACGTTCTTGTCAGTTTGGTTTTCTGACTCTCACCTGCTCAATGCATGATAAAGTTATTCATACTGATTTTCAGTCATTTTTCACTCAAGGTATATTACTTCTGTTCTTGTAAACTATATCTGAGCCTTTCATTATTATGTTAGCAAAATGGGGTAACCTCGCTAGTCATAAGGACCGCTATTCATAAGGACCACTTATTCGTAACGCGTGACTATGAATTGCGGTTTTGTATGAATAGCGGTTTTGTATGAATAGCGGTTTTGTATGAATAGCGAGCAAACCATAGACAAATTACTTCGCTATTCACAAGGACCTCCATTCATAAGGACCACTATTCATAACTATTCATAAGGACCGCTATTCATAACGCGTGACTAAATAGCGGGTTTGTATGAATAGCGGTCCTTATTAATAGCGAGCAAACCATGACAAATTACTTCGCTATTCACAAGGACCTTTTAGAGCCCACAAATGTAAAAATCAACCACAAATGTAAAAACTACCACAAATGTAAAAACATTGCACCTGCAAAAGTCAAAATAACCACAAATGTCATAACATGTCACCCACAAGTGTAAAAATAACCACAAATGTAATAAAAATCGCCCATAAATGTAAAAACATTTCGCCTACAAATGTAAAAATTTCCATTTTTACCACAAATGTCATAACACGTCGACCGCAAATGTAAAAACTCATTGCTTGCAAATAATGCACCGATGTAAGTTATTATGGTAAATTGCCACTTGGTCTAATGCCAATTGGTCTAAAAACCAAATGGTCCAACATCATTCGGTCTATTCGTCCATCACCAATTCGTCTAATATACATTTCGTCTAATAGCCATTTGGTCTAATAATCAGTTTAATCACTATGTCTAATCACCACTTCGTCTGTAGCCAATTCGTCTAAAACCTATTTGGTTTAATACCCATGTGGTCTAAACCCATTTGCTCTAAACATCACTTGGTCTAATAATCAGTTCGTCTAATGTTCACTTGGTCAAATCTATTTCGGCTAAAAACAATTGGTCTAATAACCAAATGGTCTAATCATCACTTCGTCTAATTACCATTTTTGTTAATCATCGTTTGGTCCAATTCTCAGTTCGTCTAATAACAGTTTGGTCTAATGTTCACTTGGTCTAATATCCATTGGTCTAATACTACAGACAAACTTTAGACTGTCACAGTTTCATAGGTTTATTACCACTTGGTCTACAGCCAGTTGGTCTAATAGCCAATTGGTCTAACATCATTCCATCTAATATCAGTTGGTCTAATAACCAATTGGTCTAATCATCTTTTCGTCCATTTACCATTTGGTCTAATTTTCACTTCTTCTAATTACCATTTGGTCTATAGTCAATTCGTCTAATGGCCATTTAGTCTAAAACCATTTGATCTAATAACCATTTGGTCCATTATCAATTGGTCTAATTGCCATTTCGTCTAATCAACAAATGGTCTAAACCCAGTTGGTCTAATACCCATGTGGTCTACACATCATTTGGTCCATTTGTCAGTTAGTCTAACCTCAGTTGGTCTATAATCATTTAGTCAACACTCATTTAGTCTAATAACCATTTGGTATAATTGTCATTTGGTCTAATCATCATTTCGTCTAATGACCAACTGGGGGGGGGGGGGGTGGTGGGGGAGTACAAAAAAAGAGGAGAAAAGGTGACCTGATCGAGCATGGCATGAATTAATTACATTATTATTAATAGCATTAGTTGTAAGGAAATAACATATACAACAGCTTTGGGAAATTTCGCGGAAATAAATACAATGCGAAAGAAATGACTGAGCTACTTTGGTTGAGCTACGCAACGTTATTCTCGCAATTTCTTTCACTTGTATTTATTTCCACGAGATTTGCCAAAGCTGCTGTATATGTTATTTCCTTACAAATAATGCTATTAATAATAATTTATTCTAATGTATACATGTATTCAAAGCATTCGCTTGGAAACCACTAACCCGTCTCCGTGGTCTAGTGGTTAAGGCATTGGCGTTCTAAGCCAACGACCCGGGTTCGATTCCCGGCGGAGACATTTTTTCAGCCTTTGCAAAAAATTTCAAAAAGGGAGGACAGCTCTGGGGAACTTTGATTGAGCTATACGCAACGTTATTCTCGCAATTTCTTTCACTTGTATTTATTTCCACGAGATTTGCCAAAGCTGTTGCATATTTTATTTCCTTACAAATAATGCTATTAATTATATATATATATATATATATATATATATATATATATATATATATATATATATAACCATTACCCTGAGGAAGATCCGTGAGGATCGAAAATTTGGTGAAAATAAATATAAAAGTTGGAATTCAATGCATTACCAATGTCTTCTCTGGAATTCATTAATTGTATCTCTCTTCATGCTTTTCCAACACGCGGTTATGAAATATCATTATATATATATATATATATATATATATATATATATATATATATATATATATAACTCTATATGGTACCTTAGCAGGACAGTGCTTTGTTAGGAGCATTGTCTGAATGTCCTGCTAATGTCCGCGAGTGTCCTGCTAATGTACAGCAATGTATTGTGACGGAATAAACCTCATTGTTCACTGTCCCGCTAACGTACCATCCAGTGATATATACAAAAGTAAATGATGAATAAGACAACCGTTAAGAGATGACGGTTGTGTTATTCATCATTGACTTTTGTGTATTTTTCATCACCCGACGCAGGACACTTATTATTTATTTTTTATTTTTTATTCTATATATATATATATATATATATATATATATAATTAACTCTATATGGTACCTTAGCAGGACAGTGCTTTGTTAGGAGCATTGTCTGAATGTCCTGCTAATGTCCGCGAGTGTCCTGCTAATGTACAGCAATGTATTGTGACGGAATAAACCTCATTGTTCACTGTCCCGCTAACGTACCATCCAGTGATATATATATATATATATATATATATATATATATAAAGCTTTATCCTTCTATCATTTCTCTATCTTTTGCTATGTTATTTTTGCTCGGTTTTATCCTTTCATTTTTCCATATTTCCTTTAGTTGTGTTATTCTTTAATTCCTTCTATCACCTCTTCCATCTTTCCATATGTTAATCTTTACATTATTTCTTTTATAATTTTTCTCTTTCTCTCTTTATTCCTTGGTTTATCTTTCTATCATTTTTTCCTATTTTGCATTATTCTTTCTTTTCATATTTTTTCTGTTTTTCATCTCTAATTTCGTTATGTTGGAAACCACTAGTAAAGGACTAGTTTAATAAATTTTTACATTTGCGGTTGACATGTTTTGACATTTGTGGTAAAGGGTGTTTCAATATTTTAGGGATTTTAATGGTCAGGAAAACCTCTCACACACGCACACACGCGCACAAACACATACATCTCATAATAACTTATCTTACATGGGTACATTATGCAAGCAATGAGTTTTTACATTTGCGGTCGACATGTTATGACATTTGTGGTAAAAATGGAAATTTTTACATTTGTAGGCGAATTTTTTTTACATTTGTGGTTAAACCAATTTTTACATTTGTGGGCGATTTTTATTACATTTGTGGTTATTTTTACATTTGTGGTTGACATGTTATGACATTTGTGGTTATTTTGACATTTGCGGGTGCAATGTTTTTACATTTGTGCCTTTTGTGGTTGATTTTTACATTTGTGGGCTCTACAGACCTCCATTCAAAAGGACCACTATTCATAACTATTCATAAGGACCGCTATTCATAACGCGTGTTAAATATATAGGGGTTTCCTATGAATAGCGAGCGGACTCCAGCAAAACTATTATCCACGTCAAATGTACGTTGGACAAATAAATGAAAAGAACGAATGACTATATATTTCCATAACTGCCTTCAAGAAATGGAGGTATTGGCGTGGTCGCACTTCGTTAATTATAATATGGCAATAGTACTCTACTCTATATCCCTGCGGTGGTTAGCCTTAAAGCAAAATTCCCTTTTGAAAGTAGATTTTACCTCTGTCGAGAAAAAAAAAGTTTTACCCAGTTTTTCTAGTCTTATCTTGTTAAACCATGAAAAAAGGAAGATGAATTTATTAGTATTCATCTCTGGTTTGCTTACTTTGGTAAGCTTCTGGTTTTACTTTGCTATTTAAAGCTTGTTAAAGCAGAACCAGTCCTGTTTACATGAATGCAATCGGATTTCTAGCTAAAGCCAAGGATACATTCATATCAGAAAGTCTGTGGTAATATGATTTAAAGATCACATTGCAAGAAAATTCCATCAAAATAAATACTGGCTTAATACTTATTATTGCATAGATGGCATAAATTATACAAGGTTATCCAAATTCAACGCTTGGAAACATTTGAATTAATGATTATTATCAATTATAAAACGGTAAAATACAGCCCCCGATATAGCAGCTGAAGAGCTCCTTGAACGCTGCTGAGATGTGTGACGACACACGAAGGACCAGTCCTGTCTAAGCAGACGATGTCCCATAACATCTTACACATTTTTCAGTGCCTGTTTTGTCATCTCCTCTTCACTTATTTCTCTTACTTGACTAGCGTCAGTCTTAATGTTAGTCTGTTGCCTCACTCTTAACTTCGTGTATGGTATTATTTTGATGAAAAATGCAGCGTTAAAAAAATAAAGGAATCAGTCACTTGTAAACAAAATAAGACGCCATTGTATTTTCAGCTGCTTGCACCGGGGCATGTTCGGCGTTTCAAGAGGGAACGAATACAATCTGTGATATTATTCGGAGGGCTTTTCAATTTGAAAATGGGGTTTATTTCATTGATCATTGACCCTTCTCCTGTGTATTTACAATCAAGCGGTTTTAGTTATCAGAATCAGTTTCACTTTCCCTTTTAGAATGGTGTGAAATAAGGTCATGTTAAATATACGAAACTCTTAAATCTATAATTTGATAAATAATTGCATTGCAATTACGTTCATTCATGACGACATCAAAATATATTTCTGGCGAATCCTCGGATATTCCAGATGCTTAGAAGAGCTTTTATTTATGTTGTTTTTATAATCATCAGATACGCAGTTGACATAAAACTTATACGATTGCCATCTGTAAGCTTCCCAGTTTCTAGTGATACATTAATTGCCATATTTGTGATTTTCTTGCAATGTGATCTTTAATAAAAACTTAAGGTCTGATAATAGAACTGCATTTGTGAAAGTTACTCTGTATTGTTTACCATACGCCCTACAGCTTGGATACTTGAAATGCAAATAAAATGTTTGTGAAAATCAAATATATATAGAGAAGCCTAAACGCAAACATGAACAATGAACTATAAATATAAACTCAATCAGCTCAATTTCTCATCTTTCTTTGCTTATCACTATGATACTATGCTATTATTGTCAAACCTTACGGCAGCTTCGGAGGTTTTTATACAGGCCTGTTAAGTGTTAAACCTATTGGATGACGTGAGAATCATATTTGTTGTCATACACACAACTCAAATTACCTTTTAAACCATCCTACAAAATACCAGCATGTTTTATCAATGACCCCGCAGATACTGGTATTTACCATAATTCACGCACTTCATGACGTTCTTGAAGTATAATTAATGAGTTCAAGTAATGCATTTTGAACGAGCACGTACACAGCTTAAATGTTCATGTATAGCTTACAGATATCATGGATATTGATTGAGAACAGTTCCCCTCCATGAATACAAAAATCTTTAAACTTTACAAGATGTCGCAATATTGATTTTAAAAGAAGAAGGAAATAAAATATAACCATATTTGGAATACAAATGTGCATAGGCCATTGAATAGTCATTTTCAGTTAACTGATAGAAGCATTTTCATCAATATCCCGTCATAAATGAAATACACATAGAATTTATTATCTCTCGGGATCTCACAATCGTATTAAAGGAGAATTAACCCCTGATTACAAATTTACTTATATTGGAAGGTGTAATAATTATATTCCTACTTATTGGCCTAAATCATTTTCTAATAAGATATAAAAAAAGGGTATAAATAAAATATTCCAACACCCGGTATCGTCTCCTACTCATTTACATGGGGGCTGCCATTTTCTGGCTGATTTGGAGTTGTACATGAACCATTGAGAAATGTTCCAGTCAGGAAGATATTTTGAATCCAAATCCTAAATTGATTTTCTTCATTACCTAAAATCCCATATGTGACGAAAAATATAAAGTGGGTGTTTACATGTATTATACAAATTAAATCTTTATAATGATACTTTTAAATTGTCTGGTTTTGCTTAACAAAAATCTATTTTCTTGGGTTTGCCAAACAGAGCAGAACATAATATATGCAGCATGCATTCTGACTTTTCAAGTCCATTATCCGAAAGCAGGTGAATGCATAGTTTGCCGCTATAGATGCTCAGGAAGAAGCATCCATAAAAATTGAATTAATTTACTCCGTCCCATACATCCAGTATCGAGAAAATAGATTTATATTAAGCGAATATCGATTTTCAACAGAAATATATAAGGAAATCTTCAGTTTAAAAATAAATTGACATATCTATTCTATATTTTTAATCTCAAATGGGTTTTTAATTTTGAAAAAGGCAATTGAGCATTTGGATTAAGAAAATCTTCTTGTACACATAAACAAAATGGCAGCCCCCATGTGCTGCTAGCAGACGATACATATTAATAGCAGATGGTAAATTTTGCTCAGAAAATCTTGATTCGTATCGATCTCGTATATTTTGACGCGAAGCCATATAGTCTAACAAGTAGGAATAAATAACACCTTTGAACACTATCATCTTTATTTTTGAGCGTAATTCTCCTTTAAACTCTATTCCTCGCAATCTGATATCTCAGCCATTTTGGATAACAAAAAAAAACAACCCCCAACTAACTATTCACAAGATCTAACCAAGTGAGCCCTGACTTTTAAACCGAAGTAATAAACAAAAGAAGATGAACTTTAGTACCGGTATAGTCCCGACCAGTATGTAGTCCCATGTACATAATTATGTTCTGCCACCCACCTTTCAGTGCAGTGTTTTAAAACAAATTTCTGTAGTACAGTATATGGAGGTGCAGAACAAACAACTTTGCCAGGGCCGTGGAACTTTTTTTTTTTGGGGGGGGGGGGGGGAGCAGCTCCCAACTTTAAAAAAGTCTTATCAGCAACCCTTTTCTTTTCTTTCTTTTTAAAATATGTTTTATTGAATCAAAACAATCATAATCATTTACATATGATTACACTTTTGAGTAGACACATCTCATAATGCTTACAAGTTACGTAGAAGAAAATAAAATGCTTGTTCAAATGCCCAGCCCACCCCCTCCACTTAAAAAAAACCTGGCCTCCAAATACATTTATCTTTACCAGAGCAGACTACTACCTTTAATGGCTAATGCAGTCCATCATCACGGTCAACGTGGTAATATCATGATCATTATCCTATAGGGTTCAGAGTGCACTTATCTTGTGTACTCTGTGTTTTACATTTGCATATTATGAGCATCAGTTTGTAATAACAGCGAGATGCTCTTTAGCAGCTCTGTCGATCACAAGCAACCAAATACAGAGTGCAATCAGATACATGAATTTACAATATGAAAAGAGGTAGCCATATGTGACTGTGAAGTGTATGTGTGTGTGTGTGGGGGGGGGGGGGTGTTTTGTGTTTGGGGTGGGGAGGGTTATGTTTGTTTGCATTTATTACGTTTTTATATCATTTGTAGATTAGTTATATACTCCTTGTAAATATGTTACACCTTGCCATATACCTAATATTACAAAGGGGCTCCGACCACAAGATGTGCTTCACTGGGGTCCCAAACCTATCATTCTGATTTCTGCAGTTATTTCTTGTACTTAAACTAAACTAACTAAACTAAACCAAATATTGACAGGAAAATATGGTCAAGTATATTCGTAATTCTACATTTAAAGAGAAGCTTGAGTTCTAGGAAAGGTGAAAAAATAATTTGTGAGCTTTCTCATTCCGTTTATGTCAGTTTGGAAGAACAGCAATAGTAGAAAAGTCCCCTGAAAAGGATTGCTCTTCAAATATGCCCTCATATTCGAAATGTGACGAGAATTTGATGAAGTGTGTAAAAAGTGGCGGAGGGTGAGACCAACCACTGCGGTAGCCTCTTGTCGAGGCCCTGGCGCTGTTGAAATCTTTGGCGCTGTTGAAATCCTTGGCGATATGGAGGCAAAATTTCTGGCGAGCGAAGCGAGCCAAAAAAACCGAGGCGCTTGCGCCGAGGGCCTCTTGACACCCGACCTGAATTATATATTCATGAGGCACGATTTCCTACTGAATTATGCATGAAAACGTGAATAGTTAGATAACCGCGGCGATCGCCCAGCCAATTGGCCAATGAAATCTCAAGGATTTCGTACTTCAGTTCTGGACTAGTCTATTATTATTATTTTTATTTATTTATTTTTTTTTTTTTTTTTGGGGGGGGGGGGATTACGTAAATCTCTTGCTCAAAATACATTCACAGACAAGCACATTATGAAGAATTCGATCTCTAGCTTACAAACCATGGTAATTTGAAACAAGACAAATGTACATATTTCTCAAGAGATCATCATATATTTACAAATAATAAAGAATGGGCAATAAAAGTCACCGTTCAACAATAGATGCATCTCCATCAATTCTGATGTAACCAAGGAGTTACCAGCAACTTCACTGCCCGGCAAGGCCCCGGGGGATCCGCCTGGCCCTCGCGAAGCATGCAGCAGTCTCACTCTCCATCCCTGGCCCACGAGGTAATCAGCACAGAGCGGTAGCGCGTGAAAAATAACACTTTTTCCAAAGCCAGTAGGCAGATTCACAAAAACGTCTTGTCCTTTAAGTGCAGATTTGATTGCATCAACTTGCAAATCTTTGAATCTGTCAATCTTCGACATTCTAGCGGCATATTCTAAACTCTTACAAATATCGTCATCACTCGTCGTGGAAGAAACGTTGAACGCCATTTTGGGCTGCGATTATTATAATTAATATGTAAGAAATAGCGTGCAGTCGAGTCATGAATATTTAGCATTACGTCATGGTAGCTCGCGCTTATTGGATGATTTTCACCGACCAAAATTTGGTCGGAATATTCGTCAAAACAATGAAATACAAAAGAAATTCAGATCAGGTGTCAAGAGGCCCTCGGCGCAAGCGCCTCGGTTTTGCCTCCATAGGCATAGCCATATCGCCAAGGATTTCAACAGCGCCAGGGCCTCGACAAGAGGCTACCACTGAGGGGACACTGGCATCATATGGGGGGGGGGGGGGGGGGGGGGGATTCAATACGAATTTGCTAGGACACTGATTAGGGGGAGGGTGCGGGAAAGAGTCCAATCGTATTCTTCTCTCGTCCTTTCGTTTTTCCCTTTAAGGTTCTCTCTTTTTCTCTCTTTTTTATTTTTTGTCTTATTTTCCTACGCCATGGGGGGGGGGGGGGGAGGGAGGGGGTGGGCACGTGCCATTCCGTGCTATCCCACTATGTGCAGTAAAGGTTATATGCAAAATAGAAATATAGGAGAAGCCATACGATTAATAGACATGTGTAAATTCTTTGTTCTCATTGAATGTATACATTTATATACGTATAGATTTACTTGTAAATTGTAAAAGTTTTTGCTTATAGTTTATTTATGATTGCAATATTTTTTATTTTTGTATAGATTTTGTTGATTTCACTGAAAAGAATCTAATAAAAGAATACATGTACTTAAAATAAAAAAAGTCCCATATACCCATTTTTGTGTGCAGTGCATGACATGTGCTTAACAGCAAGATTAGGTCAGTTTGCATTTTGATGATTCCAAAACTCCACAGTATAGGCCTTACGTGTATGTAGACAAGATCAACGTTTCCCAATGTAATCAGATGTTTCACCTGAGATTGAATGATTACGATGCAGATTGTCAAAACTCTCTAACCGCCCGCCTCCACATGTAAATCAGCATAGGAAACGTCACATACATGTAGCGTTTACATCTATTTATTATACCACAGAAGTCCAAATTTGGATACTACTACAAACATGATTTCTTATGGACTTACCGTTATGTTTGGACTACAAACAGACAGCAGAAGGAGACATCCTTCCGGAGTGAAACTGAACAACATTCACAAAAAAAAAAATATTTCCTTGTGGACAGATGGACATGATGGAGCAATAGTTGCAGGCACAAACATTCCTTGGCGGATTTGGCATATTATGCCGGAGTGTCCGGCAGCATTTTTCGATTTTGTGACAGTCATTTATTTCGTCAAAAGCACCAAATTCCCTTGTCTGATTCTTGTTTTTTTTAAATTGAATTTGACCACTTATCTAATTCATCATAGAGAGCATCAGCGACAGTATAACACCATGTTAATATATTATGAAGAGCAATTATAGACATACACATATAGCAAATAAAACAGTCAAATGTTAAACATTCTCATAAGATTTTCCCGGCAGATTTCTTCGGACTTTTGTCAGTCAATTTGATAAATCGTCCATTCAATAGACCGCTTCTGTAATATACAAATTTATGCACACAAGTTTATGCACATATATTCGCTGAGCGCCTAGTGATGAGCAGCTATTCCATTAACCTGGTTTTATAAATAAGCCTCAATGCTTGGAATCCAGTTTGCATACATTATTTGTTGTTATGTCTGGCAAGCTTTCATGTTGTCAAGAACAACCTTTGCTATTACCGAATCGGTCTATTTAGTAAAAACGTTTACCGCGTCTTCTGCATGTCATTCAAAAGTGTATTTATGTCTTTCAATTTTGCGTTTCGAGCAAGAGATTTTGCTTTTGTATATCATTCAATTTCCTTTCCGTGCGTTCAAATTAGCACGTAATTATGTAAGTCATTCAAATTAACTGGCAGCTGTCGAAAGGGCACTTCGGGCATTCAAATTCGCAAATGTACAGTCAAATTTGGAACATGTTCATTCAAATTAACATGCAAGTTATAAATCCACCTGTTTTGTTTATAATTCCCCTGAAACATGTGAAAAGTGGCTGATTGAGTACATGTCATTTCTATTTTTAGTACATATCAGACTTAGTCACTTTTCTGTCCTGTTGGCTATACTTGAAGATTTCAACTTATGCATGCTTATGGATTTATAGTTTTCCCAAAGCCACCAAGTTGAAAAATATACCTTAAGGATAATTTGAAAATATAGCCCTTTTTGAACAAATTCATGCACCTAATCATTGGCGACAATCTCCCCCGAGGAAGGGGTGAAAACACAATGTCATATTACCTTATGTTTTTTTTTAACCCTTTGTTCATATCTACTTAATAGGCCGATATGAGGTTACATAAATTTAATCATCTCCTATATGATATAGAGGTAAAAGAACTGTCATTTATCTTTTAAAATGTAATGTGTCATCCCTTACGAATAAATATAATAATATATATAATAATATAATAATAATATAATCCAATTAAAGTCCACTCCAAATTTTATTAACCGAAATGGAAATTCTTTTTGCCCAATTGATCGTGGGCCCGGCAGCTACTGTGCAGTGCCAGATCGACGTTGCTCCATCCCTTCAATAATGTTGAACGCCAAACAAAGTAGCAGCAACTCCCATCTTTTAACGTCTTTTGGTATGACGCGGCCGAGGTTCGAACCCACGACCTCCCGATTGTGAGGCGGACGCTCTACTGACTGAGCCAACACATCGGTATATTACATATAAGTTGTTTATCATTTGATCATGTCTTTATCAATCTAGGTGACAAAAAGTAAATAGACCTTTAAGACGATATATAGGCCTATACGCCATTACCAATAACATGTAGGCCCTATCTTGAGTGGCAAATTTCATGTATACCAAGGAGAATCATATCAGTTTAATTAAGTCTTCACGGGAAGGGGTGAAAAACCACCCACAATTACTCAGAAAATGAAGTCAATCATCTAAAGATCGGGAAACTGATCATTTTCACCCCCCAAAAAGTGGCACTTCTTTTTATATCTGTGATAGGGGGAATCTCATTTTCGACATGTCCCGCCGCCCCGACTCTCATGTTTGAGGCGAAGGTGATATCCGAAGAAAAACGATTAATACAACAGTTCAGTCGATAATCGCATAGGATAATAAACGATCCTGAAAATGGGGAGTTTTGTATTATACAAGTATGAGAAGTTTCCTAACAATGATGAGACGAAATGCATCTGGGGGTGTTTCATAAAGCTGTTCGTAAAGTTACGCATGACTTTACTAACGACTTGAGTATGAAGTGCCAGATAGGATGCCCGAAGTCTTTCCTGATGTTTTAACAAAGTGTGACTATATTTCCAATAACCTCAATTAAATTATGGCAAAAAATATACTTTGCATTAAAAATGTTTGTTATAATAAGAATGTTAATCTACATCTGCACAGTTCAACTTTAGTTGATACAGTTGAAAATGATTGAGCATCCCATTTGGCTTGCCATTATTTAAGTCATTCGTAAAGTCATGCGTAACTTTACGAACAGCTTCATGAAACACCCCTATATGCAGGGTTATCAACAAAGTAAGGGGAAACATCTGTTTATATTATTGGTGCAGACCAATATAATAAAAAGGGAAAATACTATTGATTAAATTATTAAAATGGGTTGTAAAAACGATAACGTGAAAATTCATTCATATTCTGGGCGTAGATCATTTTCTTTCTTCTTAAAACAACGATTGTACAAAAAAGGTTTATTGAATGTGAAATATTCAAGTCGCAATCAAACAAGAACGCTGTTAATAGTTTTATATCATTTTGGATGGCGGCTTGGATATAACCTCATTACTTACAATAATGTTGCTCTTCATTATTTTTACTGAAACAAAATACATGACTCCATCTCCATTCTACCTTGTTTAAATTTGCTATAAAAATTGGGTATCATTATCAATATTGCAATGATAGACTGAGCACAAGATGCATGCCATTATGTTCGAGAGACAGTAGTGTAGGCCTATACAGTGGCGGATTTACATTTACATTTGCCACTCTCCACCCAGGTGAAGTTAGTGGGTACCCGGTAGGAAGAAATTCCTTGAATGCTTTAGCGCCTATTATGGCAGTTCGGCTAAAGCCGGGGTAATAATGTGATACTTTGTATTAAGCGCAGTAGAGTATATTCATATAGTAGCTGCGCTATATAAATGGACATATTATTATTATTATTATTTAGCCCCCTCCCCCTTTAGAAGAAAAATATGCATTGTTCCCCCCCCCCCCCCCCCCCCCCCCCCACTGAGC
Organism: Heliocidaris erythrogramma; assembly: GCA_025617745.1. NCBI lineage: Eukaryota > Metazoa > Echinodermata > Echinoidea > Camarodonta > Echinometridae > Heliocidaris > Heliocidaris erythrogramma. Next base: position 41,421,854 of record CM046870.1, on the reverse strand, counting down.
GAATTTGGGAGGTCTGGGGATTTTTCTTCTGTCGCCACCCGAATTCATATATGAGCATCCAATTTATAGCGTGTTGAGCAATTTCACAATTTCCCCAACATTATTTGTGATATTTTCCTATTGTTCTGTGTTATGTGTGTGACATGATATTTGGCACGCAAGATAGGACCTACATGTTTTTGGTTATGGCGAATTTTAAAGATCCCATCGTTTGAGCGAATAAAAGTTTATTCATTTTCTGTCGCGTGATCGTGGATGTATATAAAACATGAAACAGCAGTAGGTCGCGAGAGAGAACTTATAGACAAATATAATTATTATTTTTTTTTTGTAATTGAGGATACACTAAATGTTAGAAGACATTCATGCAAGAGATAATACAGAAAATGTAACTTCATCTTCTAAGTAGATAAAGAAGGGTTTTAAAAGTTACCCTATAATTACATGTACCTATAGATGATAAACAAGGGAATGCTGGGTTTCTGACATTGTGTTATCTATTCCTCGGGGGGAGATTGTCGCCTATGCTTAGGTTTCTCGTTCAAACTATACTTAGTAGGCCTGTGTTTTCAAATTAACAATTCAGGTATATTCCCCAATTTGTGTGGCTTTGGTTAATTTACAGAATACAATCCATCCTTTAAATTTTACAAGTAGCCTACAGGACAATAAGGTCTACTATATTATGGACTCAAGGAGGAAATTAAATTCGAAATAAGCTTTATTTAGGGGGAATTATAAGCAAAACAGCCGGGGGGGGGGGTGTTAATAACTTGCGTGTTAAATTGAATGAACATGTTCCGAATATATGACTGCCCATTTGCGAAATTGAATGCCCGATGTGTCCTTTCGGCAGTTGCCGATGAATTTGAATGATTCTATTTATACATAGCTAATTTGAATGCACCGAAATGAATTTGAATGATACAAAAGCTAAATCCCTTGCACGAAACGCTAAATTTAATGACTTTATAAAGTCTATCATATTCCGACTGCTTAAACGTATACGAATTTAGAACCTTTTCAGTTTCCTGCGGATGACAGACAATATTCATAAAATTAATCTAATGTAGTGTTCATTGCTGTTATTTTTTTTTTGTAATAATCGAAAATGTTTCTGCACTAAGTTTTGTTGTCAATTGTTTTGTATATTGTTGATTGCATAATACTTATTGTTATATACTTTGACAAATGAAAATGTAATGAATTAAAATTCCAAATCTGAAATCTGAATATATCACTAAACGCCGTAGCCTAATGAGATTGGTAATAACAAACATTAAAATCATAATGCAAGAAAATATTTTTCTTATATATGCCAGCGAACACATCCATTACATAATCCATGTTTTGTACTTATACCCTTAGACTTTGGAGCGATGTGCCATCGAATTATTGACAGGAATATTGCACAGTCTCTTTCCTCATTAACTCACGATTAACCGTTTTAATTAACATAGTAGAAGACTGTTTCCTTCTTATTATACATGTTCAATTCAATTCAATTTCAAAACATTTATTTCCAACTTTTCAATATAAGTGTACAAAGTAATAATGTTTTTAACAAAAAATAAGACATAATAGATGAATCTCTATCAGCTCCAAACTTGTAGTTCCTTCCCAAGTCAAAGAGAGCTACTGCTCCAACACCTTCATGTACCCCCCCCCCCCCCCCCCCCCCCCCCCCCGGGCCCCTCCAAGGCGCCCCTTCCATGACTGGATCACCTTCACACGTTCTTCATTAGGCCTTCATGTTCATACTTAGAATAACCATGATTCCGTACCAAAGGCGACTCCTTTCCTCATAATTTAGACACATGTCCGCATAATAATTATAATAATGTTCAATTGCACTTGTCCTAGGCCTACATTCTATGAGAAATCGAGAGTGTCGTGTTTGATACTTTTAAACAATTTTCTTCTTCCTTTTAAAAATGATTAATTCAGCTTAGTATCAAATAATGGAATTACACCTTAACAAAATTTATCTTACACATACAACACGAATTTTTGAGAGTCATATCTATTTTGAAATTGTTCAAAGTTAAATTTTATGCTAATGCAATCAAGATCAGGATTTCGTACATACAAACTATTCACATCCATATGCGGCAACAGAATCGATTTAAATTTGTAATTTTGAATGCATGGTTTCACGGGCGTAGACACGCATAATTATCCATTGTTAGGGGGGGGGGGGGAGGTGATCTATTCATCACCCCCCCTCCCCCACTAACAATAGAAAGCGTGTTCGTATCTACGCTATTGCATGGTTTATCTGGTGTATGATAAATGGAAAAGCGAATAATTAAAATCTCCGTGACAATAATGATATCGTTCAAACGAAGAACGATTTGTAAACGCAATTCAAAATGCCTCTGAAATTAATTTGTGCATGCATTGAACACTATCCGCATCCATTAAGTAGTCTATACCACTTATACTATAGATCGAAAAGATTGCGTTTAGTATCATTGTCAAGTTGTCATGATTCCTTGTTATTACATTTATCATAATCCATGCCATGTGATCTAATCTCTCCTGTAAAGCTATACAGCCTGGAGTGAATCACCAATATAATTGATAGATGTTAATTCTCAGCACTGGTGGATTAAATATAATTATAATATGTATAACAACCACTGAACACAACGTATAGTATTCATGGCGAAGCAAATTATGGATACATAATAATACTGGTACTTGTAATCACCTTTGACTTTAGGGCCAAGTATTGGTCGGATTTTTATTGTTTGGAATTTTATTTAATGAGGTGCGTTATTCATTATATTCCAGATTCATTGAAGAGAACAAGAAATATTTCTGATTTACTGATTAATCACTTTCATATTATTAACATGAAAGTGATGTAAAAAAAATGTTCATGAAACATCGTCAGTTCGGGGGTGCCAATGTCATGAATATAGCTTCAATAGTGATACAAGGAAATAAATATTGATTTCTATAACGTATTTTCTTTGCATTCGCAGTCAGTATAACCCAGGCCTCAGTACATGCAATACGTATAAGCCTATCTGATTTCATAGTCATTATAATGATGTGGGTATTTAAAATAATTAAGATAATTGAGAATCATGGGCATATAACTCCTCAGAAATCAGTGAATAATAATAATGAATGCGAATGAATGCATCTAAATCATGGCATCTCTGCATCTTTATAGCTTCCTTGCATCAATACAGCAGTTAATCGAACAGAACCGTTAATATATCTCATACGTAAATGCTGTTTTTTCCTTTCTTTTCAATTTCTGTCTAGGACCAAGCATTATTATGTTTGATTTGATTTACCCCCAGCTTTACCTCTATGTAGGAAGAACGAATCCATTAATGGCTCCGAATAGAGCTTTCCAGTCGTCATTTTTGTTAATTCTTCATTTGTATATTTTAGTATGCCTAGGACTGTATGTGTTTATTCAATGTTTTATAATAAAAATAAAACCAATCGGGCTGGTAAGTAACCCCTTTGACAATGTACATGCAATGTGAAGACTTGCTATATACGTTGATGGTTCAAGCCTATGATCATAAAACTGTGTGACTAATATACATACAGCATGATAAAGGTCATAAAGACAATCCATGCAACGATACATGTACACGTTATATAGGGCTAATAAATGGCCCATCTACCTCTCCTTACACACCGAGAGAGAGAGTGAACGTGGACTTGAGATGTACATGCATGTATGTAAGACATGTGCAAGCCTAATAATACAAGCACTCCTCTATACCGGTATATAGCGATTCCAATATACGTTAAGATTAACCTGCATATAACCTCATTATACTGACGGATTTCCGAGAATAACAAAACAAAACAATGTTTCACTGTAGGACAAGGAATTGCTATAATGATAGGTATATCATATAGTTTATAAAAGTAGGTCTGCTTGTCTGAACACTGTCACTCTAATACATATATATATATATATATATACATACATATTAAAGCTTTGAGCAGGAGGATAGAACTTGGATGAAAGATAGACCTGGAAACTCGACTGCAGTACATCCGGTAATAAGGTAATAAGGTAATAATTGTCTGATTTTAGTAGAAATATATTTGGATAGGCCCATTATGTAACACTGCAGATAGTTTAGGGACCTAAGTTTCACAATATTGCTGAGGCATTGACTTCTATTAATATTATTTCATAGGTGGGTTTGTAAACCAACAAAGCAGTGAATAATCCATACAATTATTGGAACCCTCATGACCCTAGTCTATTTTTCACTCTCACATTCACACATAAAAAAACAGTAGAATTTGAAATATCAAACGTGACATTTGTCATTATGCTAAAAAGCTTGAAGGCCAATCATTCATAGCCCCTCGAAGAAAATACGCTTCGCTTGATCGCTTCAAAAATTGACTGTTCAAAGCACACTTTTCATTTTCACAGATTTATAGAGGGTGTACCGGTACATGATATGCTATTTGCTGGGAAATATATTGAATGGAACATGCGATAACATACATCCGAATGATATATGGTTCTATTAAATAACCTTGTACTCACCAGTACTTCAAGATATGGACAGAAAATTGCGACAAATATCCATCAGTTGGTTTAAATCCATGATAACCTGATAATATTCTGAAGTGTCTAGCAGATTGCATACAAATGTCATGCATCGCAGCATATTCAGTACGTTCAATACAGTCATGACAGCTGCGCGCGCTGGGTATTGCCTGCCTCAGTGAATGGCTTTTTGTTCGCGGGAGTATAGTATGTCTCGTATTCACTGTACATTGCATTGTGTGTTTATACTGAGAGCAAAGGTTGTCGCTTTCCGTGCACCTAGAAAGAAAAAAGAGCACCGGAAATCACAAATTGATCATCCTGTTTTCTTTCCTTGATCTTGAATCAGCTAGTTGAGTTTACCTCGCTCGTAGAGAAATAACATGATAAAGAGAAAGAGTGTGTGAGATAGAGAGAAAGAGAAAGAGAGAGACAGAGAGAGAGAGAGAGACAGACAGACAGACAGAGAGAGAGATTTTTCAAAAATACAATTACAAGTACGTGTACTCCTATATAGCCCATCCTGCGTACACTATATTTTAAGTCTAATTCTAGTGTAGACTTATTTTTTTCCGGGGACCTCATACTTTTTAAAAGACTTAAAAATATATAGGGCCTATTAATCATTCATTTGGCAACATAGCTAAATATAATTTTCCCTATTGACTCAGTGTTAGACTAAAGCGTATGGCCATACGCTTTCGTAAATGGGAGTATTCAGTCGCAGATATCTTAATAATAGCATTATATATTTGAAAACCTTTCTATGCCTGGCTATTTATTTATTATTCTGAACATCATTATACAAGACAGATATCAAAATTCAACAATTTATTAAATCAAGCCTCCACAAAGTTACCCAATGCCTTTAAAATAATAATTAAAGACAAAAAAAAAATAATGTTCGTCCAGTGGACCTATCTTGTGAATCCTCATTTTTAATCAACCAAAAACTTGTTCATAACTGCTTTTTAAATAAGTTAAGTTTATACTAAATTCAGATTCAGATTTTATTGCACCCAAAAGGTGAAGCACGTTTCGTTTGAGGGCCTAGGAATATAGTAAAGATCAGATGCAGTAATTCATAAGCTCCTACTGCCGATGGTCACAAATGAAGTAAGGAAGGAAAGTATGACGTAATAGGAGAAATGGGATACAGAAGAGGAAAACATTACAGGGGCGGAGCCCGGCATTATCATTATCGGGGAGGGAGGAGGGGTGTGGGTGGAAAATTACTTTGGCTATTAAAATTCGGGAACTATACGTCGCCATCCCGGCTCTCTCTGAATAGGTGGGGGGGGGGGGGGGGGGGGGGGATCGGAACCTTTTCAACAGACATGAAAATATTTTCCAGGAATTATAATTTTGAGAATATATGGCCAGGCTCCATCTGTATGATGGGGGGGGGGGGGGGGGGGGGGGGGAGGTTCCCCATGATCTTACATTTTCTAGTTACAAAGAACGTTTCTATGTTGTTATTTCGCGTCATTTTGAACTTGTATATACAGCCATGCATGGGAAAAATTATTAGACCAAGAATGGTTACTGATAAGTGTTATTTTTGTGGTAAGAATGAAATAAAATAAAAGCATAAAAGCATAAAAGCATAAAAGCAAGGTATAACTGCTGGAATTTGGTATTCATTCAATGATATACAAAGACAAAACATTTTTATAATTTTGTTTGCATATTATAGTACCCTTATTACAGAAGCTTGGTCTAATAATTTTTTCCAGGGCTGTACATGTCTTTTATCTACACTGCAAAAACCAGGGTGTTAAATATTCAACACTACGTTGGTGTACAATTAAATGTATTCTTATGGTGTTATTATAACACCCAGAGAATCATTGTTATGGCTCCGTAATCAAATCTGTTGGAATAGTTCGGTTGATTACACCATCGGGTGTAATTTATTTAAAACACGCATGCGCAAAATAAATGAACAGAAATACCGCGGGATCGCTAGCTCCTGATTGGTCTAAGCATAGTGCAGCAGCGCATGCACCAAACTTTCTCGACGCGTGACCGGTAGGAACGAGCATCGAAGTTAATTGACATTAACATGATTTTGATACACAGTTATGTAAAACTGACTGAACAAATCTTGCAAAGTAACGCTGTAAGATATTTCTTCATAAAGATTTTTACAATATTGCCCTTTTCGTTAAGTTTATTTAACATGCACAATGTAATTTGTCGTCATTAAGTAAAAATGTTTTGCAAACGGTTTTGTAAAAAATGCATTTTCGTATTTTTCCCTCAATATTGGGGGAAACACTTATATGAATATTCATGAATTTTCAGTAGCGTATGGTTTGGGGTGGCCCGATTTTAATAACTCTTACCATATGCATAAAAAATTATAATGGGTATATAATAACTTGCACTAGACTGTACCAACAGGATAGGATAGGACTAGGATAGGATTAGGTTAAGATATACATGTAGGATAGCAGAGTTGCCAACTGTTCCGGAATATGTATGAGGCGGATTTCAAGGCTTTCATGACAAGTGAATAGCGGAGAGCATGGTTATTGTTGTCATGTTTTCTCTCACAAGCATTCAACCGTTGCGTAATTCACATTTTAATTTTGACCTCATGCATATTCCGGAACGGTTGGCATCTCTGGGATAGGATAGCTTAAAGTAGGATAGGTTAGGATTAACGAGTTAAGACCCAGAAAGACATAACAAGCAGGTTAATTTTTTTTTACCTGGGTTGGAGGAAAAAGGAAACAATTGGGCAACTGAATTTGCCCAACCACATAATACATGTGTAGAATTGTTTGTTAGGTAAAAATTAAAACATGAATTTTAAGTACCTATATTTAACATGACATTTTACATAATTATCGTCGAATATATTGTTAGCTAAAATTTACAAAAAAGTTATGGAGTTCCTATTTAACATAATTTTTTACATAATTTTTGTAAAACATTTCTGTGTGTGCACCAAGATGATATAGGACATGGTGTTAATCTGACACCAGCTATGGTGTAAATTATTGGTGTAAATTATTTTTAATACCATGGATGGTGTACAATATTGGTGTTTAAATAACACCAGTGGTGTTGATCATTGGTGTTGAATATTCAACACCATTCTGGGTGTTAATTTTGATTTAATCCGAAACTAGGTGTTCTTTTAATCTTTCGGTGTTGCAGGATATAGATACCGGGAAAGAATAACTTTTAACACCCATGGTGTTGAATTTAACACCCTGGTTTATGCAGTGTATGCTGTTTCCAGCCAAATATATAACACAAGCAATTATGTAATATTTGGCTACTTAATGTACAAAAAACTGTATGTTACATATAGCACATGCTTTTTATATTCATGTATCTAAATTTCGTTGATGTTGATCTAGAAGTGCAAATCTATTATTCATCAACTATATGGAGCCCACGTCCACCTACATAACAAGTCATGCTTGCATCTAAATTATTATCTGATAGGCCTTATGTGAAACTGTCACTGCCTCCACTTCTTTCAGGCTTTGCTTCTCTCTCTCTCTCTCTTTCTTCCATCCCCTCTCTCTCTCTCTCTCTCTCATCCTCTTTCCCCAAATCCTTCCTTTTCTCAATCATTCTCTCTTAGTTCTGCTTTCTCTCTCAATTTCTTTATCAATCATAGTTTGTCTCCCTATCTGCCTGTCTCCCATTTCTCTTTTCCCCGAAACATTTCATCCCTCTCAATCTTTAATGTGTCATTTCATAAGGGTCTGCATCACACTTGATTGACGAACCTGATTATGTCTGATGTCAAAGATATATTCATGACTGGTATGAAAATGTCATATTTACGCAGTCTTCCTCGATCGATTGTATCAAAATGTTTTCTATGGTCGTTAATATGGAGGAATGCATTTAACTTGCCTCTATAATCTTAACATGACAATTTCTGGAGAATTCCTTTACTAGGTGTTTTGCTGTCCATAACACCTGCAAAATGCTAAAACTTCAATTCATTGCCAAAAAAAAAAAAAGAAAACGGGGAAAATTTATTTTTACAGTGATGGAGAGATGTCGGTTTCTACTGACAGCCAGGAGCGAAAAAATATCCAAACCAGACAACATTAATGTTTCGTTGAGAATACAAACGACATCAGAATGTTTTATTGCAATACAACAACAGAGTACTGCTGCATTCAAACAGATTATCTGTGAATATATTTACAAAGACGGACATTTATTAATATAATCCTAAACAGAACATTTGTGAATACATTCGCAATGAGAAATAGTTGTGAATATAGTCCCCGACACATTTATGAATATATTCGCAAACATACTTTTGATTATATTCACAAACAGAAACATTTTTAACATATTCACAAACAAACATGATTATATGTGAATATATTCACTGACACTTTTGTGATTATATTCACAAACACATTTGTGAATACATCCACAGAGAGAGAGAGAGAGATTCATTTTTGTGAACATATTAAAAACAGACATGTCATGATTAGGAATATCACAAACACATTTGAGATTATATTCACAAAAAGACACATTTGTGAATATATTGACAGATAGACACAACTGAAGATATATTGACAAATGGAAAGTTTATGAATATACCAATGAATAGATACATTGGAGCAGAAGTATCTTTTTATTATTCTTGAGCATGATTATCATTACATGCACTGATTGATTTGATTTGATTTGATTTGATATGATTTTGTTCTCCAATGTGTAATCGCCCATCAGTGAATATATTGACAAATAGGCACAACTTAAAATACATCAACATTCAGAAAATGTAAAGCACCTTCTTAACCCTTACTGTACCGGACAAATTTCGCCGCACATTTCGAACCGCTACATTTCACGCTACGCCACTTTCTGACTTTTTTTCATTCAAGTCTTGCGCATATTTTGACCACAAGTTTTCAAAAATCGGTTAGACCAAAACTGTCACATGACCTTTAGTGACCTGATGTCAGCCTAAAAATGGAGGTTATCTGAGTTTTGTGTACAAAACGAACGGGAAACTGCATTTCCTCATGTTTGTCCTTTATCACCTATAATTTCTTCTTTAGGCTGTCATTATCATCTATTCTAACTAAATATCGGGTCCAGATAACACTCTGAAACTGCATACTTAAAAAAACAATACAAAAGTTAAAGTTGAAAAACAGGGAAATAGCTCAGTAGAGTAAGGGTTAAGAACATTTCAATTTGATAAATGACCGTAGGTAAACACTGCACTTACCCAGATACTGTTTCATCACATCCTTTACTTTAAGCTACAATCAGGAATCAATGTCTTATTTCCCACGAGGCCTATATATCCTTATGTGTGTATTTAGGTCTTGTCTTGCAATGCATGTATGAGGAAGTTAACAGCATTTACCTTCATACTAAATGATAAATTATTTCCAAGAAAGAATGAATACCACCCTCTTTAAAGAACAGACGGAAATCGATATTGTGGTGGTATATTGCAGGGATACTAGACTGATACTGCTCTACAGCCGTTTAATGAAGGATGAAGGTCAAAGAAACAATATCTCATTGATGTTAAAACACTGAAGTAGACTTTGGTTATAGAAGTTTGTAACGATGTTCAAGGTATCAAGTAAACTCAGATTATTCCTTTATTTTAAATTCCTGATACAGGTAGTTATTTGTTGCAAGTCATTCTCTATACTCCCCCACTACTGACTGTATTTAGACTGGAAGTCAATGTGGAAAATTTGACAACTTCTAGTGTGAAGTCATTGTCTACGCATTTTAGTATTGGATAACGAATGACTTCATACTGCTACAAAGCATGATCAGTGTAATAGCAAATTAAAGCCTTGTTAAGGGTTCAATACTAGTTCAAGCAGATAATATTTCAAGGTTTTCAAAGTGTAACATTCAAGAAATATTGATGAAAAAGAAATGTTACATATCATTCAATGAATATTGAGAATGATATATCATTTAAAAGGGCTTGTTACGTTTACACACGTCACGTTCACGTCACGTTTTGAGCAGTTTCGTAGAAATACCCGATCTGATCTACGAATTGTAAGGTCTGCGGTTTCGTTGATTAGACCCTGGCTAATCTACGATTACTCACGTTTTCACGTCAGGTTACGTGAGTGTTTTAAGAAACCTGCAACGGCTGATATTGAGGGTTATGGTTAGAGTTAGGGTTAGGGCTAACTCTAACCCTAACGTGACTAATCGAGGTTTCCTGATAGTATTTCTACGAATTGTTGCATTTATGTAACCAAACACTTCATAGATTAGATGCCCCTTTTCTACAAAATAGCACGTTACGTGATTACATGACGTGAACGTGATGTGTGTAAACGTAACAAGCCTTTAAAAGGCATATTTAGGGGATACTTTACAAATCAAGATGAAATTCATATATTTGTGTGTACACAAAAGATAGAAGAATTTTAGAAAAGGCAAATGTATTTACATAAGCATGAGAAATTGTTTTAATTTGTAAGATATAGCACGTAGCTAACAATGCAACAGTTCAAATGAACACAGATAGGAATGATTTGAAATATAATTTGATCAGCTCAGAGCAAAAAGGACTTAAATAATCTTAAAGTCCTTTAACTAAAGCTAACATTAAACATATCATCATGAACAGACAATCTTGCAAAGAAATATAGATTTTCAGACAAACATTATTTTGAACATAAAATCTTAAGAATAAATAATACATTTCATTTATGATATAATTATCTTTTTACATATATTCCTACATGCACAATAAATACAAATATCATAAATATAGATCACTGCATTACCAAGGCACTTTTAGAAGATCACAATCATTTATAATCTGTTGTTTTACAACTTCATGTGATATCGAACTAACCTGTTTGCCTTCAGGCAAATCGGAATTCCTTTTGATCAAAAGATATGGTATGACAAACTTTCCCTTTAAACTTGCATATTTTTGTAAAAAGTAGAGGAATAAAGTAGAAACGATGAAGAGTAAAATGGATTTTTATTTTTATTTGTACATACAAAATATCTGCACTTCAATTAGTGAGATATTTCTCTAAAGGATACATATCATTAAAGAAGTACACGTACTGTTGCACCATTCAGATTTCTAATAATCTGTTCTCAATAAATCATAATTTTAATTACTTTAACCTTGGTCTTAACAACTTTTGATATGGCATTTCATATATGATGAGAGGCCTTCATATACCAGATCAGTGGCAATACAAGGCATCAATTCCTGTTTCAATTTCATTGTATAATTAACCTCGTATAAAATGCAGCTGCTATTCAGAGGTTTGTATTAATTCTGTAAATCCCTGCTATCTTGCATTAAATCCTCCATATTATTCCTCTGTAAATAACATATAGAACGAATCTGAAAGCATTTCAGGTTTATAAACATTACATCTTTTGATCATACCTTAATTAAGCTGCTAGAAGGTTAATAAACCTGTATCGCATATTGAATTTAATGAAATTAATTTTCAAGCTCACACAAGTGCTGTTTTTCAACATTCCTTTTGACATTAACATTTCTCCATGATATCTAACGTCTACCGTCTAACCCGTTTTGTCATTCCAGACGAAGTACAAACTTTCTGTGTTCAAGAGTATGGAATGCAATTTAAAAAAACGCATAAATCAATCAAAATGAAAATAGTGGTGGACTATTTAGGTAGCTTAGCATACCTGCCAACTTTTGATAAAGAAAATTAGGAATCCATATTGCGTGACAAAGGAGGAGGGGGTGTGACACAGGGTTGCCTCCCCTCCCATGATAGGTATTTTTTTTTTATTTTGAGAGCTGAAAACATTCTACTAAGCCTTAGTAGAATGTGATGGTGGTTGAGAATGCGGGAAAGACGCATATGACAAAATCATTTAAAATCATAATTTTATTCTATCGATGCATAGCCAAAATATTAGGATGTAGAATTAGTATTTAACTCTATGAACTTTTATTCTGATAAGTCTAAATGTGATTTTAGATGCACAGACAAACTAGCTATTTTGGTCTTTGTGTCTTTCCTACATCTTTACGCGCCGTTGCGTTTCGCTAGGCTAACTTAACTACTATAAGGAATTAAGGTTAATATATAAAAAAAAATATTCAGAGATTACTTTGTACTGCATATGACAAGTATCAACTGCCTTCAGTGGCGCAAGTCCATTTTGAAATTCGGAGAGCTGGGGGGGGGGGAGGGGTCACCACAAAAAATTCTCTGACAAGCAAAAAAAATAAGGTTATCACATTTTTGGGTCTAGTTTTCCTCCAAAATTCTCTGACAAGCACCAAAAAAAAAAAAAAGGTTATCACAATTTTGGGGTCTTATTTTCATCAAAATTTCTCGGACAAAGCAAAAAAGCAAAAAACAAAAAAGTCCTATTCCTGAATTTGTGGGGGGGGGGGGGCCATTGGCCTATCTTCAAAAAGGTGGGGGCTATGTCCCTCTGTCCCCCCTGGATTTGCGCCCATGACTGCCTTGTATAAAATAACCAACAAAACACAGACACAAAGTATTCATCTCATTTAGAAAGGAATACTAAGGTCAAAATTAAAGTGGCTTAATGTATCTCTACATATATCTGTCAATATACTTGCTACAATAATCTTCAAATATTTTGCATAGATTAATGTGATTGTTTATCTCTTGATAATGTTCATGCATAGATTCATTCCTTCTCTCATGGTGTCCTTCATGCAAAAATATACCATGAAATATGCAACCTCTCTCTGATTGAAAAATCTGTAGCAAGAATAAAATCCATGCAAAAAAGTCATGTTTGGAGATACTATTCAACATTTGAAATGAATTGATGCAAGATGGCAGTAATGGGATTAAGAAAATGATATTTTCTTCTATAATGAAATTGATGATAATTACAAGAGCTTCAATTTTTTTTATTTGGCAAATCAAGATAAGGAGAAAAAAAGTAGGCAAAATTTTCATTCAGCAGGAAAATACCTTTAAAAAAAACTCAGTATGTTTTTCAACCACACTAACAGATTAATGGATAATGCACAAGTTCAAAAATGTAAATTGCAAAATGTTGAATAGTACCTTTAAATGATATACTACCACAATCATGGTGCAGGAAAATTAATACTGCAATTTACTCCTTCCAGCTGTTTAATAGTTGGTTTAGTTTAATAATTCATTCAAATACCTTAAATCTTTTTTTTTTTATTCATTGCCTTTACTCATTGTTACATTCTTGATCTAATCTCAGTTTTCAAATCAATTCAGTATGCCACACAACTCCACAAAAAATGGAAATTGAAATTTATTTTTCTCATAAATTTATTTAAGCTTGTGACTTGAAAAGAGTCTCTCTATACCTGTGAATTAGTAAACTGAGGGAAATTAGGCTTTTCGTTTTAATCAAATTCTCTAATTCCAAAATTGAAGTTATAACAATTTCACCAGCTCTATGATCTAATAAAATAAAACAATAAGTTTATAACAAATTTGACCTTCCTGTTTGATAAAAAATGATAAGACAATGATAATAATGATGGTGATAATGGTAATAATGATGATGATGATGATGATGGTGATGATGATGATGGTGACGATGATGATGATAATGGTGATGATGATGATGACGATAATGGTGATGATGATGATGACGATGATGATGGTGGTGATGATGATGATGGTGACGATGATGATGATGATAATAATGGTGATGATGACGATTATAATGAAGCTGGTAATGTTGGTGGCATATGGAAGATGATAAAAGTGTATGGAATACAACAGGTTGAAAATGATCAAACATAGCTAGCATTCAAGAGTTGGAAGCCATATGAATCATATATATTAATACTATGGTGTCTTCAAAGAGCCATCACGTTTTTGGAGGCTCCAGGTTGTATGATAGCTGCATTAATCGCTTGGTGTTATCAATCACTTGAAGATTCCTAGAATTGAAGATGAAAACGAGCATTACAAAAAACAATCTTCAAAGTTGTACAATTTTTTCTACATGATCCTATTCTGCTCCTCTCTCCCTTTTCAGAATGAATTCAAAAACTGTATTTATTGATTCATGGGTTGTATTGACTTCAAATGAAATTAATCCTTTTTTAAACATTTGTATCTACTGACTACATAAACAGAACTCTTCATATGTTGCTGCGTGAAAGGAAATACATTGTTGAACATTGTTAAATGTCTTCAGTGAACATGTTTCCTTATTCATACTCGTGGTTAACAGTTTGCCTTCAATGTTTGCATTGGGTATGCTTTATATTAATCTAGAATGGTTCATATTCATATTGATTTCTTACCTGACATAACTAACAATCTCTTTGACATTCTTGACAGCGGGAGGTGAGTCTAGTTTGAAGTTCTCACTCCGACAGTACTTGACAACCCTCATTATTGATGCTACTAGATGCTGTCAATAGGTAGGAGGAAAAGATATTCATTGTCAAGAAATTCGAAAATCCATCATTAGCAAATTGATATAAAAGTTCGATTAATATGATAACTATAATGATTTAGCATAAATCCTTTCCTCGTAAGATCCTTGTTCTTGAAAGTATGTTGTTATCTCAATACAAAACAAATCCGCTTGTTCTACACATGAAAGAAGATTGAAATGTTATCTCTATACTTTTATTTCCTTATACAATACTTTGGAAAAGAAATCCAGGTATTCAATGACTGATCATGAACTATGTAGGTCTAAAAATGGAGAATGCCATGTACATGTACATCAAACCTCCTTTCATATTATCCTTTTCTTTTATTTGATAGAGAAAAGAGTTATATCAACCCATTTTCTACAAGAACAGGAAAGATACAGTAATAAGGTGAGAGGAATGACAGAATTTGGTAGCTAGTCAACGGGTTGAATTTAACTCTGTTTGTATATGGACCAGGGAAAGTAATTCCAAAATATGCAAATTAATCATCGGGAGGGAGGGAGGATGTAGTCCCCTTTTATCCATATCTTTATTAGACAGCACATTTTGTCTGGTATCAAGATATTCACTTGAATTTATTCCTTGAAAAAGTTCATCTGATTGGTAAAGTCGATTACGACACTTTTCCGATCACCAGTTCAAATTGATTACCTTGTGAGACTATTGCTTAATAAAGCTGCTCAGGTTAGAAGATAAAAGTTTCATAAACTACATATAAACAAATTTGATCGTGTAATCCAAGAATTTCTTTCCAGTTTGCAAGTTACCATTTTCTCAAAGTTGACAAGACCTTCAAAGTAGGTCTTGTTTCCTTCATGAGTGAACAGCATGTCTTTAATAAGTAGAGGCATGAACGGTATGATAGGAGGTCTCATCTTTGAGAGAGCTAGGCGGTACACACGATGGTTCCTAGATGGATCCATCAGAGCCTCGAAGTCTGAGAAGATTCTCTTCAGCTTGTTAGGAAGCTTCTGCAGAGAGAGAGAGAGAAAAAAAACCAACAACAATAAGAATGAACTTTGCTTAGATAACAGTGGCATAGATACGAACACACTTTCTATTGTTAGTGGGGGGGGTGATGAATACATCATTCCCCCCCCCCCCCCCACTAACAATAAATAATTATACATGTCTATACCCGTGTTAGAGAAAGCATTTTAGCTATAACTGATTCTCTTGACTTGATTATGATGGTTGAGCTCAATGTGTAGACAAGGTAATTCTTGGTTCTTGATCCAATTTTAATAACAAAAACATGACTAACGAGATACTTGTAAGGAAAGGCAAAAGAAGAAAGAGGAAGAAAGATAACTTGATAATATTCAGTGAGATAGAAGGATAGACAGCCACAGAGAGAGAGAGAGAGAGAGAGAGGGAGATGGAGAGAGGTGAGGAGAGGAGGAGGGGATAGCTACAGACTGGAGAGAGAGGGGGTGGTGGAGAGGAAGAGGGTTGGGGGTAGAGATTGATACATACCTCCCATGTCTGTGCTAGTCTGCTCACACTCATGTGACTCAGTCCCATGATGATAGCAAAGAAGGAGTTCATATTCTGATATTCTTTACAACTAAAAGGACAACAGATAAAAAGATACATCACACTTATGCCATCTTGTATCATGAAACATATCCTAATAATCATGTCAAAGGGTCAGAGATATTATCACATTTTTTGTATGCCCCTGTAAAATTTAATTTGGATTGTTAGTATGTATGACTGTGGAACCATGTTCAACATTCCAATTTAGATAACAAAACAATCAAGATTATTACCTATATGGGTAGTTTTACGATGCGTTTAAAATTCATATTCTGGGCGGTCCTCAAATGACCTAGTTTTAAGCGGTCATCATTCCCTGATATTTTCCCTCTTCTGGGTTTCACCATTTACTTTGTGTACAAAAAGTGCGGTCAACATTGAGCCCGATCCACATCCTGGACTTTCCAACAGCTGATTGATCGCCACAAATTGTGCTAGCAGAGACGACAATGCGATGCGATACCAAGCGGGTGACAGCTAGAGTACCGGCACCCCAGCGGGCGGCGTAGGCGGATAGCTGTGTGGCGCGGCGCTACTGCATGCTCTGAATGTAAATAATCATGGCGGCTTCCAGTAGCAGTGGCTCGCTGGGATCGAAGTGCAGATTTGCGTCTCTTGATAATGACGAATTGGAGTGCATTTTAAGGAATAAAGATGCGCATGATACAAAGAAAGCCACGAGAGATGCAGTAGCAATTTTTTATTTGAATATCTGAAGGAAAAGGGGCTATTTAAAGGAGGTGAGTACCGGTACATTGTTCCGGTACATTTTGTAGATATAGTCTACATGCACAACTGTATAGATCTACATGAACTTTCCTCATTTAGAAAGGGATAGGTAAAAATAATAATATTGACTGGCTTATCTTTCGGGAGATGCAGGAAATGTTGCCCTTACTGAGATAATATTGACCTTGTTTCCGAACCCGGTCAATATTATTTCAGTGCAGGCAACATTTCCTGGTATCTCCCTCAAGGCCAGTCAATGTTAATATAAATGTATTTGATCAACATCAATGATGTACTTTGAAACAATTTAAACATTCCTATACAGTCTTGTGAAGGAAAACAGAAAGAGCGTTTTTTTTATAAAGAGGTTAATTCACTCTATTCCTGGTTTGAATAAGAAACAATAAAACCCTAAAGAAGTGTTCTAAACACACAGGGGACAACATAAGCTTAATTTTCTCCTTTTAAAGTGAAAAATACTGAAAACTCCCTTACTGAGCAGCTATTTTGATGAATTTCTTGAGAAGATGAACACGTTTGCTGATGTTTGATGTTAGACATAACTCTGTCACAACCCAAGATTGCACTTCATTAAACCGGCGTAGGAAGACGTCTAGATTAGCTGTGATTCGCCGGTATTTGTGTCTCCCAAATGTATGGTAGATGAACTCACACTTATTAATTTGAACAAAATATACAAAACAAGAACATTTATTAGAAATCTTATTTTCTTAACTATTTTAGGATGGTAGCAACCCATTAAATTTTCATTTAAAACACAATTCCATGAAATTTAATCCCAATTATCTCGAAGATAGTATACAAATTAAAGGGTTATATGTTGAATACCAACCAAATTAACAAACAATAGTTACGCATCTAAGTGTAATGATTTCACATTCAATAACAAAGCACTTGACTTAAGTTATTTGTGCTATACAAATATTACAGTTGTTTTGTTGTTTTGTAGTAATCATTATTATTAATGTTATAACATTGTTTCTTAATTAAATGAAACACAAATGAAACTACCTTTAAACCCTTTAATTTGTTCTGGACCATTTTGTCTTCCTAAGCCTCTATAGTCCTTAAAACACTAAAATTTTCCCCTAAACTTTGATGTGTTGTAAAACAGTCTTACATCATCTCTTGAGCATTATATTTAATGATTGCCCCATTTGATTATGAATTCTAAACAGTCTGTTATTTTGTGTATAATTCATCTAACGAGATCGAGCCAGATGGATGAGTTAATGTTGTTATATATATGTTATATGTTGTTATATATATGTTATATGTTTTTTCTTTAAGTTTGTTAATAACTACAGTGAGCATAATATTTGGTAGAAGGATTTAAGTAAAGGTACTTAAATCTTTTGATAATCCTACCTCATGGGTACAGAGAAATAGTTGCCAGTCATACATGGTCATCTGATAAGCTAGCTCTCGAGAACTGGTTGGCTCTAGAAATGAGACAGAGCCCTCGCTTGGTCCTTCTTGTTCAGGCAGCGGTGTCTGTGAGGAAGATCATGGGATATGAGTGGAAGGCATAAGTTATGGATCTAAATTTTTAACCATATACTAAGGGCTTAATTGAATCCAACCACATTTGCAAAGATTAATTTGTAGAAATACAATGTATTTAGCTTTCCACCAGTCTAACCCCCCCCCCCTCTTCAGTGATTATATACTGTTATTAGCTGGTTCCATAACTGATGCAAGGGGCGATGTTGCTTTGTAACTGCACTGAATAGTTTATAACATTTAATTCAATATAATATATTACCTTTATAATCATGACAAATAGTGTATTGTATAAATCAATAACATAACATCCAATAAGAATATAAAACATTAATCATTTAATCTTACCAAGGCATCTAAGTGATCCCTAGGGGCTATGAATATTCTTCCATTACAACTCAGACTTGTTGCTATGCATACATCCTTCTGATGAAATGATAAACGCTCTGAAAAATATCAATATACGATTTTCCTAAATATACAAAAAGGTAAATTTCATATGAAGTATCAAAGATTTAGGAAATCTCAATGAATGTTACATAATTGTTGTCAAGAAATATCATATAATACTGATATAAATTATCCATCTTTTCTTCAGTCTTCCTTAAGTAATTGTCTACAGGACAAAGTATATTTTATACTATATACTTCATGTATATTTTATACTATATCCCTCATGTATAGTGTTTGCTAGACCCTCGAAAGGTATTGTATATTTGTATACTATATAATCAGGCTTAGTTGCAAAAATGTAGAGGGAATAGTTTTTTTTTCAAGCATGGAAATCAATCCACATTCGCTTGTGAAAGGGGAGAGAAACACCAAGTAAATTTATATGATTATGGAATAGAAGAGTCTATAGCTTTTCAGCCCTATTTTGTTATAAACTTTATTGTTTGAAACTGACCTCCTGAGGACTTGACTTCACACAGTACCAGGTCATTTCCTAGACACATCTTCTCTGATACCGTTTGGATGATGGTCGTCACAGAGGTATCCATGGTAACACGTAGTGTGGTGTAGGTGTGGTCTGCACAGTAAACCTTGAATATGGCTGAAGAGAGAATTTAGGATACTTGAAGGTTTACTCTGTTCTTACATCAATACAATGAATTTACAGAATATTTAATAATAAACAGACATTACAGGTTTAATATCAACAGAAATATCTGATTATTTTTTTAGGTTTAGTAGTAGTGGGAGGGGTCTGCCTAGAGATGTTTTGTCACAAGTTATTAACATGACAAAAGGAATATATTCCCATTATTTAAACGATAGAAGTCCAATCAGTTATGTATATGAAATGGGACTTGGAAAGAAATCTCACAAATAGCTATTGCAAAATCCTTCACGTCTATCCAATCCAATTACTACCGTAAAGACAATCAGGAGAGACTGTGCATGAAAAGAATGAAGAAGATATCTTACTCTCATCTTTTGCCTTGATAGGTGTCCTACGAAGCTCATCTTCCATGTGAGTTCTGGATTCACTTAATACCTGCAATCATGGTTAATAGTGACAACAGAAGAATAAAAATTAAAATTGTTTTTGAGAGTTGTATAGCCAATGAGAAGCTTAAAAAGATTCATATGCAATTAAAAGAAAAGCAAAGAAATGGACAAAATTCTGCTTTGAACTTTGAGAACAGAGAACAGAAATAGATTTCAGATACAATGAAAGGTAGATGAGGAAGACGGGAGGGAGGGAGAAAGGACAGAAAACATAAATAGATTTCAGATACAATGAAAGGTAGATGAGGAGGACTGGAGGGAGAGGACAGAGAACAGAAATAGATTTCAGATACAATGAAAGGTAGATGAGGAAGACTGGAGGGAGAGGACAGAGAAAAATAGGAGGTAGAACAAAACATGAAGTATAAGAGAAACCGATAGTTACAGATTCGATCCTGGCAGTCTCAAGCTGAAAATTCAAGGCATGCGCTGAAAGATACTCTGTGTTATATTCATATCTTAGCCTGTTGGATACTAAACTGAGCTTTGCCTATGGAAAAACGTACGTTATACCAAAACCAAAATGTATTCAGTTGCCCGTATTGTGAACTCCAGTTTCAATTAAAGTCCAGTTTAATTAAAACTGACTTAAAATGAAAGTCTAGTCTAAATTTCTCTGCAAAGTTAAACCACACTAGACTGGAGTTTTAAAGATGAAGTTGATTTCTGGTCATGCGATTTCATCGTGAAAGAAACAGTCTCAAAGCAACTGGGAAAGGTTGATCATTGTCTACATAAAGAACTGGCATATACTGTGAGGTTTTGGAATTGTCCTACGCTAGGACCCTTCCAACCTGATGGCGGCTTCGCATGGAGATAGCATGTGTATAGCACACACAGTCCCCCAGTAGGTTTTACACATGTGCACCTACAATTAACCCTACAATTTGCCTTTGTAGGAGTTTTGATCCCTGTCCAGGTATCCAAATTATATTTTCCTTCTAACTCGTTTAATATTTAACTTTAGGAGGAAAAAACTTCACAGCATCTTAGCTAGGCTACTATCTTGCTACGTCGATTACAGTTCTTTTAAGAACTACCATAACTCACAAAAGATCACAAACAGTCCTTTTCAGGACTATCACATGGTGATAAACCGTAAACCTTTCTATTATCTTGCTATTTATCATCTAAAATCAAAGAATTCTGACAAAAACTTCAAAACTGCACATTAACTTTAAAGGGATTTAGATCTTGCATTGCATTAAGCTTACATTATTCTGTACACATTATATCATTTGAATATTTTGTGAAGTGTGAAAGAACTACTAAAAAGATAAGTTTCTTTTAAATGAATTGAATTTATGGCACAAGATGGCAGCATGCAACATGGGAACTATGAAACATTTAAATGCTATTCGTAATGGCTCACCTGAGTCTGCACCTGCCATGTGTGTGAACTAGAATCCTTGTTGGACTTGACAGCTTTCAGGACCTGTTCCAGACTAGCTAGAGGATCCTGCAGGCTGGGGTAGGCTGGACAGTCATCACATACAGCTGAGAATAATGTCTACATGGAAATATCAACATATCATTGCTAGCAATAAATGTGACAGTTTTATTCCACATAAATCTTGAGATTATACGAAAATGCTATTTAAGCAGTAACTGTTTAATTTCCAAACCTACTTGCAGAATCTAGTACATACCTGCATGCATATCCTGAATAATTACAAGACATATCATCACTAAGAACTAAATTAACTTCTTCCACATAACTTTCTCTATTTGAGTCTTTCTCATCAACAAGACATTAGTTCAAACATTATTACTATTCTTTCTCTTCCAGCCCCCTTTTTATCCATCATAAAAATATAAATCAACATTTACAAAAAATGGATCAGTAAACTAAACATTTAAGAGCCCAAACCTAGACATAGAACAGATTGGCAACACTCATGTCAGTGTGACTCTGTGAGAGATTGCTCAGTGACCTTTGGTGATGCGATTATGACAGAGTCAGCAAAAGAGCACCAATCTAAAGAGAATTTAGCCAAAGCTGTTAAAAGATACCAATCAAGTATTACCTCTAAGAACTGCATGATGGTTTGGTCCTGTTTGAATGCATACCCTGCTACCACATGCCATAAACAGACCAGCTGTACCACGCGTCTCTTATTGTTGACAATGTAGTCTATTGTCTCTTGCTCTGGACCTCTCGATGTCCTCTCAGAGTGATAGGTATATGGAACTCATCAAGGAACATTCATTCTACAGAGGGTATGTTCACATGTGATAAAAATCTGGGCTTTTAACTATTCAAGAAATGCTAATTCTTTGGAGGCTATGGTAGCATCTGCTTTAGATTATCTCTCTCAAATCAGTTCTTTGAACTTTTCAAGGAACATTTATTCTACAGAAGGTACATCTAGTAAATAGTATCCCTCTCAATTTAGCGCTTCTTAACTAGTCTGAGACTATCCAATGTAGAGAGGGTACATTCACACGAACACAGATTACTGCTTTCAAAAATCTCTCACATGACTCAATCATGACTCAACAATTAAATGGATGTAAATATTGCCTGATGTTATGCTGGAAACAGGACAAAGACCTTTCTTTTCATAGATGCAAGGCATCATCTTTCGATGAATGAGTCTTTACAAAAAAAATAGAGGACACTCATTTTTTATTTTTTGAATGTGAATTCCTAGCTGTTCTCAAGCTAGCTTTACTTTATATTCTCTTTCCAGGTACATGTGTAGCAGGCATGATTGGAAATGGGTCATCTAGCACATTCCTATTTTCAAACACAGAATAATTATTGGAAAGGGTGATTCTAATAATATCTTTCATACTGAATGATGGGAGAGAAGGAAAAAGAGAGAGACAGAGACAGAGACAGAGACAGAGAGAAACAAAGTTGCAAGATCAATCAAAGAAATGTTATTCGTGAAAGGATATTGTAGTAAGAGAGCTGGGCATAGTTTCTCGCTTGGCATGAAGACAATGTGAGTCAACAAGAAGTCTTCTAAGAACGTATCCGTTGGGTCATACTTGCTGTCAATCCTTGTCTCTAGAAGATGTTCTAACATCTTCTCTGGAACACCAGCCATCACTGAATACCTACAGGTAGAAATGTATAAGTAGAGATTCCTCTATGATGGACAGCATCATAATATTTTACTTTTTTTTGCTTTGCAAATTAACAACCTTAATTTTACTTTAGCATCCTCCCAAATACTGTAAACGTGGAATATTTCGTGGTGTGGAAATTTTTGCGCATTTCGTGCTGCATGAAATTTGCGTGAAAAAATAAAAACAAATATTTTTGTTCATGTATTCTTTTCCCCATGAGTCAGTCTAGCACGTGGGTGAAATTAAAAGCATGTAAAATATACCTTACTTGGCCGAGCGCGAAAAATTAATCGCATGAAAATTTCCACTTTTACAGCAAGCCTCAACCCTTTCAGATGGTGCTGGTTATAGGAGGACATTTTAAATCAGACTGACATGATACTTTTGCACGCATAATCTGTGTTCTAGACTTACGTTGGAAAACAATGGCATCTGAAGATCATGGTGAAACAATCTTGACCTGTCTGTATTTAGTCTTTTTAAGATCATATCTCAGATTTACTAACATTTCCTACCATTTTACAACCTATCTTGTCCTAATCTTCACCCTCCTATGGCTTTCTCCTAACCATTCCACAAACCCCATAGCAAACCTGGTGATTGCACATTCACAAACGTTACAACACTACTAATTAAATGTTCTCTGTAGATTTCCATGGTGAGTGAGTATTCACATTTTAAGCCTTTCGGGAACACCATGTGGGAGCACATGGTATTACTGAAAGCCTTCAATTGTGATTACTAATTAAGTACAACCAAAATGGAAAAAGGTCCCCTCCTTTATTAAATTAACTGATTCAATTGTTTACTTTCAGTTATTGAATACTCACCTTCCTTCAAAACAGTGGATAGCTTTTATTCTTAAAGTAATTACCGGTCTCATATTCAAGAGATATGCACCCAATATTCTTTAAAAGTTAACACTGACATAAAGTATTAAATGCTAAGTATTATGATTCTCACCTATAGCTAACATGATGATGTTTGTTGTTGTTACTATGTTGTGTGTTTGTAGGAATCTTCTCCAGTACCAGACTATCCTGACCATGTTCCTTTAACCTCACAGTGTTGGCCTCTACATCCTGCAAAGAAAACACCAGTCTAGATTTAGATATATAATCTACTGAAGATATCAAAGAAGTCTGCTTAATGAAGAACATATTGTTTTACTATTTCTCTTCTGTTGTTTATTCTATATTTATCCATCTATATTTACATTTGTCTAGCCCTCTTCTTTGTCCATCTCACTGTCATCTTCCATGCTTTTCCTTCTACCAAGCATTCTTTCCTTTTCTTCACTATCTTTCTCTTTCTTAATATACAAATCACATTCACTCTGTTTCTTCATATTTCCACCTTTTAATTTTTTGTTTTTTGATGTTTTCCATATATCTAATCCTATTGCTCTATCAGTCTTTTCATGTATTTATACTTTCCTCTTTTTCCTCTTATTTTTCATCTTAATACATTAAAATTATGAGTGAGCCAGATGGCAGTTAAAGCACGAATAGTCTATTGCAGAAGTAATGCTATAGCACTCATAGAGGCTAATACAGACATGTTCCATTAACAGGTTTGATAATTTAATTTGTTGGCTCTTACCTTTAGTCATTACACTTAAAGAAAATACTTCTGAATACAAGATTAAGTGAGAAATTTGCGAAATATGAAGACCCTTCTTCTATTTGCTTGATTGAAACATTATAACTATTCACTGACCCTGAGTATCCTATTGAAGTCATACTTGTCAACCCTCAGAAACTGACAGTTGTCTTCCCGTAGCACGATGGAAGCAGCCCGTGGAGCGTCGTTGACCAAGGCTAACTTCCCAAAGTCATCTCCCTCATGCAGGGTACACACGACACCCTTGCCGTACTTGACGACATTGACGGATCCCCTGAGGATGATAAACCACGATCGACCTTCATCTCCTTGATGGAATACTGGTTGAGGGAAAGGAAAGAGTGAATGTCACTTTCAGAATCAGTGAGAATGTCATTGTGAAGGTCATTGTGAATCGACCTTCATGAATGTCACTTTCAGAATCAGTGAGAATGTCATTGTGAAGGTCATTGTGAATACCATCATGAATGTCACTTTCAGAATCAGTGAGAATGTCATTGTGAAGGTCATTGTGAATACCATCATGAATGTCAACATGAATAACATTATGAATGCTGAAGACACTTTATACCATTATTTGAAATATGGATTGTGTCTAAATTATAGTTCAATGTAAAATAAGAATATCTTGAAGCAATTCAAACATTGCCCATAAAAAAGTAATTTTAGTTCTATTCCCTGCAAATGGTGGTACCATCTGATGATCACTACTTTTTTCATGTACCAATGAAGTTCAATGAATACAACAGAATACAAGACACATTATCAAGGAAATTGAAAACAATAAGTACTTATATTCAGCTACTGCAATAGCCATCTGTAAAGTGTAGATTCCATAGCTAGGAGCAGTGTCTGCTTTGATTCCATAAGGCAGAAGTACAGTCACTGTTGCAGGTAACTAGTACTTTGGATGACCACCATACACAATATTGTAGAACATATTCTTCCGTGACATTGTCTAATAATGTCTGATACTACTAGTTCATCCAAACCCCAACCCTAAACCTAATATAGAACCCAATTGCAACCTAACTCTATATCTCTTTCTTCTAGTTTATTGCAAATGTAATCATAGCAAATGTTTAATCACCCATGCACAAGTTACTTGTGATTTTAATTCAGACTACATCTTTCAAACTTACAGACTGTTCCAGCTTTCTCATGGCACTCAAAGACCAGCACACTGGTGAGTTGTCGTTTGACCATGGTAGAGAGATGAGCTAAAGCTTTGATGTGAAGCAGCTCCTCATAAATAATCTCCAAGTCATCCACACTTCTTTCCTGAGGACTGGGAGAAATAAACAAGGACAAAATTCAAACTATGATTATCAATAGAAGAGGGATAATTAGACCACTGAGAACAAAATACAAGCCCCTGGATTACAATGGATTAGTGAATGGCTCCTAAGTCTTTATAAGGTCAATCTAGAAGAATTTGTGAGGTAATGAAGAAATTGGTATACATGGTACTAAAGAGGTTTTAGACAGTTGCCATTTAGGGTCTTTTCCTTGACTTGTAAAAATATCTATGATTGAATAGTTTAGAGCATTACGACAAGCATTTTGCATTTTTCTTTAATTACCTTGTACAGTCATGTTATCAAAGGACATTCCATCATTTGAGAGCACCAATTGCTTTACATAGATGGAACCCAAACTTGTAAGAACCCCAAATTTTATTGCCATTTGCAAAGATTGTTTAAACAATTAAATCTAGTTTGTAGAGGTGTATAAATCTCAGCTATGTAGAATAATGCCCAATTACATTTACATTTGAAAGCAGGTAGATTGTCATTCAAACATAAAGATAGAGACAAAAACATCAACATTGTATAAAAATGTAATATTAGAAATCAAATACATTTCATTGCATTAAACAAACAGAAAAATAAGACACAAATTAGCTTAGATCAGTGGCAGAATTCAGTCACACAGAGGATCAGATACAATCATAGTTGTAGAAAGAGTAAATATGATTTCCTCTCAATTCAATCAATCAAAATAGTTCAGAATTAAAGAAAACTGATTATATATATATTTTTTTACATCTTTAAAGGTACTATTTAACATTTTAGAATACAACTTGGAATCTCAGTATAAGAATTGATGGGAAGCAAAGCTGTATGGTTGGTTATGAGATGCAATACAGAATTCCTTATATTTTTTATTGAAAATAAATATTGACTTGTTTAAAAATCAATGCTATTACATTTCCTAAAAAGCTTGAGAATGTCTTTTAAAAAATAAGCAAACATTTCAACTAATTTCATAACCAAGTCAGTTTGTTGAATAGTACCTTTGAAAATTGCAGAAATTAGTTACACTGATAGAAATTTGTATTAGAAAATAGTTGTAATCAAATAAAAATTGACTACATCAAGAAATATTTATAAGCTCAACCACTGCAAAAGGTTAATGTTCCAGTATGTACATTTCATTGAAAAGGAAAATAAAGATTAGTTAATGCTTAGAAAAAGATATCATCTATCACACCATTCATGTTTTTTTGTTCAGTTTCACACACTTAGAAAAGAATTAAACCATACCACAGGTACATGTATATACAATCAGTATAGCCTTTTAAAGAGAATAAGAAAAACCAGTAGATAAGTAGCAGAAACAGTACCGGTAGATTTCTATCAACATATTTTCAACACTCTGCATCCAAGAGAAAATACAATTACTTATGAGTAAGACAAAAATTCAAGAAATAAAACATAAGCTGATTCATAAGAGGTTCATACACTCCACACAAAACAAAGTATGAACCAATGTTTTGTTTGATATTTGTTTTAGTTCATTAGAATTATCTATAAACAGAAGAAAGATGGTGAAAATGTAGCTTGAAACCATGGACCTATTCTTGATTTTCATACATCAAATAATTTGTAATGCTGACATTTACCTATCATTTTACACAGCAGAAATTAAAAATAAATAAATGTTTTACTTTGTATGAAACCAAGAAATTAAAGATCTAAAATTCATATTTGATTTCCCCAGAAATACTGGAATGAAAATAAAGAGAATTATACAATGCATTCTTTCATTTCTTTCAGTATCTTTCTGTTTAATAATACATTTCCCTTGTGCAAATACAGAGTATATATATATATATTTATATATATACATGTATATACATAATAATTTGGGGATTTACTAAAAATACCTTATTGCAGACAAAAGGTATTTATTATACGATTCTTTTTGCCATAAAAACAAATTGAATCAAATTAATTCTAAACATATAGTAACATTTTGAATCCATTAATTCTTTGTAACATCCTTTTGTGATGATATACGTTTATACAATAATTTTTTTTTTTTTAATCGCCTTTTAGTAAAATCTAGGTATATATCCCTATTTCTGATCATAGGAGGAATCCCAACAATGTGGTTTTTCCCCGTCACAATAAAAATTGGGCGTTAAGGGGAATTTCGACGGGCGTTACAGGGAATGATAACAATAGGCTGAGATAAAAGGATTCCCCCTATGGCTGCGAATAGAGTGTATATATGCAGAGAATCTGATTACCTAATCCACAGATATTATGATAAATAAATCTTCCATTTTCCATCTTCACAGTGAAGTGCCTTGCGTAAATGATATGTACAGAATCCTATCACCTAATACACAGATTGCTTCAATCATTTAATAAACCTATGGTTATCTTATGATGACATGATAAGATCAGTTCCTCCATTACATTATAAGTACCTTGCTTAATGAGGCTTCTTGATTGACATTATCATAATATTACAAGCTAGAGGCCCTCGTTCATTTGGTCTGGGTAACAACTGGAACCAATGGATATTCATACAGGAAGCTGCAGCCCTAAGGCACTGAGATCTAATTGCCAATTTGAAGAGAGGGATTATTGGCTTGCTACTATATACTGATTAGGCTTAATATGTGGTATGAAGAATAATGATATATCCATATTACCAGGGGAGTGGAAGTTGATACATTATTGACAATATCTGTGAGTCTGCTAATATCATACTAACTTATTTAGGGCATAACATATACTCGATAAAAATGAATGACATGATAACCAAAAAGAAAAAAAAATGAAATATTTTTCTTAAAAACATTACTTATAGAAATTACAGTTTAAGCAATTTCTGTCTTTATGCTTTCCATAAGGATGCTTCCATAAAACAAGTAGAAATTGAACTCTGTTCATACACTACGAAGTGTTTTGCTCAATAAATTTCAACATCTCTTTCCTATACATTTCAAAGTAAAATGTATTACACACATAATTTCTATTTTAAAATGCTGAATATAACTTTATCCATGTGACTTTGCTTAATTTGCAGACAGTTTTAAGCCACCAAACATTTGCAGCATATAGCATACTTTGTAGTAATTTGCTCACTTTCATGAATATACTCAATTACAGTAACTCCAGAAAACTTTCAATACCTAGAGATGTCAAATAAACCACAAAAGTACTTTTAACATCAGAAGAAATTGGTTTTCCAAGAATAATTTATTAAAAATGCATCATTCATATCAGTCACACTTGCTTTCATGCAAGAATCCTACACACATAACCAATGACAATGCTACGACATGCAGAACGATTGCTTTAGATTGACCTACATTTGAAATCTTAGTAGTAAAGATGATGTTACAGGTGAAGAGATTTGAGGGGAATACATGCATAGAAATATGACTAGCTTGGAAAAGAGATGGAGGAAATGTTCTGTGATAAGCAATTTCTTTATATTTCAGTTTGATGAAAAAAAGACAACTGTGGGAGCTTTTATTTCTCTTTGTTAATCAAATACTTAAATATACCACTGATGCTTTCACAATGAACTAATAAGAAAACAAATATCTTTTCATGCAAAACTTCATATCAGACTTTCGAACCAGCAGCAAAAAAGCGTGATGCATTAGAGCTGGTAGTGATATCATGATGTTTCTAATTCTAGAGATGTGCTCTAAGGTATATACATTCTTATCATCCACAAAGTCTTGTTGTGGAGGTTAAAACACAGGAAAATCTGCTTAAATCATTTCTTTACCATCCTGCCATAAACAAAAATATGTCAGATGTACTAGTCATGCAAGCTTATTAAAAAAGATGGGGACAGATGGACTACATGTACAAACATGCATCAGCTAGAGTGAGTTATGTAATCATCTATATATGTTGGATTAAACTAGATCTAAATTACCTAAACTTGACCCTCTTAATAACAAGAGAAAT
The DNA here is from genome assembly GCA_025617745.1 of Heliocidaris erythrogramma. NCBI lineage: Eukaryota > Metazoa > Echinodermata > Echinoidea > Camarodonta > Echinometridae > Heliocidaris > Heliocidaris erythrogramma. The sequence goes on along the minus strand of CM046870.1, from coordinate 41,391,664 downwards.
ATTCATCATTTTCAAAATTCAGGGATCTTGGGAGTGAGAGAGAGAGAGAGAGAAAGAAAGAAAGAGAAAGAGAAAGAGAGGGAGGGAGGGAGTGAGAGAGAGAGGGGGAGAGAGAGAAGATGGAAAGATTTGCAAGAATTTCATTTTGGTTAGTGTAGAACTGATTCTATATTAGGTTAGTGCATTGTTTGTGTATCACTGAACACCGCTGTGAATGGGTTAGGTAAAAAGCTCAAATTTCAGCCATTTCTAATGTAAAGAATTACTATGGCAACAAGGCAATGTACTTACTCAAACCCCCATGCTCGTATAGGAGTGCTATATGTGAGTATAGAAGTGTGAAAAAACAACAAGAAACAAAAAATGGGGATGCTTCATATAAAGCAAATCAAAAGAAATTCATATTGATTAAAAGTTAAATAGGTTAACTTGTATGCAACATGCAAAATGTATGTGTACCTAATATACCTGAATATCTAAATCAATAAATATTAATAATTGCAAAACAAATGTACTATGGTTTAATAAGTTTACTAGATCTGAAGAGTGCTAAGATAGAAATGTTAGTCAAATATATTGGTATACTGGGCTATTCATGTGATAAATGGATAGTAGAAAGAAGAAGGGAAATGATTAGAGTGATAGCAATGATGTTTTACAATGTAGATATATATTATTCATCAGTGGAAACGAACCGCTTAAATAAATGTGCTGTATTTCAATTGGAATGTGTCTGAATTAGAAGTAAAAAATAATAAGTTGTTAAATTTAGATATTTGTACAAATGTAGAAAGAAATTAGTGTGTGCAGCAACAATAGCAATGCCACTAAAAATGCTGCTGATGATGATGATGGCAGAGCATGGATATGTAGATGATCTTTGAAGATCATGGATATGTAGTTATGTTATACAATGGTAATGATGATGACAACTATTACAATGACAGTGATAATAAGGAGAAGTAGCATGGTCCCTTGAAAATGAACATTACTATTTGATGATGATGATGATGATGTTCATGTTGAGGAGGAGCAGGAGCAGGAGGAGAAGGAAGAGGAGAAGGAAGAGGAGAAGGAAGAGGAGGAGGAAGAGGAGAAGGAAGAGGAGGAGGAAGAAGAAGATGTGATGTTACTGATGATCCTCATTTTGTTGATGATTACACTATAAGCATGACGGACAAAGAGAGTGGACAAAATAAACAACTCGTCTTTCTACTCTTTACAATGGTTTGGTGGACAAAAGAACATCCCTTCACTGCTATTATGTAAAATAAGTAGAACAGCTAAACATGCTTGTGACACCTGTTCTATATACTTTTACATAATATCAGCGAATGGATGTTCTTTTGACTACAGGAACCCTTGTGAAGGGTACAATGAGGGGTTGTTTACTTTGTCCACTCTCTTGTCCGTCATGTTCATAGTGTTATGATAATGATATGATGAAGACTTGGATAATATTGCTTAATAATGATGATGACGATGAGGATGATGATGATGATGATGAAGCTGATGTCAATGATGATGATGATGATGATGATAGTAACAATAGGAACAATAGTAACAATGGTAAAGATGGAGATGACAATGATGTTTTGACATCAAAGTAACTTTACCACATTCATTACGAATGACAAAACATAAAGTATGATTTAATTTCAATGAAGGATTAAGGTGAACATTTAGTAATCTGTAAGACAGTGACTGCATGCTCTTCGGCAAGTGTGACTAATTCATGGGATACTTTGTTCACAAAAGCTACCAAATTAATATTTTGAAAAAAAATTAAATGAGTTTTCTTTAACACCTTTCTTCTTCTTTTCTTGAAGACCATGGTATTAATTAGAGTCTTAACTATCTTGAGTTCTCATATGTTGGGCTGTTTGCATTTTCTTTTTATGAATGAATGAATTGTTTAATTACTTATACAGAATCATAAACGATTCTCATTTCTCATTTTGCTCATGGCTAACAGCTTATCAAAAAATAAAATATTATAAAATGATATCTTTTCAGTGGGTATTACAAGTAACGACAGGAACTTACAATAGAACACATGCGAATTCTCCATCTCATAAACATAAATAACAATAACATACAATCAGCAATAGAAAACCAAAATAACAAGCACCATTAACAATACTCTACAACTTGCAGCAGCATAAGCAACTTTTGGAGCTATTTTACATTCAATTTGTAAAATGAAATGTACTTTTCAACCTTCTGAAGCCAAAGTAGCCATGGTAATTTTTGTACAATATTGTATGTAAAGAAAAAGTTATAGAATATAGCTCCTACATGTTTCTGTGTAAAAAAAATAAAATCAATATTCTTAATCATACATGGGCTCTTCTCATGGTACAACTAATTTTGAAATGTGACCAAATTGACTTTAATTTTTCTTGGCAAACTATGAAGATTTGCAGTTTGATTATGATAATAGCCACATTTACATTTATATACATATCCATCCTAGGGGATGCTCAATTAAGGCCCCTGCAAAACAGAATATAACAGTAAAATGACAGTCCATGAGATCAACATATCATGAGACCGATAGCCCACAAGATTGACGATGTCGGTTTTGCAAACCATCAGAAAAGTTGGCAGTTAAGAGTATACATTTAATGTTATTCAAGTTAAAACTAGATTAAAATTTTAAGATATCATTTTGCACAATCATCAACATGCAACTGTTAATGAAAGTGTTATTTGGAAATCAATTTTTGAATATGTAAAGAACAAAAATCTTACCCATCTAGAGAATAACATTGCAAAGAAAGAATATATGAATATAAGTACAGCTTTAAAACATAAACTTTTGAGAAAATTGTTTATTGAAAAGCCATTGTTAAACTTGATCTCATTATTGATCATTATTGTTATATGTAACAATGGCTATACATGTACATGGCACATGATTTTTGAAATTACACTAGCAATGCCACTGAAATGTTCGAGATAAAACCTGAATCTATCTACGAGACCTACATGACTGTTATCAGAAAATATATACAGATTGAATAACTTTCTGTTCCATGTACCTGCAAAAATCATGTATGGTGAAACAGTTTTAGTTTTGAAGATAACATAGCGGATGGGTAATATAGTAAGTAGAGATTTTGCTGACCTTTTGCTACCTTTCATTCTTCCATAATTGTTAAAGTGAATATAAACCTGAATGAATTAAGCTTCAATCCAATAAGAAGAACCATATCTTCAAAACACACAGAAGCTGAGAACCAGAAGGGTGATGAATTGTATCACTGAATACAGAGTTAATAACCTTCTAGCTCTCAAAAGAAGAATTAGAACTACTCACGGTTTCCGTAGAATGAGTCTCATCATAGCATCAGGAGCAACCTTAGCTAGCATCCCAACAATCTCTGGTAGCTCTTCCTCGGCAGCTTTCTTCTGAGATGATGTTGGAGTACTGGTGATGCCCAGGTCATCCTCACGGAAGCGGTATTGATGCTCCGCATCTTGGAAGGGATGCTCTCTATTCACTGTAAGACAGGGAGAAGAGATTTAAAATGTAAGATGAGAATAACGTTCTTATCAACTTTCTTTAAGCATGATGAAGTTCTGGTGATGACTTGATCAGCATTTCAGAGTGGTAGCATCTTGGAAGGGGTACTTTCTGTTAACTCAAAGATCAAAAATATAGAGAGAATTTCTGAACAGAAGACTTTAGAAAAGGATTTTAGAAAACAGATGGATATAAGTTAGTACTGTTCAGGGTCTTTGTCAGGTACAGAAACTTATTGCTCAATACACTTGCCATTTATTTCCTTATACGATCATGTGGAAAGGAGCTTTTAGGTAGCTTAACAACATAAAGTGGAAAAAAAACATATCCGTTATGCAAAAATGCATAATTGTTGAAAATCATAATTTTGTGGTATAGTAGTGGAAGCAAATTGTAAGAAAATGGAGCTAATAAATACCTCTACTTCCATGATATTGCTTTATAAAACGGGTTCAAGAATGTAGCCATCCTGATTAGTCAAATAACACCACGTGACCATGCAAAAAAAAGCACTAACCCACGGCAAAAAGGCTCTAAAGCACTGCTGAGCTACGCGTACGCGTATCTCTGGTGCGTGCAAACTTAAAACGCAATGAAATCGCGTAGTTTAATTGTCATTTTAGCGCAGGAATTACATGTGCGCACTGAAACGCGCATGACTTTTGTTGGCTGCGCTTCTGTGATGTCAAACAGGAAAGCAAATGGCAGCCTCCATGACTGTGCAATTCTTGGCGTTTCTATGGGGTTCGTAACCATTTTTATAAACTTCATAATCATATTGCCGACCCGTTTTATAAAACTATTAATACATGGTTGTGAGTTCGTGTGTTAGTGCGATCTGGCAACACGCAGGTTTTTATTGTGGTGTCAAACACACTCGGCTTGCGCCTCGTGCGTATAGTACACCACGATAGAAACCTTTGTGTTGCCAGATCGCACCAACGCACTCCCAACCATGTATTAATAGTATATTATATCACTGTACCTAAACATCACTGAGAAATGTTGAATTACAACTTTTAATTTACTGACATCACCAGCTAGTTTTTATGCCTTCAGCATTCCGGATGTGTCTTTTCATGTCATTACATTTCGCTAAGCTTTCTTACTGCTGCCAAATACTCCATAATAATTATAATAATAATATTCTGGATTTATATAGCACCTAATACATCTACAATGTCTCTAAGCGCTTTACAGACTATTATTACCCTGGTCATATATTCATTGCTTGCCCGCAAACAATGTATCCACCTTCTCCACTCCCTGGGGAGCATTCCAGCCAGGGGCCTTTTGCAGACGCTCACAATGCTGATCAAACAACAATGACTTTCGCATCCTAATGGGTACCCATTTAACACCTGGGCGGAGAGGAGGACTGTAGATAAAATGCCTCGCTCAAGGCCGTAAGTGCCGTGACGGGTTCGAACCCACGACCTTTGCATCTCCAGTCAAGTGTTTAAACCACTCGACTACGACACCTCCATACCCCTTCCCTAGCACTAACCCCTTGGTAAAGCTACCCTGGAATCAAAAGAAAATTTCTTTCAAACCTTCAGTGATAACTCCCTCTTCCAGTAGAGCCTGCCACATTCCAATAGCTTGAGGTCGTGACCTCACCAATGTCATCTGACCCTGTTGCATCAACCAATCAACCATCTCGGACCCCACCATGCACTTTCGGTAGGTTCGTAGGTTGTTCTTCCTGTCTTTGATGAGGTTAGGTGACTTGGCTAAGAGCAGTGTACGTAGGATGGTGCCTGCATGCGAGAGCTTATCGGATGGAACCTAGGGTCGACAGATAATTGGCAGAAAAGGTTAATGGCAATCAGTAAAATTTCTACTCATCTCTAAGAAAATCATTCAATTTTTGTCTTTGTGTACCAATAAAAAGTAAATACATAAAGATAGAGGGTTGTGACGAAAAACTATTCGCATTATCAGCCATACTCACTAAGCGATAGACATTTCTGTATATAACTTTGCCAAGTCATGTTTTGATAGTATTGCCATATGGTCCAATGCCTCGCTTACATTTTCTTCATTCATAATTCAGTCTGATAGTCATTAGGCTAATAGCAAGATTTTCTCGATGCCTATTCTGTCCATTATAGCTATATTTGACATTTTTTTTCCCCATGCAGTCTGATACGCATGTTTAATAACTGCTATTTGTCTATCAACAAATGGTCTACAACCAATTAGTTAATACCAATTTAGTCAACATTTTAGCTTGTCTACAGTGGATTCGTCAATTTTGATTTCAGCTAAATCCATTTATTTATGACTAATTACTACTTTATCTAATTATTATCTGCTAACCATTTTTCCTTACAGTATTGTGTACTCATCTGGTATTTTCTTTCAGCTTCAATTTCTCTGTTCTTTCATGAAGAGAGATGCTTATATTAATGGAACAAAGAAACAAAAATAATAAAATAGGACAAGAAGGCTTATTTATTTATTTCACCAGGAAAAGATTGTCATTTCAATACATAAACCTGTACATACAAAATAAAGAAAACAGAAGGCTATATAACATTAGCAAAGTGTACAGATGTAATTTCACCTTACAAGAATTGTAAAGCTATCATCAAAACAAAATTGATATGTTGTAAACACAAGGCAGTTGTATGCTATCTCTTCTGGCTTGGGGGAAAGCTCAGATTGTATTAAGCCCTGAGGATAAACTTAGGATTACAGAAGTACTTTAAGAGGTTACAATCTACCTTAGATATCCACTTTGTCTAATGGCAATAAATAGGATTACCAATGATACATCTGTTATCTAATCTCTCTCCTTCAATCTGTCTCTGTCTCCCTTTCTCAATCCCTATCTCTGTCTCTATATTTCTGTTCCTCTCCTTGCCAGCAGACCAGATTTTTCTTCTATTTGTATTTTCCTATTAGTGTTTTTTCATGTCTATTTCTCCCCCTCTTCCTCTTTGACTCTCTACTACTGCTCTCTGTATCTCTTATCTTTCTCTCTCTCTCTCTCTCTCTATACCTGTCTCTCTCTTTTCTTTCTCTCTCTTTACCTGTCTCCCTCTCTCGATCTCACTCTCTCTCTCATTCTCTCTCAACTTATCTTTTTCATTCTCTGTCTCCTGTTTTCTCTCTGTCACTCTTTGAATGTCTTCTTCAAAATTTCAATTAACAATGTAGCTTTTATCTTGATTTATTTATTCTTCTATCTTAAATTTGTATTAATCCCATCTTTCCTGTCTTTATCTTTTCATTTCCTCTCATCCTTATTAGTTTATCTCAATAAACCTCAAATCCACTATCCTCTCTTCCTTCTACTAGTATAATAATAATTCTTTCTGTAGGATGTGAGATAGCTAGACCACCAATCCTATCAGATAATCTCATTTATGGATAATTATAATGTCCCTGATGCTTCTAGAAAGTTCATGAAAGTACTTTCATCTAGAGTTTCTTTAAAGTAGTGTATCACCCTTAAAAATCTCATTTACTAATAACACTGCCTTTCTTTGGTTTTATATATCTATTTCTATTTCAATAATTTTTGACTGATTTGAGAAACTTATATAATATGGTAGTGGAAACTCACTAAAACGAGGACCTTGGGATGGTAAAAATTAACTTGTTATATCAGGAAATCTCCTTATATTAGGGTAAAAAACAAAAGAACACAGGGACGTGGGACCAACAAAATTACCTTGCTATATCAGGAATTTTGTTATATCAGAGCTCTTTATAATGAGTTTCCACCGCACAAAGTCCTGCTATCTCTTACAAAGGTCTGAAATAGAGACTATTTTTATATAAGCCTGCAAATTTCATAAGCTATGGAGCATGATTTGTTATCGGTCATTGATTAGATTAAAGTTAACTGTAATAAGATTATAAATGGGATCAGTGAGCTAGTGGAAATTTAAGCACCTTGATGTGAGAATATCCTAAACTATAAAAATGTTGAAAAGTCCACTCAAATCTGTCAAAACTTTCTATAATATGTCCCTCGGGATTGAGTCGATGTTGAAGCATGAATTCTTTTGAGTTCTTTATTAAGTTTTAGACATTTAATTAGAATATAATTCTAATTTTACCACAGTGTCTGTTTGGAGCGAGAAGGGCTTTAACTCTATACTTTAACACAGAGTTAATGCCCTTCTAAAGCCATACAGATGAGTCATGTCAATTGTCTCTTTTAAAGCTATGTTCATATATATCATATTATACATTGTTCCGGCTACCTTCATTTTGGTTACAGTCCACTAACAAACACATGGCTGAAATACAAACTTATTTTCTCAACAATCCAGCAATCCTAATAAAATGTCATTTTGAACAGGTACAAAGCCCTCAGATTGATAACATTTTTCTCCATTTTAGTCCACCTCATTGCAAACCTTAACCATGTAATCTTTCAACTTATTTTAACATGTACCACATATCTACCCAGCTAAGTTTATCAATGATCACAAACATTTTCCTAGGATTTCTCATTACTATATTTTTTTAAATTCATTATCCCGGCAATATCAAAAGCCTGAAGACAATGCTGCTCAAAAGATAATTCTCATTTTGTTTCCTCGCTTCATCTCATGTCACATTTTTCATCTTGTAAGGACCCAAAGGAGACCACGCTGTGAGATATCTTATCTCTTACCTAGCCAAACTTACATGCCATAGCAAAATCGCAGCTTGAATTATTAATAACCGAATATTAGCTGCCCGGGAAGTCGCTCACGGGAGGAGAAATATTGATCTGAAATATTAACGACTCCAGACGCCTACCACAGGCCGTGTGTGATATATTGAGGCATAAGTTAAAAACGGGGCATGTTTTTTATGTCCAATATCAAAATGGCTCATCATTATTCTATTTTCATAAAAATACTGTTAACAGTTTGCAGTAATAAATGTACATCACATACATCATAAATACAAACATTCTCCTTTAAATAATCAAATCCCCATCATAGTATCATTGACAATGGCATACCTACATTAACCCCTCCCCCTTACCCTATAACCAGCTTGCCTCACTTTTAAGCTATCTCTTGTAAGCAATTCATTATTGATGCTCATGTGCAGATAGATTTCATGGGAGAGATGTACGAGTTAGGGCTAAGAACATCACATCACATAAAATACAGTATGTGACAGAACAATTCATCTTTTCTACCTTTATTCTTTAAAAGATCATCTCAATCTAACTTGGCTTTTCTAGACAATTTCTAGACAATTTCTATACTTCAATTCCTACAGTTCTTGATCTTAACTAGTACAGGGAATTGTGGTTTGATTTTGAATTTATATGTAACCTAATCTCCTGGATATTGATTGAGAATATTTGAAAAAAAATATTGCAATATTTTTCAGAAAAGTCAACATAAAAAAAGCTTAACAACTAATTTTAGCTTAACTTTTTGAATATTACATACTCTCATCTCCCTTGGCTTAATCCAGGAACAACCTGATTACAGTAGACAATGGCTTAATTTCATGAGCAACAGTGATATAGATATTTATCAGTTTCTTTTTATTGTCCTTGTGTGTTGGTTATATCTTTGCTTCACCATACCTCATACCATCTCCTTCTTGCAACCCATACATGTATCATCACCAATGCCTTTAAGCACCCCCACCCCCCCCCCCCCCCCAGTAAAAAGGGTAATATGACATTCCTTACAATGTTCTTTCCAGATAATTGCACATCATTATGTATTCATAGCTTTCTCTTGGCAGGACCTTTTCATCATCTCCGGTTCTTAACGAGGGAATGACCTACATAGTGAGGGAGGGCAAGAACTTTGATGTATCTTTATGATAAAATATATGAGATGATTGGAGACTATAAAGAAGGCATAATTCTTGGCTTCATTTTTGCTGCTTTATGTGCTTGTTATATATATCCTTGCTTCTCGGGGCCATAGTCTGAAAGCTATTTTATCTTTAGTTAAGAAATCAAGAATTTATGTTAAGAAAACCAATGTTACAATGTTAATTTTCATAACAAATGGCACATAATAAACACTTATCATTGGGACTTAAGCATATGTCTCTTTTTACTTTTTGCAAGCACAGCCAGCTTTTTGACTTGTTATGACGATTAACACTGTTTTACTAACATAAAAGATAATATCGTTTTTTGCAGAATACCACTCAAGGTTTCAAACATAGCAAGTTTTATATCTAAGCCACTAATATAAATAGATTTCTGGGAAGGGAAACAAAAACATGCTTAAAATTATTAAATCAATTAACCTGTTGACTAATGATTTTTTTTATTCCCATATGCAAAGTATTAAATCTCTAAAATTTAAAAAAAGAAAAAATAACATCACAAAGTTAAGAAATATATTTGGTATAGATGTTCTCTGTAGGTTTCCATGGTGAGTGAGAATTCACAGTTGAAGGTTTTTTTGGTAACACCATGTGGGAGCCTCTGTGAAAAGGCTGTTGATATATTCTTTCGTGAAAAATAACCCACTTATGGGGCGTTTAGAGGAATTTAAGAGAAGTGAAAGGATAGGAAAGAGATGGAAATGGGATGAAATTAAATTAAACACTTACACAAGACTATTTTTGTTTTTTGTTTTCAGTGTTTGTACACCCAAAATGAAGTGAAATGGAAAAGGGGAAAGAAGTGAAATGGAAAAGGGGAAAGAAGAAAAAGGGGAAAGAAGAAAAAGGGGGAAAGAGTGATTGAGATCAGGAAAATTCTGAGCAGGTCAGAGAAGTTTGGAGAGAGTAGTTCTGAAAAGAACTGTTTGTATTCCTCTGTAGGGTTCTGAAAGAGAGTTTCCGAACTACGGTAATCTTTTCGGTAAAGGAGTATATCTGTCTCGACGCGTTTCAAACAGTGTGCTCTGTTCATCGTCAGGAGATTAACTGGAGTTAATCTTCTGACCAGTTAATCTCCTGATGATGAACAGAGCACACTGTTCGAAATGCATCGAGACTTTTTTTTCTAATTCTGAAATGTAATATATATTTTCTACAAGTACCAAAAAAAAAATACATATGGATATTTAAAACACAATACATTCTGGAAGGATATTATTTGCTTTAAACCCCTAAACACACAGACAGACAAGCCCCATGCTATCAGTGAATTTGATGGGAAGTACTATACCAGCATCATGACCCTAGCAGGGTAATGTAAGAATCACAACCTATAGGGCAGTGTAAACAGAACCCACAACATACACTTACACTCTGATAGGGTACAGTACCATAGGATAGCACAGCAGGATAGTGTGTAGAGTGGAAACAAGCCCATAAGTACCCATTTGGAAGGGAGTATTATCCATAGGCATGGTAGTTAATGAATACATAATGAGATAGTATCACCATAGAGGAACCATATAATTATCTTGTCCAGAGACACTAGAGTCTTTATACCATCCTAATTTGTCTACCGAGAGGCAGAGGGGTGTTAACCCACATACTTAATATACAGAGTTAATGCCTTCTGGCTCCGAGCATGATCGCTGCTCATTGTCTCTTATATTACAGGACCTTACAAGAAACCTTCATGGGATACAGCACGCTTGCGGCTACGGAAATACATGAATACATAATGAGTATTTATCACCATAAACAAATGAAGCATTCAAGAAATAATTTAAACTGGAAAAGAGATATCAAGTTAGAACCTCTATACGCACACTCACCAACATCTACATGTATATGCATTCTCGCCAAACACTGTATCTGATAAACAATGGACTATTGCAATGAATCAACTTTAAGAGCTTAGAAAGAAAAAAAAGGAAGAAGAAAAGGAAGAGTTCTACAGAGAAATAAAAGTCTTGATGCAAGAAACGATGAATACAATGATGAAGAAAGAAAAAAAAAGTATAGGGAGGGTGATAAGAAAGGGGCAGACGAAGGAGAAGAGAACATTTAAAATAATTTTGATCTGAACATCTTGGCACTATTAAGAGGAGGGTGAGAAGGAGATAGATGTTTGGAAATTAGTAGAGAGAAGGGCGGAAAAATAAAAGATCACAACAGATAAGACCTGTTACCTTTACAATAGGAAGAGCAGGATGAATAGGATCTAGGCCATCATGAGTCCTGGCTGGCGAGGTTCGCTATAAGGAACAAAAAGATAAGAGAACAAATCAATCAATACATTCAATACATTAAGACATAATTAATTACACTATTGTGCAATGCTTTGTATGAAGGAAATGGAAATCCCTGGGAATTTTTTTTTTGTGTTGGAAATAGTAGCATCCTAATGATTACATTCATTCAACTGTTCCTTTGCTGGTTATATTGATCCTCCATATCATCTCCCCACTCTCCCTCTTCTTATAAGTCTCATCCTCTTTTGATTTAAAACTGACATAATGTCCATATCATCTCCCCACTCTCCCTCTTCTTATAAGTCTCATCCTCTTTTGATTTAAAACTGACATAATGTCCATATCATCTCCCCACTCTCCCTCTTCTTATAAGTCTCATTCTCTTTTGATTTAAAACTGACATAATGTCCATATCATCTCCCCACTCTCCCTCTTCTTATAAGTCTCATCCTCTTTTGATTTAAAACTGACATAATGTCCATATCATCTCCCCACTCTCCCTCTTCTTATAAGTCTCATCCTCTTTTGATTTAAAACTGACATAATGTCCATATCATCTCCCCACTCTCCCTCTTCTTATAAGTCTCATCCTCTTTTGATTTAAAACTGACATAATGTCCATATCATCTCCCCACTCTCCCTCTTCTTATAAGTCTTATTCTCATAATCAACAAAAGTGAAGAATGTTTAACTATATCTTTATGTACACCCCCACGGTGCTATCAAGGAAACAACCAAAAAAAAAAAGGGTATTTTAAAAAGCACCTGGATTGTATTACACCACAATCTGTTCATTCTTTCTTAATCATACATTGGTTGATATTCCCAAGTGAGCATTTCTCCTTCTGCTCTTTTGGACCACTCTGGATATCAAATTTCTCTTCAATCTCTGTCAATGTATAATACTACTGTCTCCTACTTTATCCCAAAACCATATCCTCAAAAGGAAAAAGTTCATCTTAATCACGGAATGCAGATTTTGAATACCTAATTTGTTAAAGTAATTTTGTAATTAAAAAACACCAAGACAATGAAATTGTTATGCTATTGTTTTTTTTTCTTTCTTTTTCCCTTCCACAGGGTTCTTTATTTACAAAAAACAAATTCAACAAGTACAAATTAATAATTATGCTATTGTTGTTATTTTTTTTTTGGATAGTAGCTATTAACTTTACCCAAAAAGTAAAAAAGGTTTCTTCCTTCATTCAATATAATGGAATTTATATAATATGAAACCTCAGTTAAAAACACCGATCAGAAATTGATTGTAAAAGGGCACCATCATAATAATCTGATATGTTAAAGAAATTACTGGAATTCTCCAAGTTTAATTGTATAGCTCATGACCAAGGAATGAATGTCTGATGTTTAGTGCTACATGAAGGGTAAATCGTGTTAAACAAGATGAATGTGACTACGTCTCCTATATGCCTCCTCCTAAATTCAACTGTTCTTGAAATATTTTGATAACCAGAATAAAAAGCCTCTAATTTCATGTTAATTTGTAAAATCAGCACTGATTTTCTTATTTACTATATAAAGCTATATACCTACCTATTATGCTAGTCACTTGACTATGCGAACCCGTTCGAGAACTTAACACAAATGAGTCACAATATTGTGCGCACCCTCCGTAATCCTATTGTTCTCCCCTTCGCCACTCATGCGCGGCAACACGCAACGGCCATCTTCCTCTTTTGCGAGCAACCCCAAGTAGAAACATGTTGCTTGCAAGGTGAGGGGAAGGAGGGAGGGTCATAGGTAGGTATATAGTAAATAAGAAAATCAGTGCTGATTTTACAAATTTTCTGCAATAAATCATATATACCTACCTATTATGCTAGACTAGCGCCCATTCAAAGACCGGGAGGCATGTTTCAAGAGAAGAAGGGAACAGGATTACAAAGAAGACACAGCGGCCTTCAAGGTAGCTGACGCAAAAATAGCCTCACCTGCAGGGACATCCCTAAGGTAGCAAGAAATGAAGGAATTGGACGAACGCCAATAAGCAGCCTTCAAAATATCATTAAGCGCCACACCTTGAAACAGAGCCCAAGAAGTGCTGACACTACGAGTGACAGCAGCCCTAATAGCCTCGACAATCCATCTAGAAATGGAATCAAGAGAAGCAGGAGAAAAAGGCTCTCGAGTGATCAGGAACAACTGATCATCCTTGCGATAAGACTTAGTCTTATCAATATACCATTTGAGAGCTCTAACAGGACACCAAACCTTGTCCTCGCGCACTGACGAAAATTCAGATAGCGGACAAAGAAAAATCTCAACAGGGCCAGAGGAAGCCGTTTGATTCTTGGCAATGAAAGAAGCCTTAGGAATCAATCTAACACCTTTTCTCTCCCAGCGAACATGACCAGGAGTAAGACAGAGGGCATGAAGGGAACTGCGCCTCTGCCCAGAGGCAATGGCTACCAGGAAGAGCGTCTTAACCGTAAGATGGTGAAGCGAAGCTGCACCTAACGGCTCAAAAGGAGGCTTGGCTACGGCTTCTAAGACCTTAGGCAGACTCCAAGACGGAACTAACTTAGAATGAGGAGGACGTTTCAGAAAGAAAGACCGAATCAAACCACTCAACAGATGGGGAATTAGAAATCCCGAACCATCTGAGAACCCCGAATGAATGGCACCGATCGCAGACCGGTAGCCTCGGATAGTAGAGATGGACCTCCCTTTGTCAAATAGCGAGATTAGAAAATCCACGATTGAACCAATAGGAGCCTTAGACGGGGTTTGATCCCGCTCTTTATACCAAAGGAAAAAGACCGAAAGACGGGAATTATAAATTTCCCTAGTAGAAACTTTACGACTGGACATTAAAAAGTCAGCGGCTCTAACAGAGAGACCCGACCGTCTTGCAGATTCCCCGACAGGGGCCAAGCAGTCATATGAAGGGACTCCGGACTGTGGTGAAGAATCCCCGAGAGGGGTTGCAACACCAGATCCGCTCTTAGCGGAAGAAGGAGCGGTTGAGCCACCAGAAGGCTCATTAACTCCGGAAACCAAATCCTCCTGGGCCAAAAAGGAGCTATCACAAGCACCCGAGCCCGATCTTCCCTGATCTTCCGCAAGACTCGCGGAATCAGCTGGAAGGGAGGGAAGGCAAACCCTCAAAGATTCTCCCAACTGAGAGAGAAAGCATCCAGAGCCCAAGCTCCCTGATCGCGAACACGGGAGCAGTATTTCGGAAGTTGGTGGTTCAGGGCTGACGCAAACAGGTCCACTTCCAGTGGGCCCAGGCAACTGCGAATGCGGCAAAAGACCTCTGGATGGAGCTTCCATTCTGATGGAAGACACCTGCCCCGGGATAGAAAATCCGCAATGAGATTTTCCTGACCGGGGATGAAAGAGGCAACAGGCGTGATCGCCATGCGACGACACCACCTCCACAGCTGAGCTGCCAGGGCATTCAGGGTGGCAGAACGAGTGCCTCCCTGCCGATTGATATAAGCCGCCACTGTAACATTGTCCGTGAGGATCAGAACTGAACGACTGAGAAGTCGACTTCTGAAGTGGAGCAGGGTTAAAAAGACTGCCATGAACTGCGTAGTCATCTCAGAGACCTGCTTCCGCGCATCAATCTCTCTCTGAAAAACCGTAGCGAATTGACCACCAAAAAGCGAAGGACCCCGAGACGGAACATCCCGGAGAAGCGGCGCGATGTCCGACTCCTTAACCCCAAGGGCCGAAAGAGCCAAGACCCTGCGACGGTACGTAACCGAAGCAGCTGCACTGGAAAGTTGTGACCACTGCAAACTAAAAAGAGTGTGCAGCAGGTCATCAATAACCAGCTTGTCACCATCAGTGACATTCAACTCCTCCGCCCTGGACCTGAGGTCGGAGAGAAAACCTTGAAAAGCAGCCAAGCGCATACCTGCTCTGACTTGGCTTTCAACACTGCTCCAACGCCTATCCTCAGACTTAAAAGAGACAGAGGTAAGCGGATTGGTCGTCCGCAAACGACGACCCACCGCTAGAATCTCCGGAGAGAGAGACTTAGCCCTGAAAAAGCTGTCTTGATCTTGGGAATCAAAGGCAAAGGCCTTACCCCTAACCGCAACAGGGAGCTTAACAAGGAGCGCCGATTCAATGCGGTCATACTCCAGCTTGAAATCCTCCGCAAGAGAAATACCCTTGGAGGAATCCCGCTGCCTGAACCAACGCGAAGTCGAACCCTGCGCGCGGGCTGACTGAAATTCAGGGAGATATTTGGACAACAAAGCAATCGCTTCTACCCCACAAAGGGAGAGCGACTGAGGCTCTGCCTGCTCAAACGATGCCGATTCAGAAACCGAAGCTTGAGAAGCCGCCTCCAAATCTGGTTCCGCCTGAATTGATTGGGACAAAGGACCGCAAACAAAAGACGAAACAAAAGACGAAACAGACGGACACTCCCATGGACCACTATAGATCTCCTCGCCCGGCGGAGCCCCAAGGGCTGCGGGAATAGGAGGCGCAAGCGATCCCGTCTCAGACAATGAAGAAACAACCATAAAAGGCTGATTAGTCTCAATGTCAGACCCTAGAAGAGGGACAGAAGCAGGGGTTGTGGTACCTGGTAAGAGGGACCAACCCTGACTTTGGGCAAAAACCCGCATCATGCTGAGCATCTCAGATTGAGAGGGGTCAGGCAGGTTAGACGGGCCAGACGGGCAAGAGGCAGGCAGAGCCTTGCCTCTTTTAGCCCCTTTCTTAGGCTTCTTTTTAGCTGGCTCAACAGGAGCCGAAGCCGAGACCCGCTTAGAGCGTCTATTAGGTTTCGGACGGATCTCCGAAGCCGCTTCGGAAACACGAACCGAACCCTCCACAGAGGGATGCCCGCCTCCCTCTACGGGAGAAGTGCGCTGAGGGTATGTACCCAAAGTCGCGCACAAATTACCCATACTGGCTGAGCAAGAAGATGCAACAGCCATGGGCCGGGCGCTCAAGGCACCCAGTGCGAGGGCGGACCGGGAGGAGGTCCCAGTATTCGCCCACCGACTACCAATAGTATGTGAACTCGCTATTGTTCCGCTCGTGAGCGGCAATAGGAGAGCACTAGTAGTCGCGCACTCAGGTGACTGCACCTGTTGCTCCGTAGAGCGCCCATAATTGTTGGCTCGAGCCTTCCCATCAGCTGGCAATGTAGACAGCCCGGCCAGTACTCGTTCCAATTGGCATCGGCCGGGGGCTAGGGTTTGAGAACCCAGACCAACACGGGCGGTGCCCGTGAGCTGCCCTGCAGTAGTGGCACGCGTCTCCCCTAACGGATTTAAGCGAGTCATCGCTACCGTGCGGGAAACAGACATCCCCCCTCTGGTCTGAGCGACCGGGGGATTGGATTTGTGATATCCAAACCACTAGAACCTGACGCCACCCACCCCGAAGCCACGGGCATCGGAGTTGACGTCCCAAGCTCAACTAACGCCACCCGCCCAGAAGCCGCATGCTCCGAGGCTGGCAAACCCTGCAGGGAAACATCACTGGGCAACTTACCTGCAGCCCTCCTCCCTCCCCTAGGAGGACCTAGCTGCTTCTTCTTCTGAACTCATAACGCTGCAATAAAACAGACAATAAAGTATACCAAAATATGAAATACTTTGAGTGAGTGCAGGTAATAATAAAACCTAAAATTTGGAGATACGCACAAAAAATTTTCACAGCAAAAACCGTAAAAACAAACACCGAACCATAAAGGCTCGGGTCAAACGGAAACACCCGCAAACACACAGATATAACTACGTGGGGCTGACCGTGAAAAAGAAAAATAATTGCCTAGAAAGGAATCAAAAATCCCTTGCAGTCGGCAAGAGTGACATAAAAAACACAAGAGTACTATAATCTTAGACGAAAATAAGTACAGAAAAGTGCTTTTAAGATGCGAAAAAGCGCGCTGAAAAGATACAAAAAGACCCGATTTCAGGAGCACAGTGACTCGACATCCTAACTCGACGGGGGCGAGCAAGAAAGAGGAAGATGGCCGTTGCGTGTTGCCGTGCATGAGTGGCGAAGGGGAGAACAATAGGATTACGGGGGTGCGCACAATATTGTGACTCATTTGTGTTAAGTTCTCGAACAGGTTCACGTAGTCAAGTGACTAGCATAATAGGTAGGTATATATTTATTGCAGTAAATTGACCTCTTTGACATTTGACCTTACACCTTATAACCCAAAAGTCTGATCACTGTATCTCCTCCTAGTCATGAATACAAAATAGTTGAGATATGGTGATAACAAAGGTAAAAAACAATTTCACATACACCTGTATAATGACCTCTATGACCTGTTACGTTTGGCCTACGTGAACAAAAATCTAATCAGTTCGTCTCACTATGGTGATGCATACTAGTTCCAAGTTTGAATTTAATGGATCAAAATGGTTCTTCAGATATCACGTTAACAAGGCTAAAACCTGCAATTTCCCTATTTGACCTATATGACCTTTGACCTATGTATCCCAAAATCTAATCAGATCATCTTTTTATGGTGATACATACAAGTACTAAGTTTGAAGTTAATATCTCAAATGGTTCTTGAGTTATTGCGAGAACGAGGCTAACACCTGAAATTTCAGAAATTGACCTCTGTGACCTTTGACCTTCAGACCCCAAAATCTAATCAGATCGTCTTCCTATGGTAATACATACTAGCACCAAGTTTGAAGTTCATACCTCATGTGGTTCTTGAGTTATCGCGAGAACAAGAAAGCGGGACGGACGGACGGATGGACAACCCAAAAACATAATGCCTCCGACACACCTTTGGTGGGCAGAGGCATCAAAAACGAAGACATTTGAGTCAATTTCATTCAACCTTTCAGAAAAATGAAACATACAATTAATTGTCAGTATATCTGTATCAGTTTAACATTCTTGTGTCAATTCAACATCAGCATATCTAGCTCTAAACATTTTTTCAGAGACCTTTCATTGAGTTGGAGACTGGGAAATCCCCCCCCCCCCTCCCAAAAGAAAGGGGGGTCGGTGGAACACATAGACATACCATCACTCTTTTCCTAGCTCCCACCCTTTCCCTGCACCCCTCATCTTGATTTATAATTCACCATTATTGGTCTAGCTTTAAGTGGATAAAGTAAAAGTTGCTTAGCAAAGTAATTGAATCGCGATTGATTTTCCACTGCCGCGTGCACAGGCAATAAACAAGCCAGACCGTATGAGAGTACTCTGGGAATGATTTGATTTCTAACTAGTATTAGATTAACAACCACATAACCTCATCTCAAAATTGAAGAGAAAATGAGCAAACTGTCTGCATAGGTCTGCCAATCCCTAAAGTATATGTCTGTAAGAGCGTTTTATTGCACAGAGTCAACGTGAATTGACAAATCAAAATTTGATTTTGCCAACTTCAGGTGAGAGTGATGAAATCACACTTTTCAGATAATTTCACACTGTAACATTCACAAAATCTTTCTTTGATACAGACACAAGTCTATATCTATCTAGATTTCTGTTATCAAGATTGCACTAATAGTAAAATATTTGTGAGCAGTACACCTGTGTCTTTGTGACCATACACATCACGGTACAACACTTGCTAACTCTGACTGAGACAATGCTTAAAACATGCATCGATAACAAGACAATTAAGGAAAATGTCAAACTCATCATTTATTAAAGAGCTAAAAGAGAGAATAAGAGAGAGAGAATAAGAGATAGAGAGATAATAAGAGAGAGAGAGAGACAGACAAGGATAAAAGAGGTTTAGGACACCAAAAGAAATGGAGAAACAGACACACATAGTAAAATATCACAAAGGGAAAAGGGGAACACATAAAAGAGTGGAGTAATATGAGCAAGTGAGAAAGTGAAAGAGAGAGAGAGAGAGTGTTCAAGAAGGAAAGAGAGGTGAAAATTGCTCATTTAAAAGAGGATTCTTATTGACAGTTATTAGTCTCTGATTAGAAAGAATTTTCTTCATGATTAATCCCAAATGTCACCATCTTTAGATCAGATCTCCCGAGAGAAAAGCACATCCCCCGTATCATGTTGACAATTACACAATCATCAGATGGAAAACTGATAAAAGTCTTAAATGTTCTCTTTCCCCCATCATGATGCATCGCCTGCCTAGTGAAAAGAAAGAAAAACAGCTTGAAGTGATGCCGTAAACGAGAATCCAGTATTTCTCTCCTCAATAATTGCTCCCTGGCACCCAAAAATAAATTTGCTTGCTTGCTTGAGATGACAGGTGGGAAATGACTTTTGAAGGAATGGAAGGTTTATTCCCTGATTGAAATAGAGAGGTGCGATATCTCGGCACTAAAGAGACACAGGATGAATAATAATCTTAATTCTATTCCTTTTACCTCCCTCCTAGTTTCTAGAAATGTCACATTTTCTTCTTGCTCTATTCTTTATCTCCTATCCCTCAAGAATATGAGCAGCACTGAATTCAAATTGTGCTTCATGCTAAAGAACTATATTCTTCTCTTTTATTTTCTGTCAGTTGGCTTATACCCTACTTACGATAGTTGTTATAGTATAAACCAAATAGATATAATTATCTGTAAATAACTTAATTAAAGGTTATCAAAAATTACAACAGCGAATATATTAAATTAAATGACAAGCAGAAAAAGAAGAAATATTTTTCAAAGTTGACCAGTGAGGTAGGAGGTGAGCACACAGACATTTTGTTTTATCTACTGGGTACTGGAGATATTGCAGATAAAGTTTGGCAGGCAAATGTCCCCTCCCCCTCCCCCTTCATCACTTGCATGCAGGCAATTCTCAAGTTTAGAATTATTTTTTCATTCATTTCTCTCTGCATAATGATATAAATTAAACTCTTGCTCTACAATCCCTTGGATCATCATAAGATGTGAAACTACTGCCAAACTTTTCCTTCTTTTTTTGTGAATAAGAATTAAATATCATCATTACAGAGAAGGTTGAGTCTGGGAAAAGTGAAAAATAATTTGCGAGCTTTGTCATTCTCTTTATGTTAGTAGAAATGTCCCCTCAGAAGGATTGCTCCTCAAATGCCCTCACATTTGAAATATGACAAGAAATAGCTGAAGTGTTTGGGCCAAACATTCATGCCACAGGTGTATGCAGTCCCATATATCAATTTTTGTGAGTAATGCATGTGATTTTCAGCGAGGTTGGTTCATTTTCTTATCATTTTGATGATTCCAAAACCTCACAGTATACACCGATTCTTATGCAGACATGATCAACCTTTTCCAATAGACCTGTTCTATAATGTATTCAA
Organism: Heliocidaris erythrogramma; assembly: GCA_025617745.1. Taxonomy (NCBI): domain Eukaryota; kingdom Metazoa; phylum Echinodermata; class Echinoidea; order Camarodonta; family Echinometridae; genus Heliocidaris; species Heliocidaris erythrogramma. The sequence continues at coordinate 41,370,834 of CM046870.1, read as the reverse complement.
ATTTATGCACATTAATTCTCTAAGCTCCTAGTGACGAGCTATTCCATTAACCTGCTTTTTATAAATAAGCCTCGGTGCTTGGAATCCAGTTTGCATACATTACTTGTTGCTATGTCCGACAAGCCTCGGGCAAGCTTTCAGGTTGTCAAGAAAAACCTTTGTTTGAAAGGTATGTATAAAATTTGAATACATTACCGAAGCGGTCTATTTCTTTCACGATATAAATGCATGACCGGAACTGATCTTTATCTTTAATATCCCTTCATTTAACTTTCATTACTCCTTTCTTTTATTGCTCATTTAGATTTCAGATAATTCATTGAATAATGAGAACACAGTTTTAAACATTCCTCTCAAAATTCAGGTTAGCATGACTCATTATATGTGATTCATTCATGTGGATGATGTGGTGATATATTGTGGCAATATTGTTGTTATGACTGAACCATTATACTTGAAGGCCATGGCATCATAATGTGTGCAGATCTCTGTATGACATGTTCCATCCAAATATTATGGAGGGCAGTGGGGGATCTATAGGGGGGCCTGGGGGCCCCTCCCCTGGGACAAAAACAGACACTCCTCAAAATAGTGATGACCTTTTTTTTTTTTTTTGCTTGTCAGAGATTTTTTTAGTTTAAAAGATAACCCCAAAAAGATTTTTTTTTTGCTTGTCAGAACTTAATTGCAACAGTAAATGTGGCTCATGAACATTTCATGAAATCTTGAATCGCAAGGAATTTTAACCCTATTTTACTCTTTTATCTTTCAGTCAAACTGCAGATTGGTCACTGGGACAATATGTCAGCTATAAACCTTAAAATGAAAACCCAAGTGTTGTTTCAAAGAAGCTGAATATCACTCATACCCAGACAATGTCTTACTTGAGCCAATACCTCACACTCCTACATTTATCCATCAAAGTAAATATATTTTAACACATTTATCATGTTTATCTAAAGCTACATTGATAATTTACTATCCCTTCAGCAAATGTACAATGAGGAAAAGGGTTCACTTTGTAGAGCTCCTTTAAAATGCATGCAATCATTTTTGTTCTCTCTCTCTCTCTCTCTTTCTTTGAATGAAACTTGCAACTTTACCCTACAAATATACTTCACAGATAAGACTTAAGAAATATCTCAAATTTTCTTGCTTTTGAAAAAAAATATCATTTAGCATCTGGTTTCTGTGAGTTTCCTGCCAATATCTTTTGATTGATTTTTTATCATTCCTAATCATTTCAAGAGTATTAACCTGTTTCTAGAACAGGTATGAAATCATCTTTATGAAATATAGCACCAGATATAACTCTTAGATGTTCCAGCAGACCATTATCAACATTTTCTCCTTGAAGACTGCACAAATAAACACAGCAGAGGAAAGAACATGATTACAGCATTCCCTCTAAAACCAGTTGAGGGGTTCATTGATCATGTACCTATTTTCTTAAAGAGTAAAACGGTTGAGTGAATGGCATGGTATGAGAGCCCTCTAGGGTTCCGAGGGAGCATCACTCTTGTGATCGATGCTAATCTAAGTCATTGTCTTCAAGGCTGCCTTGATTTGGTAACCGTGGCGATACCGTGGCAAGTGCTCTGTCAATGTTTAGCCTAGAGGGTTCAAAACACACTCCTTACTTTTCTATTCTCCTCCCACACCTTCTACCTTTACATTCTACATGTTCATGACTAGTGAGATGAGTTCACTTCAAGAACAGGCCTGTAATCTTCTGAAGCACTTCAATTTCAACATCAATGTTTCCAGGTTTACATATAATTTTATTTGTGTTCCATAGTGGAGAAAGTAGAAGGCAACCCCTAACATGGGTAGACAAACAACAAGTATGCATTCATGTAACAAGTTGATGGTATTTTAAATAGACCTGTTTACTAAGTGATTCAAATATGGATGTTTCTTTCCTGGGGACCTAGTAACGAGGTATTCCATTAACCTGTTATTAATGAATGAACTACAATACTTGGAATCCAGTTTGCATATATTACTTGTTGCTATGTCTGAAAAGCCTCTGGCAAGCTTTCAGGTTGTCAAGAACAACCTTTGTTTCAAAAGTATGCATAAAATTTGAATCACTTAGTAAACAGGTCTATTCTACCAATATGGGAATATTTAAAAACTGGATCAATACACTTTTATCTTGAATTGTATAATATAGATGTGATGTAAAAATCTCTAATGAATGTAATATCCCATCATCAGAGAGTATACAAGCACTTCATTAATATTTTTTCTTCCAAGAGCCAAAAAGTTGTCTAACAGCCCTTTCAGACACACCATGTTATCGTATATTCATACGACATATTGATATGAGAGCATTCAGACACAACTTGCCGTTATACGATAATTGTATGGCAGCATTCAGACCTCGCGCACTGTCAGGTTTCATGGGAAGCTCCCTTGCACATTACGCACTTTGCGCAGGCTTTGTGCATTGTCTTTATATTTTGTGTTGGATTCATATGACAGTTAGTGCTATTTTTAGAATCCGGAAGTAGAGGTCGAGTCAAATAAGCGCGTGCTGTGAATAAGCCCTGCCTACTTATACAACGTATGGATATGAGAGCATGCAGACACAAGTATATGTTGTATGAACAAAGGATAATTGTAGAAAATGATGCTCATACCATCGTTTCGATATACGACGTATCAATATAAGAGCATTCAGACACATAAAAACATCCTATATCCATACGAAAACTCTCTAGACTGAAAGCGGGGTTAATAAAATGGTATGCCCTTTTGGCACTAAAAAGATGATCCACTCATTCCATCCCTGAAGGTACCCTAGATTATTGTGTGCTGGGTTCTCAATTAATCCTTTTTTTATTCTATGCTTAATGAACAAGTGAACTGATACACATACATGTAATCCATTCTATGAATATTCATCACAAATTACAGCAGATTCTAAATCAGTTCATCCATCATCCTCATAGTCATATGGTTCATATAATTTCTATTTTATATCCCACTTTCCTGATTATCACATGATGTATTCATAACTTCTCATTCACCACCAGACATGGCTATATTCTCCCCTTCTATCATATTGGTAGTCATGAAGGTATTGCAAATGTGGCTGTTCTTTGTCTCTTCCTCCATATCTCTCTTTTCTCTTTCTCTCAATTGCTTTAATTGTTTTTCTATCCTTAGCTCTCCCTCCCCCTTCTGATTATCCCCCACATTTCTCCTCATTTCCAAATACTTCTATCATATCTTCTATCTTACCTGCTATCATCTCTAACCTGTTATATCTATCTTTTCTTTTTTTCTGTCTCTCCTGCTCGAACAATCACTTTTAATCTCTCATAATTGGTCTCTTCTCCTCTCCTTCCATCTCTATCACACAGTGATCTCTTAGAAATCTTATTCCCCTCTCTGAATCCCTTCCTTTCATCACCCCCCACCCCCCCCGAGTCAATGACTATTAGTAACTCTATCTAACCTATGAACACAGTAAACCTTATGCAAGTTGAAAGCAAAGAATTGAAGATTTGATTGAAAAAACAAAGATAAAACACCAAGAAAAAGATTGATGTGATAATTATATCTTGTTTTCTGAGTAATCAACTTTCTGTATTATAACGTTGACATGGATATGAGGGAACTTCCTAGAATTGTTGTGTCGCTATTATCCATGCCTTAACAAACAGATACACCAACCTCTTCTTGAAATCTTTAAAAGAGTAAGAGAGACGATATGAAAGTCTCAATTACATGATCATGTTTGCATTTTAAACTAACCGTTCTTTGCCATGCAGACACATGATCCTTGCATCATCAGACTCTCTTACATCGGATATCAAGTACTGCCCATAACTAAACTAGATCTATCAATCAACCCAATAAAATCATTCAGTATCAGCATCAGTTTATTCCTAAAGATCAATTTATCTTTAGAAGTTTGACAAATTTCAAGAACCTTTGAACCAACATTCCATTTCTGGGAGAAATCACACCACTCACCCTTGCATTGCAATTATATGACAAATAAGGGATAATAATGATTTCATGTTGTTCTCAAATTTGACAAAACTTAAATCAATTACAGTGAAATTAAACATACATTAAAGGGAAAGTCCACCCAATATTTAGTTGATTTGAATAAAAGCAGACAAATGGGAGAAACAGATTAGTGAAAGTTTGGGCAAAATCCGATAAGAAATAAGAAAGTTATGAATTTTTGAAGTTGTAATCAATCAAACACAATTTGTTATCTTGCGATCTCCTCTCCCATTTGCTCAGTACAGAAGATTTTCATTTTCTTAGTGTTTGTTTTCACACAGATTTTTGTATAAAAACATATGATCAGTGATTGTATCTGTGGTGCATGTATGACTGAATATTTTCCTTAGAGAAAATGTAAATTAATGATTTCTTGGGTATAGAGCAAATGGGAGAGGAACTCACATGATCCGTCATGGAGTTGCCAATTTGTGTTTGATTGATTACAACTTCAAAAATTTATAACTTTCTTATTTCTTATTGTATTTTGCTCAAGCCTTCACTGATAGATCTGTTTCTTTAATTTGTATGCTTCTTTTAAGACCACCTTGTTATCAGGGAGGACTTCCCCTTTAAGAATTCATATCTATATTGTATTGCAGATTTTGTTATCAATAGAGCAAATTATTCTTAAATGAAATCATTCAATTTGGATATCACCTTGAATCTTATTATTTCTACAATGGATGAATCCAATACATCAAATCATACCAATTAAAATCATAAATTTGTAAAATCAGCACTGATTTTCTTATTTACTATATAAATCTATATACCTACCTATTATGCCTGTAGTCTTGACTACGGGACCCCTTCGAGAATTATCACACATGTGTCACAATATTGTGCGCACCCCCCGTAATCCTATTGTCCCCTTCGCCACTCACGCGCATCAATACGCTACGGCCATCTTCCTCTTTTGCGAGCAACCCCAAGAAGAAACATGTTGCTTGCAAGGAGCGGGGAAGGAGGGAGGGTCATAGGTAGGTATATAGATTTATATAGTAAATAAGAAAATCAGTGCTGATTTTACAAATTTACTGCAATAAATCATATATACCTACCTATTATGCCAGACCAGCGCCAACTCAAAGACCGGGAGGCATGTTTCGAGCGGAAGGAAATAGGATTACACCAAAGACTACAAAGAAGACACAGCGGCCTTCAAGGTGGCTGACGCAAACAAAGCTTCACCTGCGGGAATATCCCTAAGGTAGCAAGAAATGAAGGAATTGGGCGAACGCCAATAAGCAGCCTTCAAAATATCAACAAGCGCCACACCTTGAAACAGAGCCCAAGAAGTGCTGACACTACGAGTATCATGAGCACGAGGCTTACTGTCGGATAAAAGAGCCTCTATGCCAGCGGCCCTAATAGCTTCAACGATCCATCTAGAAATGGAATCAAGAGAGGCAGGAGAAAAAGGCTCTCTAGTGATCAGGAACAACTGATCATCCTTACGATAAGACTTAGTCTTATCAATATACCATTTGAGAGCCCTAACAGGACACCAAACTTTGTCCTCACGCACCGAAGAAAAGTCAGAAAGCGGACAAAGAAAAATCTCAACAGGACCGGAGGTAGCTGTCTGATTCTTGGCAACGAAAGAAGCCCTAGGAATCAACCTAACACCTTTTCTCTCCCAGCGAACATGACCAGGAGTAAGACAGAGAGCATGAAGAGTACTGCGCCTCTGCCCAGAGGCAATAGCTACCAAAAAGAGCGTCTTAACCGTAAGATGATGAAGCGAAGCTTCACCTAACGGTTCAAAAGGAGGTTTCGCCAAGGCCTCCAGGACCTTAGGCAGACTCCAAGACGGCACTAACTTAGAAAACGAAGGTCGTTTCAGAAAGAACGAACGAATCAAACCACTTAGCAGCGGGGAATTGGAAATCCCCGAACCATCCGAAAAACCCGAATGAATGGCCCCGATCGCCGAACGGTAGCCTCGGATAGTAGAAATAGATCTCCCTTTGTCAAATAACGAGATTAAGAAATCCGCAATTGAACCAATAGGAGCCTTAGAAGGGGTTTGATTTCTCTCTTTGCACCAAAGGAAAAAGACCAAGAGACGGGAATTGTAAATTTCCCTAGTAGAGACCCTACGACTGGACATTAAAAAGTCCGCGGCTCTATCAGAGAGACCCGACTGTCTTGCAGATTCCCTGACAGGGGCCAAGCAGTCAAATGAAGAGACTCCGGATTGTGGTGAAGAATCCCCGATAGGGGCTGTAACACCAGATCCGCTCTTAACGGGAGAACTAACGGTTGAGCCCTTAGAAGGCTCATAAGTTCCGGAAACCAATTCCTCCTGGGCCAAAAGGGAGCTATTACAAGCACCCTCGCCCGATCTTCCCTGATTTTCCGCAAGGCACGCGGAATCAGTTGGAAGGGAGGAAAGACGAATCCCTGAAGGTTCTCCCAGCTGAGGGAGAAAGCATCGAGAGCCCATGCTCCCTGATCGCGAACACGGGAGCAATACTTCGGCAGCTGGTGATTTAGCACCGACGCAAATAGATCCACTTCCAGTGGACCTAGGCAACTGTGAATGCGGCAAAATACCTCCGGATGGAGCATCCATTCCGATGGAAGATACCTGCCCCGGGACAGAAAATCCGCAATGAGGTTTTCCCGACCGGGGATGAAAGAGGCCACGGGTGTGATTGCCATGCGACGACACCACCTCCACAGCTGAGCTGCTAGGGCATTCAAGGCAACCGAACGAGTGCCTCCCTGCCGATTGATATATGCCGCCACAGTAACGTTGTCCGTGAGAATCAGAACCGAACGACTGAGAAGTCGACTTCTGAAATGGAGCAAGGTCAACAGAACTGCCATAAACTCCAGGACATTGATATGAGGAAGAGTCCCAAGATGAGACCAATCCCCCGCAACCGTGCTGCCGTTGCAGTGTCCTCCCCACCCCAACCGAGAGGCGTCCGTCGAAACCGATATCGACGGAAGAGGGACAGAGAAGGACCTGCCTCGCGCGAGAAACACCTCGCTCGTCCAACAAGCGAGAAGAGACTTGATCTTTACTGGTACTGGAATCCAGACCAAAAGAGAGTCTTTTCCCGGCTTGAAGAACCTGAGGAGATGTCTCTGAAAGGGTCTCATGAGGAGCCGGCAGTCCTCTAAAACATCGACTAGACTGGCTAGATAACCTAGAAACTGAAGCCACTGTCTGGCCGAGACTCTTCTGGCCAGCAAGAGCTTGCGAGCCGCAGAGACAATGGTGAGAATCCTGTCTCGACTGGGCCGAGCTAACTGATTCCTTATGTCTAACACCGCCCCCAGAAAAACTGGGCTGCGAGTGGGGACTAACTCTGACTTTTCCCAATTTATTAGGAAACCTAAGTCTTGAGTAAGAGAGACGAGCAAACGAGTCTCGTCCAACAAACGATCGCGCGACTCCGCAAGGAGAAGCCAATCGTCCAGGTAACAAAACAACCGCAGGCCGCGACGCCCCAGAAAGGCCGCTAGCACCGCTACAACTTGAGTAAAAACCCGAGGGGCCGGGCGCAGCCCGAAGGGAAGAGCCCGAAAACGATAAGTCTCCGAGAGGAAGGAGAACCCCAGAAGATCGCGAGATGCGCGATGAATGGGAATGTGAAAGTACGCGTCCTTGAGATCTATCGAGACCGCGTAGTCTTCCCTTTTGATCAACGGAAGAATGGAGGCAAGAGTCTCCATCCGAAAATGAACCGGAGGAATAAATTTGTTTATCCTCTTTAGGTTCAGTATCAAACGAAGTTTTCCCGAGCGCTTGGGAATAACAAATATTGGAGAAAGGGAAAGAGACGGCCTGTCTCTTACCCTTTCTATAGCCCTCTTTTCCAAAAGAGACTCGATCTCCTTCGAAGCATGAGACCGAGACAGGGCAGACATGGGAGGTGACCGAATTCTTATAGCCCCTCCGGGGAGCGAGGCGCAAAGATCTATGAAGAATCCGTCTCGCACGACGGAGAGAACAAACACGTCCCCGGAGATGGCCTCCCAAGCGGGGAGAAACGCATGAAGTCGGCCACCTACCACATTCGGTCGAACAAGCGCTCGGGGAAAAACATCAAAATCCAGGCTTGGCCTTCTGCGAAGCCATCGCCTTACCACGAGAACCTCTCGAAAAGCCCCTGCCACGACTCCCTCTCCCACGAGACGGAGCTGGCTGAGGCTCAGGAGGCGGGACCCTAGACACGCGACTGCGTTGACCCGAAACGGGACCAGCAGGTCTACGCCGAACAGGGGCCCGCGTTGGCTTAGAGCTAGTGTGAAACTGCTTAGTCATATCCGAGATCTGCTTTCGCGCATCGATCTCTCTTTGAAACACCGTAGCGAATTTACCACCAAAAAGCGAAGGACCCCGAGACGGAACATCTCGGAGAAGTTGAGCAATGCCCGACTCTCTAACACCCAGTGCTGAGAGAGCCGAGGTCCTGCGACGGAACGTAGCCGAAGCAGCTGCTGTGGAAAGCTGCGACCACTGCAGACAAAAAAGAGTATGCAGCAAGTCGTCAATAATCAGCTTGTCACCATCGGTAACATTCAACTCCTCCGCCCTGGACCTAAGGTCGGAGAGAAGCCCTTGAAAAGCCGCCAAACGCATCCCTGACCTAATGTGGTTTTCAATATTAGACCAAATCTTATCCTCCGCCCTGAACGCAGCGGAGGTAAGCGGATTAGTCGCCCGCAAGCGACGACCAACCTCTAAAATCTCAGGAGAAAGAATCTTAGCCTTGAAAAAGCTGTCTTGGTCCTGAGAACAAAAGGCAAAGGCCTTACCCCTGACCGCATTAGATCGCTTAACCAACAGCGCGGCCTCAATGCGGTCATACTCCAGCTTGAAAACCTCCTCAAGAGCAATACCCTCAGAGGAGACCTGCTGCTTGAAATTCCAATGCGAAGTCGAACCCTGCGCGCGGGTTGACTGAACTTCAGGGAGATATTTGGACAACAAAGCAATCGCTTCCACTCCACAGAGATTGAGCGATTGAGACTCCGCCTGCCCAAGCGATTCGGGAACCGAAGCTTGAGAGGACGCATCCAAATCTGGTTCCACCCGAGTGGAATGAGACAAAGGAACGCTAACAAAGGCCTCCGCAGGCGGGTCCCCGCATGGTTCACCAAAAGTCTCCTCGCCCGGCGGAGCCCCGAGGGCCGCGGGAATAGGAGGCACATGCGAATCAGTCTCAGACAAAGAGGAATCAATCACAAAAGGCTGATTAGACTCAAAGCGAGATCCCTGAATAGGGACAGAAGTCAGGGTTGAAGAAGCCGGTACAAAGGACCAACCCTGATTCTGAGCAAAAGCCCGCATCATACTGAACATGTCAGCTTGAGAGGAGCTAGCCGGGTCAGCCAGGCCAGACGGGCAAGAGGCCGGCAAAGCCTTGCCGCTTTTCGCCTTCTTCTTGGCCTTTTTCTTGGCTGGCTCGACAAGAGTCGTAGCCGAAACCCTTTTCTTAGAACGCTTAATCGGATTCGTTCGGATCCCCGAAGCCTCTTCGGAAACACGAACCGATCCCTCCGCGGAGGGACGTTCACTTCCCATAAAGGGATTGGAGCGCTCATGGCGTAAGCCTAGAGAATCGCCCAAATCACCCATATTGGCTAGGCAAGAAGATGCCATAGCCATGGGTTGGGAGCTAAAAGCTCCCAGTGCGTGGGCAGACCGAGATGACTCGGTATGTGCCCGATGACTACTAAAGGCATGTGAACCCACTATTGGACCGCTCGAAAGCAGCAATAGGGGAGCACTAGTAGTCACGCACTCAGGTGAAAACACCTGTTGCTCCGAAGAGCGTCCATAATTGTTAGCTCGAGCATTCCCATCAGCTGGCAACTGAGACAGCCCAGAAAGTACTCGTTCCCCCATATGGCATTTGCCGGGGGCTAGGGTTTGAGAACCCAGACCAACATGGACTAAGCCCGTGGGTTGCCCTGCAGTAGTGGGGCGCGTCTCCCCTAACGGATCAGAGCGAGTGAACGCTACCGTACGGGAAACAACAGCCCCCCCCCCCTCTGGTCTCAGCGACCGGGGGATTGGATTCGAGATATCCAAACCACTAGAATCTGACGCCACCCACCCCGAAACCACAGGCTTCGGAGTTGACAATCCCGATTCAGTTAACGCCACCCGTCCCGAAGCCGCAAGCTCCGAAACTGGCAAACTCTGCAAGGGAACACCACTAGGCAACTTACCTTTAGCCCTCCTCCCTCCCCCGCGTACCGCTGTACTCGGGGGAGTTCTGGAAGGCCGAGTCGTCTTGCTAGACAACTCTTCGGAAGAAGCAGGTCTCCTTGACCCAGCTGCTTCTTCTTCCGAATTCATACTACTGCAATAAAACAGACAATAAAGTATACTTTTCAAATTAAGAAATACTTCAACTGAATGCAGTAAATAAAACTAAAGTTTATTTGGGAGATACGCACTAAAGAAATTTTCACAGCCTAAAAACCGTAAGAACAAACACCGAACCCGAAGGCTCGGTGACAAACGGAAACACCCGCAAACACGGAAATATCTACGTGGGGCTGACCGTGAAAGAGAAAAATAAATGCCAAGAAAGGGAATCAAAAAATCCCTTGCAATCGGCAAGAGTGACTAATAAAACACAAAGTACTATAATCTAAACGAATATAGGTACCTAAAAGTGCTTTAACTATGTGAAAAAGCGCACCAAAAAGATACTATACGACCTGATTTCAGGAGCGCTGTGACTATACGTCCTAACTCGTCGGGGGCGAGCAAGAAAGAGGAAGATGGCCGTAGCGTATTGACGCGCGTGAGTGGCGAAGGGGACAATAGGATTACGGGGGGTGCGCACAATATTGTGACACATGTGTGATAATTCTCGAAGGGGTCCCGTAGTCAAGACTACAGGCATAATAGGTAGGTATATATGATTTATTGCAGTAAATTTACCATTCATATCAAATTAAATTTATGGAGTAAATATGAATGATATATTAGATATGAAATCTGATGACATCACTGAAAGTAGATTAAATAAGATTACATTTAATAAAACATATTAATGAAATGAATGTGTGGACTGACCTGAGGGCTTGGGGACCTTGATTTTCGACTTGATCTCCGTGACCTCCCCTGGCTGCCAGTTGAAGGACTACTCTCTATAGAATGAAATAGAAGAAAAATGAAAAGGAGAGTTAAATACCCCTTTCGGCAATGCATTTGATCAATATCAAAAATGTTGTTATTCCAAAGAAGATGGATTGCGTGTCACTGAGCACGATGACAAAGAGAGCTATTATGTAAAATAAGTAGAACAGCTGAATATGCATGTGACACCTGTTCTACATATGTTGACATAACAGCAATGAAGGGATGTTCTTTTGTCTGCCAGAGCAATAGGCCATTTTCGTAATGCATTCAAATTTAATGGTTACCTCTTTGTCAAACTCCTAGTAACGAACCATTACATCCACCTGTTACAAGTCATTGTATTTCAATAGTCAGAATGCAGATTGCATACATTAAGTGTTGTTAGGTTGGGCAAGCCAAAATTTTTGTCCAACCTAACAATGCCTAATACATGCAATTCACATTCTGACCATTGAAAAAAATAGGTTTTTACAGGTGAATGTAATAGTTTGTCACTAGGCAAACATGTATAAATTTGAATACATTATGAAAATGCCTATTGTGGAAGGTACAATGAGGGCTGTATATTTTGTCCGCTTCTTTGTTTGCTATGTTTATAATGTTGTTCATAATGTGTGGATGATGTCATAACAGTGGTCAATGTGTAATGAAGAAGCCTTAAAGTGTACCGACCAGAAAATATATTTTGCTCTGTATGTTAGAGGTTAATGTCGCTATATCATATTCAAAATATGAGCTTCAAATGTTGATTCTATAAAGAAATAGACCTGTTTACTAATTTCATGCATACTTTTTGAAAAGTTTCTCTTGACAACTCAAAAGCTTGCCCGACATAGCAACAACTAATGTATGCAAAATGGATTCCATCTATAGAGATGCCATTCTTCTTTTTTTTATTGAGTGTTATAAATACAAGAGAACAAAATTTAAGGGGGAGACATACACAGAGAAATAAAAAATGACAAGCATACGTTTAAGATAAAGATGCTCAATGCAAATAGATTTTATCACACACGAGACCTAATTGGATAAGTCTTCTCTCTGATCTTCATTTAGGATTGTAAATTACCTGACATTATATCAAATGCCAGCAAGCTAGAGTGTCAAGTAATTTATTGGCGTTACTTAATGGATACTTGATAATTTCCCATTTATAACGTGCTACAGCATTTGATTCCATATAAGACACATGTGTATTACAGCCTCACTTCTATCAAAACATTTGATAGAGTTTTCTCTGATATTAGAGAGCTTTGATTACTTAAAATCATATTTTTGAAAGCTGTAGATTTTTTTTTTTTTTGGGGGGGGGGGGGGAAGGCTAATCAGATACATACACTGTTATGTGTATTTTTTTTAATAAGATGTCTGATGAGATGATAAATAATAATTTCTCAATATGAAATAGTTTGTTTCTCTCTCCTACTTCTCAAGCTACATACAAATGATTTCATTACTTGTGTTTTATTCAACAAACTTATTGAATATAAGATTTTAGTCAGAAATACAGTCATTCATTCACATCTTTTACATTTCTATACCTCAACTATCAGAATTCCATCAACCCGCAATCGTCAAACAACAGCTTTGACTAACCAGAGGGCTTTAATTTTTCTTAAATCTACATTACCGATATGACTTGCTGACAATAACAAATTATTTCTATTTAAAAAAAATCTCTGTCAGTAATGTGTTTGTTTTTTTTCTGTATAAGGAGTTCATTTCCTCCCTTCTTATTTACAAGTCTTTGTCATCCTACCTTGTTGAGATTAGTTTCCAATGAGTATTCATTTCACATAATCACTCATTAAGGTCATTAAGGCTCTTAATCACAGATGTTGTTGCTCTTAATTTGTTCTCAATCTGTTCTGATGACAATTTATTTCAATTTAGGCCCCCAGGGGTCTTAACACTAGGACAGGAATCATCAACCAATGAATGAAAAGCTGTTGACAATACTAACAAGAAAATGGAGCAATACATTTGACAGACAAGTCTCTCTCTCTCACCCCTCCCCTCTATCTCTCCCTCTCTCTCTCTCCCTTTTCAACCACTCGCTCTTCTCTCCAGGAGGTCTTCCTATTTTCATTTTTCTCCTAAATAGTTCTTTCTCTCTTTAGGTAGAACACTTTATTGAGCATTCTAGGATATCATAGTCACAAATTTGAATACAATAATAGCGAACTACGTAGATATGTATCCTGATAATTCAAGAGTTAGAAAAGCAATTAGTACATGAAGGCTTATATTAAGAGTTGACATAAAATGAACTTGAAAGACATGGATTTACCTGGGTGCAGTAGGGCTGTTTTAGGAGGAGGAGGGGGCACTGTGATCGGTCGATGTGACAGAAGCATCTCCATTCCTGCTCGGTTTTTCTAGAATGAGGAAGAGAAGCAAGAAGTAGAGAAAACACAGTTGCATATTGAATGTCATTCAATTCAATACCTGAATTTATATGTGCTTGTGCCTTCCAATGATTGGTAGTTATATTGAGTTAATTCATGGAGAAAATTTGATAAACTTGTTTGTTTGTGAATTTGAAATTTCTAATACAGGTACACTTAATTCTAATCTCATATTGGTATGAGGCAGTGTAATTAACATATATTTATCAAACTCATGTGAAAAAATATAGTTTACTGAATTATCATATTTTACAGAAATCTTTATTGATAGCACCCATCAATACTACAATTTATATTTGTGTTTTTCAGATTAGCTGGAATAATCTTATATTGTGTCTATTTAATATTCTTTTACTACTGCTGCAACAAAATAATAACCAAACGGATCAATTCTGAATTACTTAACACATATATCTATAATTAGTTTAATCCAAAGTTGTCTCAAACCGATTCATATCTAAAGTAAATTTCAACAATAAAAATATTACAAGCGCATCAATTGTAACAAAACAATTGATTTTGTTCTATATTCAGTGATTCAGTGGTTCAAATATCAACTTCAAATCTATTTGGATTCTTTAGCAAGCCCCCATCTCTCTTTACATAAAAACATCCAAACAATTATAGCTAGTAATACATGATGTTGTGCAGCTTCCATTAACCATTTTGTTTGCTGACCCTATTTCTCTTTATTTAGCATTCTTATACAGCGTCAGAACAAACAATACGAGGCACCAGAAGAGAGACAGAGAGAGATAGAGAGAAACAGAGAGAAAGAGGCACGACACAAAAATGGAGGGTAACAGAACACACACAAGGACAAAATTACAGCAGATACGTTATACATCGTTTTTATCAGTCATTACAAATAGAAAAATGCGACTATTAGGGTATTTAGCGCGTGCATTTTACCGCCATCCTGTCAATTAGCGTAGCTAATACTGCGTGGGTGATTGTTGATTTGATGATGAAGAATATATGGGATACTGCTCTATTAGACATGACCAATTGCCAGTGACTAATTACAAGGCTTCATGAGTGATCTGCCAGATTTTTTGTGTATTTTAATGCCTGTAAAACCCTGCTCAAAAATAGATACAAGCCTAGAATGCCACTGCTAATGATCACAACAAAATAAATCAATCTCTGAGCTCCCCCCCCCCCCCTTCAGTTAAATCTACTTGTTTTAGAATCAATCAATTATACTGAATTCAGCAAGAATTAAGTGTTGAGATATAATCAGCTGTGTGAAGCTTTAATTATTGTCTGCAGATGGTCCCAGCTAGTATCTTTCCTAAATAATTTGTAATATGCCGAAAGATTTGTTTACAAATTAAAATAATAAATAATTTCCATCTTCATTCTCGCTCTTGCTCTTTTTTTGGGGGGGGGGGGGGGGGGCTAGCTGTCCAGAAAAAAGTGGTAATTTTCAATATATTAGAATAGCAACACACCATGCCCCATCATATAATATGCTTTGACTAACCAATGGCTACTTTCTCTTCATGAAAACAAAAACAAGTGTATGCCTTGTGAAGTTTGACACAATGGAATATCTTTTTCAGGGTTATTTGCAGTAAAAGGAAAACAAGTTACATTTGAAATTCCTTTGCATGAATTTTCAAGTTATCAAAACCCGTTGGTCAGATTGATATAAATCAATTTGAAGTGGATGTATTTCATTCACACAGAGTTGTATGAGACTCTGTAAGAATGCAGTGCAGCACACTTAGGCACAGACAGAGATGAACAATAATTTACAGACTCTTCAACATATTAAAATATTCATATATCAAATATTTCTAGCACAATTAGTATGTGCCTTTTAATTGATACAAGTTAGACACAATATAATCATATAATATATGACACATTTCATTCGAATTCCCTTTATACTAATAATAAACTGAAGCTTATATTTAATCAGGTTTAGGGAATAATTCACACAGTATGGACACAACCATAGTCTACACCATCCTTACACCTGCCTCTTAAATCCATCTCATCTTAAATGACCAAAAGATCAACAGACTGGGATCAGTGAAAGGCTGCTTTCTCAAGCACCTCTGTTATAACAGTACACTCAAACTCTTCACACTAGCCTTGTTCATACCAAGGAGATATCACATAACTCCTTGTTCATACTAACCTCACTTATTCCTCCAGTGCACTAGTTATGCGTTGCACAGTCAAACTCTTCATAAAAGCATTGTTCACATTATTACTCTTCGGGTATCCTGGTTATAACATGCAATCTGAAACTATTCCGACTGTACAACATTGCAAAGGCCTTGTTCACATTAAAAAACTTAATGACGGTTAAATTGTCTATCACCATAAGTACTCATGTTAAACTGGAAGAACGAGAGTGGGACTGTACAATGAAAATATGACAACAGTATCTTCAGATGTGAACATTGCATCTAGCATCTCCAGGGCTCAGCCTCGTACCGCTGCAGGGGTTTGAAAAGACGGAGATTTTTACGAGGTACATTTTTCTTGGCTGTCACCATTGGATCATATGCCCATCAATCTACTAAACAGCTACCTGCATCAAAGATGAGAGATCTTTGGCCTAAAACTTGTGAGGGACATGTGAGCCAAACCAACTGTCTAAATAAGAGCTTCAAGAAAAACACTGCTTTAATTCTAACTCAGAGATAAATACATTGACTTTATTAATCTTCTCACCATGCTGTTTAGGTATACTGTCTGTCAAGAGGCATAAGAGCATAAATTCATATCATTTTACACTGATGAAACATCCTTTTGCCTCTCAATAGATATTGTTCATGTACTTCTCCAGTGCCGTGAGGATTTTGCATATATTGGAAATGGCATTTTAAAAAATACTAAATTTTGTTATTATTGAAAAACGAACATCCCCTTTATCAAAATAGATTTAAAACAACTAAAAGGAAGATATCTTTATCACATTTTGAGATGATAGAAAACAGCCATAGGCTGGTGAAATATTGGCTCAAAAACCTTTTGAATGACAAAGCTGCACAAGATCCACTCTAAACGGTTTCCATTTCCAGATAATTTTAGGTTTTATTTTTGCTGGGAGATTTAATTTTGGTTCCAATTTGTAGAGAGTTCACCCTCACAAACAGTACTTTCTGACAATTGAAATTACGATGTTATTTTGTTTTTCTGCGTGCAATGATAAAAAAAACCCATATGATGTAGGAAATGCAAAAATAGAGGGAAAATGGCAGGAACCATCCTCAAAGTCTAATAAACGTGGTTAATGTGGATTGATATGTTGCCATGGTAACATATTTTATGTCTGATTTCTAAAGAGGTTTTGTGCTCAGAGCATCGTCTGCCGGGGTTTGGTTACAAATGATTCATGATCAGAGGAATAGCTTTCGTCAGAGAGACAGACAACAAGGTTCCATCTAGAGATATATTTAGGCACGGCTCAACGAGGGCAGCATTTATAGGTCATGAGAAAAGACTTTTTTGCTGCATTGCTGCCTTCTAAATGTTCAAAAGCACTGATTTTTGGAGGAAGTGGCTCTTTGTATGTTTTCTTATTGGACAGATCTCTCTGAAAGTTATACTGACTTTTTCAGTCTCCATCTATTAATTTAATGTTGATCACATACACTTTCTTCACATATACTCTAAGCAAACTTTCCTTCATGCTTTTGTCATCTTTCCTTTTTTCCCCCCTCTTTCTTTTCTCCCTCTCCATATTTCTCTTTTTCTGTGACACCATTTTTCTTCCTTGATAGGTTAATCTGTAGCTAATTTCTACAACATATTACATGTATTTCACTTGTAACTAGAACTTGTTCATAATAACTTTTAAAAAAACTTAACCTTACACAATGTCATTCCTTGTCCGCCATCTTTTGAAATATGCAAACTTAAAATATTAAATAATCCGAACATGATATCTATTTAATAATACTATGTTATTTTCATACAGCGTGTTGCATGAATGCTTCAATGTGCTTCACAGTGTGTCACACTGGTCATTGGGTTTCAACCCACAATAGTGTATTGAAATTGCCCTTGAGGTGATCTGTTGAAAGTCTTGATGATAGTGTCTAGCCTCTTTTATGCTTCTGCCTGTATTCCATTTCCACATGTTCCTCTCTTGTCTCATTCCTGCTACAAATATCAATGTGAGTAGAGTTTCAATATTCCCTCCATCCTTTTAAGGCTGATTAATGCATCTTGTCTGAACAGGACTTAATATGGATCAATGAAGAAACCCCTGCCGCCATTTTGATAAGATCAGGGGGAGGTGAAAAATATGACGGCTCTCACCACTTTTCATCATAAAATGTCAGGTGCTCCGGTTGACCAATTAACTGGCAGGTGATTGTATGTGATATATATCAGCAGACTTTGTCACCACTGAAGATCTCTACTATCTTGAGGAAATGAAGATAAATCTTAAAGGTACTAATCAACAGGGCAGAGGAGGAGAAGTAGAAAAACACTTTGGATGGATAGCATGAAGAAATCACTTCAAGAGAGAAAGACAGAAAGAGAGAAAGAGAGAGAGAGAGAGAGAGAGAAAGAGAGAGAGGGGGAAAGAGGGGGAAAGAGAGAGATAAAGAGAGCAAGAGAGATAGAGAAAGAGTGAGAAATAGAGGGAGAGGGCGATGGAGGGGGAGAGAGAGGGACAGAGGGAGAGGGAGGGGGAGGGAGATAGGGAGAGAGAGAGAGAGAGAGAGAGAGGAGTAAGTTACCAGGAGGTAAACCTGCTAGAGAAGATTATAGTGACAGATAGTTATTAACCAGCATGATCAGCGAAGTCTATGGATATGACATTAACTGTATATATACATAATTCCTACTTCAGATTTTTTTGGCGAAATATTCGACGGAAGGGGGAAGCCGACGTTAAGTCAAATTTTTTGATTCGCCTTAACGTTTTCGGCACTGTTTTTTCCGATTTCCGTAGGGGTAGGAGGCATTCTATCAATATAAATGTCGAGGGCGTCAAATTACTTATATTACTCGAAAGTTTTGTTCGGTAGGGAGAACTCATTTTCGTATAATATAACGCAAAAAATCTACATATGTATAACTCCTGGGTATCTAACGTCCTAAGATGGACTTAGGGTGATGTCTGTTTTTCTTGATTATATCAATAGTTTTAGGATTTACTAAAAATACCTTATCACACACAAAAGGTAGTTATTATACGATTCTTTTTGCCATAAATGCAAATTGAATCAAATTAATTCTAAACATATACTAACATTTTTAATCCATTAATTCTCTGTAACGTCCTTTTTTCCGATGATATATGTTTATACAATTAAAAAAAAAAAAAATCGCCTTTTAGTAGGATCTAGGTATATATATATATAAGAGAGAGGGAGAGATAGCGAGAAAGAAAGAGAGACTGTTCAACATCTTTAATGGCCATTACCAAAAAGAATCAGGGTGCATTATTACAGTTAGCATGAGTACTGATAAAATGTATAAAATGAAAACAAGGTACATTAAGAAACCAACTACCTCCTTTATATACAGAGAGGGCAATCTTTCTATAAAAACCATGTTTCATTACCTACTTACTAAGTCATGGAATGACCTTTTAAAAGTGATAATCATATCATCTTCATCAAGTACAAAATATCAATTACCTTCTAGCGCATTCAATACGTGTCGCATATAATGCTAAGTATTAAAATTATCTTTTTTCAGGCGTCAATGAAGCCTGATAAACCGACAGAGAAGCAGCAAGCTAGTGTGATAAAACATTCAATAATTAAATCTCTCATATCAATAAGCTACAGGCACATAGGTTTGAAGGACATAATGAGATTAATTTTCTGCTTGACGATATAAAGAATATTACTCACGGATCAAGGGGAGGGTATTTTACTTTTACAAGTCAGGATTTACTTGAATAAAATTAATTTATAAATATGGTTTAAGGGGAGGTTAGTTTACTTTTACAAGTCAGCATTTACTTGCATAAAATTAATTTATAAATATGGATTAAGGGGAGGTTAGTTTACTTTTACAAGTCAGCATGTACTTGAATAAAATTTATTTATAAATATGGATGAATGGGAGGTTAGTTTACTTTTACAAGTCAGCATTTACTTGAATAAAATTTATTTATAAATATGGATTAAGGGAGGTTAGTTTACTTTTACAAGTCAGCATGTACTTGAATAAGATTAGTTTACAAATATTTCATTTTATGTTAGGCAAGTCAGCTTGAAAAAAACAACAAAGAATAAAATGTAGAATTTATCAGAAGAGAGGGAGGCAATAAAGAGGAAGAAAGACAGAGAGAATATGAGTATTAACCCATAGACTACAGGAACCGGGTGGCTCCTGTATTAAGCCTATGAGAGTTAAAGAATTCAGTAGTCAATGGCCCGTATTCTGAACTCCGGTTTAACTTAAACTCCAGTGTAAGTTAAACCAGAGCTTTAATCAAAACTGACTAAAACCGTAAGTCCAGTCTAAATTTCTGTACAAAGTTAAGCCATACTAGACTGGAGTTTAAGTTGAGCCATACTAGACAGGATTTCAGAATGTAATTTTCCAAAACTATGGTTCAAAGGGCAGTTTTAGACTGAGTTTAAACCACCCTTAGCCCGCGGTTTAAGTTAAACCGGAGTTCAGAATACGGGCCAATGGGTTAAAGAGAAGAAACAAGTGATAGTTGAAAGGAGAACACAAGAGGGAGGAGGACGGAGGAGAAATACAGGAATGAACAATTCAATTTACACTGTATGTGATCATTAAATTCATTAGAAGAGAAGTACTGGTAAAGAGGGGGATTGTATAAGAAAGAAAGATGTGATCATCATCAAAAGACAGAGGGCAAGGGAGGAGTGGGGGGAGAAAAAGAGAATACCATGAAAGGATGACAAATATGATGCACATATAGAAACAAAGAATCAAGAATGTTATAAAGAAATGAAGGAAGTTATAATGAGTAACTGATATTGAAAGAACTATTTTATGGGACAGGAGACAGAATGACGATCTTGAAAGTCTATCTTGAAATTATTCGCAATTGCCAACTGCTCTTAGTCCCATACAATGGTTCTCAATGCAAGTGATACTTGAATGGTCATGCTGAATCTTATATGGAATACTCAAAGAGTCAAATCAAGATATATTCAGAGTAAATCTTTGACCAACAACCCCTATTTTGACACTTTGACTGTACAGTCAGGGTATAATATTATGTCATGTTCTGAATGTTCCTTTGTGGGAAATCAATCCATGATTGCAACTTGACAGGCCTACCCAAGAGAGAAACAAGGACCTGGCATGTTTCATATTATTATATATTTAACAGAAATAGGAAATCTAAATCATGACAAATATAGCACAGACATGCTGACATTATACAGTTCTTGCTATTTGCAGTCCATTCAATGGAAAATAAAACAGAATATGTTCAGAATTCTATAGGATTCTAAAATAATCTAAAGCTGACTGATGTATTTTTTTTTTAACAGAAGATGAACTCTATAAGAAAAGGCAGCATTTATATATTGAAGTGTCCTCAAGACAGTTAATAGCCTGTAACTACAGAATAAATTTCACACACATTCTAAGCAAACGATTGAGCACACATGAAATCAAACACTATCTCATGAACCATGGCAAACAGCCGACACTACCTTTAAACACAAACTAAATCTGGATTATCACAATTATTATCATGTGGTGGGATGTGACTTGAGAGAACTGTGGTGGTGTCTCTAGTCAAACAATACAATCACCAGTAGATGTGAACTCACAGATATAAGAAAAAATAAATGCTATGTGATGTAAGGTTAAAATGATGTAGCCAAGGGCGGTCAGGGGGCACCCCACAAATTTTTGGTGCCCTTACGTATGTGATGTAAGGTTAAAATGATGTAGCCAAGGGCGGTCAGGGGGCACCCCACAAATTTTTGGTGCCCTTACGTACCCACTTCCAAAAAAAAGGAGAACATTTTCAAAATTATGGTAACTTCATTCTTAATAACAGTGTATAAGCTATGCAATAGATTTGAATGTCAAGTTTCAATATTCAAAATGCTATTGAGAGTTACAAGACATTGAATTTCAGTGTGATGCTTAATGACTGAGTCTGTTTGTGTTGTTCAACAAAAGTTCAACAAAAGAGTATATGGGTCTGTTCACAAAGTTGGGCACCAAAACGTGACATTTTATCGTAAAAACATTGTAGTTTTAACACTATGACTTACACCATTAAGTTGTTTTATATGAATGTACTTGGTGCCTCCAGGAAGCTTTTGAAGAACACAAGACAAATTGTTTTGAGAGGCATTTTCAAAATATTGACAAAAACATACTGGTGTCCCATGTTACATCCACAACCAACTTTTTTTTAGATTACCAGCATATCTACATGCATGATACCTTACAGAGCTAAATCCCATTGGGTTATGGTGCTGACTTAATTTAATGAAGCAAAACTTTTAACAAAAGAATAACTATCTTCCCCGAGTTTATCATGAATGTTGTGGGTGTAACGGTTTCCAATCAAATGTCACAAGTTGTGGATGAACGGGACACCAAAGAATATCTGCAACTTTCATCAATAACTCTTGAAGTCAGTATACTCTCTTTGCAGTTGTTGTTGCATTGAATTAAATAGAGAGCCTAAAGTAACCAGGCAAATACTTATCATCAAGAGCATTATGGATGTGCCGTTATGTCTCAAAATGAGACTTTGCGGATGTAACACGGACACGATGTCCAGTTACATCCACACGCTGGTTTTTCATAATTATTTCCAAAATACATTGTGGAACAACATGTTTATGATTCTCAGATGCTTTTTATTTTCACCAAAGATAGAATGGCCAAGTAAGAAAATTCTAACTAGACTTTTTCATCGAATTACAGGGGATTAAAGAAAAAATACCTCAAAAGGTGCCCAACATTGTGAACAGACCCATATACTTTCATACATGTAATACATAGATGTGCAGGATCGGGCTTAATGATCTTTATATATTATGATTTTGTAGGGGTATATTTACTTCGTAGTTTAAATTTTCTTTTCTTTCTTTCTTTCCAATTTCGTATAATGTGTCATATATATTAAATTAATTTTCATACTCCTTTTCCATTAAGAGAGTACATGTAATGTACATACACTGTGTACTGGACCCTCCTGAAAAACAGTGGTGCCATGATGGCTATTTGCTGTGTGAGGCTATCCAGCCGTATTTTGTGCAAATACATGTATTATATTGTATCCTGATTTGTTTTTATTTCACGGAAATAAATACTATACATTCATGCGTTTGTGTTTCAATTACAGATACAGCCTGCCCCTCGTACATCAATACTACAATAAATGTAAAAGGCCTTGTGCTATTACTTATTTTGCTCACAGGAACTATCATTTGATTTTCTAAAAACAAGACTCACTAATGGCAAATGGTATAGAGTATCTTATCACTTTTTCCAATGCTCTTTTTGACAATCACATTATTTTTGAGGTGTTCATAACTAAATAATTCTCAGATTCCATTTTCTGGGCTTGATAGACCTTCATGAATATAATATGATATTCAAGGAAACATATGATGTCAATCAGAGTGTAATGAATACAGATATATTAGGTATGGTTGAATAAAAGAACATTCATACTGTCAATTATATAAACACCATAGACAATTTGAAGCATCTGTGATGCCTAGAACCTTGTACGTGTGCACAGGCTCTGTGAATTGTGTAGAGCAGTGAGGTAGATAGGGCTATAGGATACCCAATGAGCGTGATTATTCAGAGCACAGTGGCAATGTGGTACGTTTGGGATCTATGAAATACAGCTATCACATCACGAGGCAGGGTTATTAATTTCGTCAGCTTGAGCTAGGAGTCACGACGGACAGGACTAGTTGTCTGGTTCGCCTGGAGGCCATTTTGTTTTCAACTTCCCACCTTCCTTCCTTTACACATCTCATTTCCCTTATAAATCTAAGAACAATCAATTGAATGTATTTCATTATAGGTACATGCAGATAACACTTAAAGGAGAATTAACCCCTGAGTACAAATTTACTTATATTGAAAGGTGTAGTATATTCCTACTTATTGGCCTAAATCATTTTCCAATAAGATATCAGAAAAGGGTATAATAAAGATATTCCAACACCCGGTATCGTCTACTACTCATTTACATGGGGGCTGCCATTTTCTTGCTGATTTGGATTTGTACATGAACCATCGAGAAATGTTCCGGTCAGGAAGATATTTTGAATCCAAGACCTAAATTGATTTTCTTCATTACCTAAAATCCCATATGTGACAAAAAATATAAAGTGGGTGTTTACATGATTTATAAAAATTAAATCTTTATAATGATACTTTTAAATTGTCTGGTTTTGCTTAACAAAAATCTATTTTCTTGGGTTTGCCAAACAGAGCAGAGCATAATATATGCAGCATGCATTCTGACTTTTCAAGTCCCATTATCCGAAAGCAGGTGAATGCATAGTTTGCCGCTATAGATGCTCAGGGAAGAAGCATCCATAAAATTTGAATTAATTTGCTCCGTCCATTGCGTCACAGTATCTAGAAAATAGATTTATATTAAGCGAATATCGATTTTCAACAGAAATATATAAGGAAATCTTCAGTTTAAAAATAAATTGACATATCTATTCTATATTTTAAATCTCAAATGGGTTTTTAATTTTGAAAAAGGCAATTGGGCATTTGGATTAAGAAAATCTTCTTGTACACATAAAAAAAATGGCAGCCCCCATGTATTGCTAGCAGACGATACATATTGCTAGCAGATGATAAATTCTGCTCAGAAAATCTTGATTCGTATCGATCTCGTATATTTTGACGCGAAGCCATATAGTCTAACAAGTAGGAATAAATAACACCTTTGAACACTATCGTCTTTATTGTTTGAGGTTAATTCTCCTTTAAGCTCTGATACTGCATACAACTATCATATCATAACTTAGACTGAAAATTTCTTGAAGATCCCTTAAATGATTTAGAGAGGCATCTTTTTCATATATCAACATAGATTTCATGACATCTTCATAGAAAAGATGAACATTCAAAGCCTAAAAAGTTGATTTCAACAAAAAAAATTCAACGTCACTTAGTTGATCAAACTTGCAAATCAAAGGAGACATACATGTAATATAGGCCAGGTCAAAACAAAATTACTGGTAGATTCATTGCAAAATCATAGGCTTTCAGATTATCAAAACATGAAGAGGAATTTAAAAGAAAATTCCATAGTATCGTCACTCACCAATACACTTTGCTTTCTTAATCTTTTGAAAGGATTCTTCAACATTAAAAAATATTTAGTACCTTTAAGACTGAGGAGAATCTACTTTTGATTCTGCTTAAACTCATCCTCAAATTAGCAACAACAAGCCTGGGAAGTCTACATCCTGTATTATCAATGAGAGCACTGAGCTTTATTAATGCGATTTGACTTACATAGTGCACTAAACATAACATTCAATATACCTCACATCAATAAAGTACACATTATCATTGGTTGCTTAACCAAACACCAATAAGAGCAAGGATTTTGTATTTAACAGCCAACCTGCTATTTCTAAGTTGAGCTGGTTAAAAGGGGTCTTTTCTAAATATATGAAAACAAGGAGTCCCTCCTATAGAGTACCGAAGTGTGACGTCATCAAATTTTGATTTTTGTATTTCAGTATTTTTTTAGGACCATATTTAGGTAGAGCATGATGGAAAACGTTCACACATCAAATTTGACATGAATCAGTTCATGGTGGCCCAAGGTATGGCTATATGAATATCTAATTAGCCCCATTGAAGTCAGTGTAAATTGGCCTGGTTCTTAACAGATTAGAACCAGGCCAAATTAACACTGACTTCAATGGGGCTAAGTAGGTATTCATGCAGCCATATCTCGGGGCCCAATAAGCCAATTGCCATAAAATTTGGGCTCTGGATGTTTTTCACCATGTTCCTTTGAGATATGGTATACAAAATGTCAAAATGAAAAAATAGCTTTTTGTGACGTCATCACTTCGGTACTCTATACATGTTTCTCTTGGTGGAATAAAAGTTCAGGGTCATTTACAATGATTGTCTCTCAGACTCATCTTACAATCGAGCCCCAAGTTCAGTTAAGTGGCCCTATTTCTACATCAAAATAGAATCATTCATCCCAGCCTTAAAGTAACATTAGTTATATGCTACATCTGAATTACATTTGTATATATCAATACTTTCAAAGTTTGGTGATGGTTGGTGAAAGCATGTATCTGATTTTCATGTAAAACACACAATTCATCATGATTCAAGGAGGTTATGATTATGCACCACTCCAGGCAAACTTATTACATGATTCATATAAACATTTTTTAAAATTATTTCATGAATTGCTTATTTTCTTGCAACAAAGATCCTTTTATCCCATATTCAGAGTATTTTACAACATATGCATCAAAATCAACCCCAGTCTGTGTCATAAATTCTTCTGTTACCATGGCACCAAGCACTTCTAGCAGTCACTATGCCCTCCTGCATGCCAATATCCCTTCATTAAGACATACTACTGGGACATCAAGCGTTAATCCATTTAATTAAAAGCAAAATTCATTACACCAAGCGTGTGCACGCACCAGAGCAGACATCCCATCACATGACCTCGGACGATGATCCATTGCTTCGATATGAATACATATTGCATCCATCCAATCTCATGTCATTCTACTAGCTAAATTCAGCTGATAAAAGGTATTGGTTCTGATGTAATTGAGCACAAACAATTCATGAAAACGTACGCTAATATGCATGCATATCTGGAGTGCCTAAATATTCATTTGGAACTAATTTATCTCAGGGAGAAGAAATACTTTGGAAAGCCATGTATAAGAATCAAAATATTAATTGAACATTATCCGAGTTACGTCATCATGCTATAATTCTAACCATCCCAATTGACATATTACTCAAATGGAAACTAAATTCTTCTCCTCTTTGGCAATAAGCAAATCAAAATGGGGCAACTTCACATTAACTCTTAAAGTGCCACTCATAGAACATGCCCGTGCCACAGTATCTTTCTGGAGAGGTACTTTTAAAACTTCATATTGAATTTTTAAGTTATAGAAATGAATTGAGAGACTGTCTGAAAATTAGTAGTTTTTGAGAATAAGGTATGTGAGAAGAAAATGTGATCCCATAGAGACTGCCTGAAATTACTCAATTTTTTTTTTTGGTTGTGTAATCGGTCCCGATATCCTCATTTTCTTTGATTATTTCTCAGGTATTTAGGTCATTTTGTTTGGTAAATATCATTTGTTCGCAGTCTTTAACATTCATGTGAATAAAGTTAGATTCTTAAAGGACTCAAGTTTTCACCAGTACCAGTCATCAGAGTACTTTAAATCCTACTCAAATCTAGCTTCTTTTAGTTGTTTTAAATCTATTTTGATAAAGGGGATGTTCGGTTTTTAATAATAACAATATTTAGTATTTTTTTAAATGCCATTTCCAATATATGCAAAATCCTCAAGGCACTGGAGAAGTACATGAACAATATATGTTGAGAGGCAAAAGGATGTTCATCAGTATAAAATGATATGAATTTATGCCCTTATGCCTCTTGACAGACAATATACCCAAACAGCATGATGAGAAGATTAATAAAGTCAAATGTATTGATCTCTGAGTTAGAATTAAAGCAGAGTTTTTCTTGAAGCTCTTATTTTCTCGCTTGCATGTACAGTTTAGAGGACAATAAATTTGTGGTAAAATTAGCCCCATTGCCAATGGTCTCAATTGACAACATAGTGATGACATCAACCTTGGCCTCAGTGTTACCAAGAATGATGAGGAATGGTTTGTGTTATATAACTGGTTACTATGGGGCTGTGATAAGGGAAAAATGGTGGAAATGCTGTGAGTCATAACAGTTTGAATGTATGAGTAATGGTAATAATCATTGGCAATTGACATTTGGCGGATATTTGCCAATAATTCTGTGAACATTGTAAGCTATTAGTCTTCTAGTCACACTGACCGTGTCTCTCTCTCTCTCTCTTCACGTCTTCCTTTGTCCATCTCTTTCACTCTCTTAGACGATTCCTTCATCTCATATCTCAAACACTCTCTCTCTCTCTCTCTCTCTGACTAAATGTTTTTCAGTCTTTCTCTCTCTCTTCCCGGTGCCATATGTCTGTACGAGTGTCTGCCTCTATATCTCTCTCTCTCTCTCTGTCCCTCTCTCGTTTAACATGTTTTTATCATCCCTCCAATTCTTCCTCTCTCCCTTTATCCATCTCACTCATTTTCTCTCTTATTCTCTCTCTTTTCTTCAAGCTCTCTCATCTTGTGATTTGTGATAAGATTGTTAATATTAAAGACGCCATGAGTCAAAGTTCTGGAGTGCCTGAGGGGTATCACATGGTCCATAACTCAGAGATAATACGTGATGCTAGCTCTACAAATCTCACTGTCTTTACAGCTCTAGATAAGAGAGAGAGATTAAGTATGAGGTTCTGCTCATCTAAACATCTTACAGCTACGCAAATATCTCCATCCATAATACATATATGCTTGAATGTGTAGTTCATCTGCATTCAGAGCGTGTGTAGTTAAACAACATTTCGCTTGATAGAAAAACCTTGTTCCTGCAAAGAATGACTGAATATCTGAACTAAAACATAAAAGAGATGAGAGGTGGATAGAAAAGAAGTGATGAAAAAAAAATGATAGTGCAAATTTTTATATAACACTTTTGCAGTCACAAGTAACTCACCAATGCGCTTTACAGAGTATCATTACTACTCCCATGAGTCAAAATTACCAGACCAGAAATAAAGAAACATATTTCTCAAAATAATAACTATTTCATCTTTTGAATTTATCACAGGTAAAATACCTTATTAAAATGCAGAAAATGAAATGGATAGACTGGTAAATTCAGGAAGAGATTGAACATAAATCCAGCTATGTACCTCTAAGGCATGGACGTACGTATACTAGATAGAGTCTACCCATAATTACTGTTTGGAAGCACTTAATGGGCTCAGGTGCTATGTAGTCAAGTCACCCATCTATAATGATCATTACATACTAAAATACATATTATCTATGAGCTTAATCATGAATGTAACCTTGGTATAAGAGGAAATATACCACCACAGACCACCTCTATGAATATGATTTTGATACAGTATGCCTTGAATAATTATTATTGGGATAAATATACATTGATGGTATTTTATTGCCCCTGCATTTATTAACATTGTTTGAAAGGACCATTTTATTCAAGTACTTAGATGATTCAAAATTTCTTCTTAAATATATAAATATATCGCCTGTTTGGAGCCGGAAGGGCGTTAATTCACATAATTTTACACAGAGTTAACGCCCTTCTGGCTCCAAACAGACGATATGAAACAGCATTCAGGAAAGTGAACTCAAATTAGTTACTTTGAGTACATGAGCACTGTCCCATCATATTCATAGCTACATGTGGTTTAATATGCCACAATGGTGATAAAGTTGAATGTTTTGTTTACTACATCATAAATCAAATGAAAGGTCCATTGGAATATAAAAAAATACAAAATGATAATATATGTTTGAAAGGGGAAAGGCTAAATATATTATTTTCGGGCTGCATTAGATTCTAATTAAATTCTTGTGCAAAAATGGCTATATTCTTTTTTAAGCTAAACAAGAACTTTATTTGAATTGAATACATTTTAATTCTGTAACTTATGAATATATAATTATCAGGAAATTATATCAAAGGATTGTATACACCTGTCAGTCTGAATTTACATTCAGATTTGAATCTTCTCTTTAAATATGTGATAGACTGCATGGACCGATCCTCTATACGAAGCACTTTAAAGTGGATAGGGTTCAAAGATTATTACCCATCTGGATGGATATTCATAGGCCACTTTAACCTTTAAAATCCACTCATGCATGCATGTGCTGCAAATGAATCTTGCTACCTGCAGTGGAAAGACTATTAGGGGGCACACATGTCATTTAAAACTACCATCAGTACTGAGGCCTAAAGTGCCTCCACCACCAATATCAATAACACTACCACTATCCACTACCATCTCTCAACTACCTGTATCAACACTACCGCCACCATTACTACCACCACCACTACCACCATTACCACCACCACTACCACTATTACCACCACCACCACCATTACCACCACCACCACCACTACCACTACCACCATTACCACCATTACCACCACCACTACCACTACCACCATTACCACCATCACCACCACTACCACTACCACCACCACTACCACCATTACCACCATTACCACCACCACCACTACCACTACCACTACCACTACCACTACCACTACTACTATTACTAGTACTACAATTACTTTTATTACTAGCAGAAGCAGCCCGTGGACATCCACGGGCGCTACCCTGATAGCAGAAAGTGTGAAAAAATGACGTGATATTTACGTCGTGGTTTTCGTCTTTTTTACGTCCTGTAATTACGTCAATAAGACGACAACTTGCACCAACGCAAGACGTCAAGAGAACGTCTTATTTTGACGTCATCTCTACGTCTTCATTCCTCTTCCCTGATAGCAGAAAGTGTTAAAAATGACGTGATATTTACGTCGCGGTTTTCGTCTTTTTTACGTCCTGTAATTACGTCAATAAGACGACAACTTACACCAACGCAAGACGTCAAGAGGACGTCTTATTTTGACGTCATCTCTACGTCTTATACAAAAATGCTGTTTATAGCACTTGTAGTGTGCTAATTTACCAGCAAAAAAAAAAAATGTGACCGTGGCGAGCCTCGAACCAGGTTCCGCTGATTGAGAGCCGCTGACGTTACCGATGGACTAACAAATGCTTCTTGCAATCCAGTTTAGTCATGGGAGTCAAGTAGATAACATGAATTATGTGGTGTCGTAAATTCACTATGTAACAATTTCTGCTCTAAATCGTACAATGTGAGTTAGTCTAGCGGTAATGCCAGCAATTCTCGATCAGCGGACCCTGGTTCGAAGCTCGCCCAAATCATTTTTTTTTCCAGCTCCCGTGAAAGTGCTGAAATAGCACGTTGTGTGTATTCAATAGCACTCTGAGTGCAGTCCCTATGCATGCCTTCACAAAGTGCTCAGCACTTCAGTTTTTGCAGTGTACAGATGACGTCAATATAAGACGTCCTCTTGACGTCTTGCGTTGGTGCAAGTTGTCGTCTTATTGACGTAATTACAGGACGTAAAAAAGACGAAAACCACGACGTAAATATCACGTAATTTTTACCACTTTCTGCTATCAGGGTAGCTGTGTTTATGATTAATCACCGTACCGTTAATTTGTCACAATGATCAAGTGAATAAATAAAAAAGTCGGATAAAGTTATTTTTTACAAAAAAGTATTTACAACATGTGCATTGGCGGATCAGGGTGGGGGTACTTCCGGTCCGTGCCCTCCCAACCCCCCTTTTTGGAAAGAAAGTATGCATTTTGACCATGTACGGTACGATCCGCCCTTTTGTCGATTGTGCCCCCCCCCCCTTTTAGAATGAAAACCTTTTTTGCTTGTCAAAGAATTATGCAGGGACCCCCATAACCACCACTCCTGAGCGAATTTTTGAGGTCTGACGAAAAGAAAAATTGTCGCCACCCCCCCCCCCCCCCTCCCCCAAAAAATACAGGTCTGCCTTTTCCAAAAGTTGATAAACCTGCACTTGTGTGCCCCGCTTTATACTAAATTCTGGATCCGCCCCTGAACATGTGAGTATGTCTTATTTATCCAAAGCTTGCATGAGTTTTAAAAAAATTACATTTTCATCTTGATGAAGATTAATGATATGGATATAATAATGTTCCAGTACAATATCCATGCATAGACCTAGAGGGAGCGATTTGATCTTGCCATGTTTCTGTGGTTTAATACTCAGAGAAATCAAGGCCATGAAAACATAACATCCATAATTAGCGGTACGTCCCCTGTAAAGGATGCAAAAATGAGAAAAAAAAATGAATTTGTCATTTTATTTTCAGGGGTATTATGGCCCCCTTATATGGGTCTTGGGAGGACCGACAGATTGAATTTTCCCTCCTACTCCCCCTCCCCATTCCAATGTCATCCCATCACCCCCAGCGCGAGGGGAGAAGGGATTAATATCATTATACGTATTCATATCATAGTGGAAATAATTTCGAAGGAATTTTTTGTTTTTGTTGTTGGTTTTTTGTTAGTTTTTGTTTGCTTTTCTTTGTTTGTTGTTGTTGTTTTTGGGGGGCTCCTTAATTCTTTACACCGTTGCAACCGATATTCCTAAGTGACGTGATCTCCTACACATCCCCTCCCCCGAATGATGTCTACATATCAGTTTAGTCTGTCATATCTAAGGGAATGAATTGAGGCGATATACCATAACATCTTTCCAAAGGTATGAAGGCCATTCCCCATTCATGTCATTTCAGCTGTTGGTGGTTGTCGCATAACTTATGCGACAACCACCCAAATGTGCGGTTAGGTAAACCCTAAACACTACCCTAACCCTACACTCCAAAGCTTACCCCCCCCCCCCCTTCCGCGGATCTCTTTATCATCTCTGAATTTGATATCCTTTTTCTTGATTTTTGCTTTTTTGGATACCATAAACGCGTCACCCGGGTTATGTGCTTCAGCGAGACATGCCCCCCCCCCAGCGACTACAGTGAACTCATAGTTACATACACACAAAACTGTGTATGTGAAGCCACAAAATAATGATGTAACTTTATATGCGTGAAACGTAGTACACGCAGTAGGCTACATGTAGAACACAGTGCGCTGTGCGAACGAATTACACGCACGTGTATTGTAGCGCCGTGTACATTGAAGCCATACATGCGACTATGGACTTGGAGTATACACGCTGTTCTAATTTGGCATACCTCCCCTTCACAGGTAAAGGGTATGGGTTGGCTGGGCATGAAGCTACAAACCCGCTTCATGGGTTGGCAGAATGATTAGGCCTACTCCCTGCGGAAATTCAATGTTTAAAAATGAATTTATGAAATATGGACGGGACGTCAGCCCTTAAGAAGTGCCTCCCACCACTCTAAGAACCATTCCCCACCCATGGGTACCAAAAGGCGGGGACCGAAAGGGCCAGGGGAGGAGCCTATTTGAACCAAAAAAGGAGCCCCAAATCCTTAGTGTATTATATTAATAGATACTGATAGTCTTTCAGTAAATATGCTTTAGCTTTATGATATGCAACAATAACTACATATCTACAGCATATATGCTACCAATTTGGCTAATTGCAAAATGAACAAGGAAAAATCGCATTTGAGGAGAAAACACTTTATTCACATCTTTTTAACATTGTCTTATTATTACAACTTCTACCCCACGGCAAAACATTTTGATGAAAGAAAGTCCCCAATTTACCTCCTCATCTTTCATCATAATCCACTTCATGACATGAAAGTGATTTCTATTGGAGTCTTAAGGATCTCTATATGCCAGTGGGCTAACTTCTGCCATAGGTTACGCGTTTATGATCATCTAATTTAACAGCCAATATTCCCATCAATCAGCACTCCCCAGTCCCACATATTCACTCCGGCTGTGGTGTTCTTTTGTCTCTGTCATGCCTGAAGCCACCATAGTTCCTACCATGGTACAATAAAGCCCATTTACAGCTGTATACTGTCATTGATGTATCATGGCAAATAGCTTAATGGGTAAGGCATGTACGCTTTTCTATCATTAATCACAAAAGGGAAGAAAAAGAATCAAGCAAAATGAGATTATGCTGCGGGTTGCTACATACTGATGAGAAAATGAATACAAAAATGTTTCATTAAATGGAAACACCTTAATTCATTTATAATCAATATTACTCTGATATTTAGGCATATATGTAAGAGAATATAAATTTAAAATATCTGCAATAATAAGGATCGAAGGACTAGGTAATCAACAAGTAATTAATTTATAAATGTAATACAAAAATCCTATCTGTGACTATCTACTGACAAAACATTGAAAAAACTGTAATCATCCACCCCCCCCCCCCCCCCCAAAAAAAAGGAGGGATGAGTGAAACACCAAATAACCATTATTTTGTAAACATGAGGTTCATACATCAAACCTATCATCAGCATTATAATGGCCTTGTGGTCATCACAACACATTAACAGAGGCAGAAATAGACCTAAGAGTGGGTATTTAATGATGTCCATCAGTCATTTGATAAATATTTTGCAACAGAATTCCCAAACCTCCTTGGAACAAAGATAAATCTGAAACAAGGCTATCTTAAATACTTTAACCTGGGAAAATCAACACTAACTTTTTCATAGGGAGTCCGGATTGAAATTTTAGGCTCTTTACGCATTGAGCCCAATGATAAAATTTTTAAAAGGGAGGGGGGGGGGGGGGGGGGGTCCGGAATGAGGTTTTGGACACCCCTGTATTCCGGGCACCTGTAAGTATCGAGCCATGAACTAACTTTCTGCTCACATATCAACTGAGCCCTGATTTTGCCACTCTGCTCGGATCAAAACCACAGTTTCCTAAGAGAATTACAATGATAATAAGCATCAATGAACACAGTGCTATCCAACGGTAAAAGTAAAATGGAGCTAGGATTCTGTGTATTCCTATTTAACATGCCATCCCAAGGAGGGTGAGGGGGACAGGGGGGGGACAGGGGGACGCATCCCCCAGAATTTAAGAAGATTGTACAGCAACCAATGGTAAAGGCTAGTTGCGTCCCCCCCCCCCCCCCCATACACATCATAATTATATGCTCCGTGACAAAAAAGCAAACGTGGATTGTTATTATCATTAAAAATGTCACTATTTACAGGGAGTAACTTACTTTGAATGAAGGCAAATATTTCAACAAAAAAACACAACTGGACAAAATTAGAGTTTATTTCAACAGTTAATACTGACTATCAATCACATGATTCTAAATGCTCTAAATAATGTTAAAAATCTGTCCAAAATGAATGAAAATGTTTTTAAATAGTCAATTACTGAATGACTAGTTTTACATCTTCATAAGATAGTTCCTACAAGTATGTATGATTATCGAAACTAGCTCTATCACAACCCACAATCAATGAAAATGTACTTTAATTTGATCTGAAAGTAAAAAACTGGAAAAGAAAACAATTCATGTTGCCATTTTGATAAGATTGATTAATGTTTGTAGGTTCATATCTTCATAAGATAGTAACATGGGGTGGTATTCTGAGATTTATTTTATCTTGATTTTAGTGAAGTAATTTTAATTGTCATAACAAAATCTACGCTTATGGCGCATCATTGGTTAATGCCTGCGCAAAAGTGGCTGCGTATACGGAATTCATCTGCGCAAACACCAATGAAATGTTGCAATTTCAAATTTGTTATGACAATTAAAATCTTTTTACTAAAATCAAGATAAAATAAATCTCAGAATACCACCCCTGAACCTGTGCCTGCTGAGAGCCAGAAGGTATTAACTCATTTGCTTCAAGACAGAGTTAACGCCCTTTTGATTCTCAACAGATATCATATTTTCTCTCTGGAAGAGAAGTTATGAAAACGAAATCTCTCAAAATCAAAGATTTTCTTTCCTTAAATCTGATAGACTTATGGGAACTAAATGACACCGTTCAAGCCACAGCCAGCCAAATACAAGCGTGCTTAGGTAAAAAAGGAGAGAAGATTCATATATTATATGACAGCTTTTAACAAATATCTTTAAAGTCAACTACAAAAAAGTGTGCGTATGAAAAAATGGAGAGAAGATTCATACTTTATAAGACATCTTTTAATTCTTACTGTGCCAAAGGGTTTAGCTCTCTTCACAATTTTACCAAAAATGTGATCAATACTACTTTTCAAATGTCTGCACTTCATCAACCATCTATTATTTCACGAAATATTGTGTACAAAACATGTTGGAAATTTATTACCATTTCTCATGATACCAAACATTATTACTTTACCCAACTTTATGCACAAGAATTATTGAAAATTACATTTGAGTTTCTTTTTTGTCCATTATTTTTTGGTTTATCATTTGTTTACTATTGTTTACTGTTGAAAAAGGGTAATATCTTTTCAAAATTCTGCAAATTCCTCTGAAAATTTCTATGGTAGCATACAATTATAATCCTATATTTAGAATGCTTGATTAATTCTCAAAATTTTGATATGCATTGACCACCATATACCTTTCCTGTGATCGAGCAATTGAGCAATCTATCACGTATACGTGACATCGGTACTGAAATAGTTAACAAATAATTTAAAGGTTAGTAAACGAAGAAGCTTGACTGGGGAAGAATTTTTAATTTGTAAACAAATCTTTCGGCATAAAGGTTAGTGTAAAAATTCAAGAGTTATAAAATGGCAATGAGTACAATGTAAACAGGTCTTCTTCTCCCTAACTTCTCCCTAACTTCTCCCATAGCCTACCCTACCTCATACATATTCATGAGTACGGAGGATCCTTTATCGGTTATAAATTCTTATTTTATGCAGACACTCTAACAGTATTCCCATTGGTTTACATCATTGATGCATAGTGTGTCTGCATGCCAGACATAACAGGAAATTGGATGTCCATCCTACCATACAATTTGCCATTTAAGACCAAGATGTAATACAAACACTCTGTGCCATGGTTTAAAGCAGATAAGTTGTTGCCCCGAGCAATTCCTAGAACCTTGTGAATTATTATCAAAGAATAGAAAGCGGAAAGAGAAGAATAGCCATGAGCAGACAGAAAAAAATGACCTACAAGCATGTCTGCTTCAAATTGAGGTCTTGTTTGCTAACCTCCAATGTGCTATTCTTTCCATGGACATGTATGTATCAAACAAAATTATAACACCTGCTAAAAGATGGTCATTATCATTATATGTAGTGTGGGGAAATTTTGACTGGTGGGCAGCATATCGTCTGCTTGAAATGCAGACGTTGTTAAGTCAGATATTTTGACAGAGAGTTAACACTTTACTATACTATTAAATACAATACAATAAAAAATGTCTTTGTCCTTTCTTGATGTATAACCTGGGTGCATTCACTATATATGGTGTATTCTTAGAATATCTGCTTTATGAGTTTCCTAATGGAAAACACTTATGGAAAATCCTTTCTTAAGAAAAATACTGGATTCAAGACTTAAGTCTGATCCATTGATCCACTGCATAGACTCCTTAATCTTCTTTCTGGTTAATGGAATTTATCAGACATATTATATCAAACTTAGAACAAAGAAGCAATTTGAAAGCTCATCACAAGAATTCTATTCTCTAAATGTGAATTCTTCAATCCAGTAAAATGACATTAGCTATTTTTTTAAAGACATGTTAGCTCTACCAGACAATGTCCGTTTTAGTGAAAGCTCTGTCAAGGAATTTAACATGAAGTCATACATCTTCACGATCAATATACCGTTTCCTCAAATAACTCTTTATCTAGGTCACTAGATAGAGAGTGAGACCAGGGGAGCGTTTCATCAAGCGTTTTGTCAGTGATTTTTACTGACAAATTTGCTCTCAGCCAATCAGATGCAAGGATTTCAGTAGCTTATAACAGTTGTCTGTAATAATCACTGATTTGATGAAACGCTCCCCTGGATGTGGATGTGTATAATATGAAGGGTTGATAATAATACATGGATCTCTCTAGACATACACAGAATCTGTGAAGTTTAGTGGATTATTAAATTTCCTGCAGGAGATATATGATATGAAATATGATTAGTATTCAAATAAAGATATTTTATCAAGATGATTTGATTTCTTCTCTTGGTAATTTTCAAAGGGCTATGCAGCCTATCATGAAGATCTTTAGGAAGACAGAATACCTGAACACTAAACACCAGGTTTACACCCTACACTCTGCGAGAAGTGTAGCATATTAAGGTGCATAGGTTATGACTCTCCTACACACGGGGCCTCCAGTTAACGTTCTTGTCTGAGGAATGGAGTGTTTTCCCCTGAACCCGAGCCTGGATCTGGAACAGAGGGGAGGGGCACGCTTACACACAATGCAGCGACAATCATTTTTGTCAGGTCAGTGGAGGGACTCGAACCCAAGCACGCTTATGATGAAAGTCATGTTCAGAGCCTGACAACTAACCGATTGCACCACACTGCCTCCTTAAATTTGATTTAATTTTTGTTTCATTCAGCATTGTATACAGCCCTGGAAAATATTATTAGACCAAGCTTCTGTAATAAGGGTACTATAACATGCATACAAAATTATAAAAATGATTTGTCTATGTATTTCATTGAATGAATACCAAATTCCAGCAATTATACCTTGCTGTTATGACATTTTATTTCCTTCTTACCACAAAAATAACACTATCAGTAACCATTCTTGGTCTGATAATTTTTTTCATGGCTGTATATAGAGAGATATATATCATGATATTAATATTTGCAATTTCCTGCAGACAAATATCCCAGGAGAAAAAAAAATTGTCTGAGAAGTAAAAGGGCACTAAATCTATGGAAAATGATGAGTTAATGGTCTTTTGGCTCTCACAAGCTTAGTGCAAAAAAGATTCCCTGGCTTCCTTTACTGTGCTGTAAATGAATGTCCTTCATATCTCAACATGAGGCACTCAACTCCTCCCAGTATTATATTTTCACATTGTAGAAGAGTACCTCACTCTCTATGGAAACACATGGCCTTGGAAGGCTCCGAGATAGCAAATAAAAACCTCCTCTCATGATGGTCGGTTATTTCAGCTAATGGTGTGTGTAGAAAACATAATTATGATCACGTATACAAGAGGACTTCAGGGTCTGGATTGAGAGCGTTTACACATTAAAATAAAGTATTTCTATTCTATAACATGCTACAAGGGCATCACAGACTTATTTTAAAATTATTCTCTTTCAATAATTTTCTTCTTTTCCACCTCAAATTTCATGTTCTTCATAAAATTAATAAAACTGGCATCGGACAAAAATTGATATCATAACATAACAAATTTCTTAAATCTGCTCCCTGTTTGATTCCAACATGTCATCTCCACTGATAAGTTTGTCTGCATCAGTCAATTTGGTTAATTCTCAAAATTTAAATCAACCATGCTGATTATTTGGGGTACTCGTTTTTCCAAAAAAGGGTTCATAATTCCGAAAACGAAATGGGGTTCGTAATTCCGAAAATGCAATAGAGTCCTACATAACTTTTCAGAATTACGAACCTTCGGAAATATGAACCCTTTTTCATTTTCGGAATTATGAACCGTATTTCATTTAAGGAATTACGAACCCTATTTCTAATTATGAACCCTTTTTCATTTTCGGAATTATGAACCTTCGGAATTACGAACCGTCTTTCGGAAATACGAACCTCGGAAAAACGAACCTTTGGAATTATGAACCTTTGAAAAAATGACATGTAACCTTTCTACTTTCAGACCAATTGAACTAAATGGCAAAGCAACCAACCTTTCATTGAACCTTGCTAAACCTATGTCATTATTAATCAGTATTTAGTACAAAATCAAATGTATACTGTTGCAGTTAAGCATCAGTACTCCTATTATATTGAGCTGTAAAAATGACTGAAAATCAAAATGATATCTTTTTATGCATCAATAGAGCCAGTAGCTATCATATTCATAACATCAGAGACTGTAAAAAAGTCTTGAAATTCTATGAAAAAGAACAGCAGAACCAATGTACATCTTAACGAACTCATTTCAGGCTCAAACAATAATGTCTAAACAGGATTTTTCCTCCCTTATCTCACACATGTATACCATCTTGTAGGAGACTCTAATGCATGTGTGTTTTACACATAAACAAACACGGTAAAAGACTGAGGCTCAATTTCATAATCATTTTGCCAGGAAAATACATCCCTTATGATAACAATCCATCCATTCTATGTCACATAATTTAGCTAATGGCTGCAAGCTTATGTGTGTATATAAGCTAGCTAGCAAACAAGTCAGGTGAATCAGAGTACATTTACATCAGAAAAGCTTTCTATGAAATCAATCAGAGTACAAGAGCTCATGTGAGATTTAGAATGGATATGAAAAGAGCCATCAATGGAGGAATATATCTTCATAATGTATAACAGAAGTACTTTTAGCTTGAATTCCTGAATGAGAGGGTGAATCATTTCATTTCCATGGATGATACAAATCACCGTAGTTTGGTAGAACAAGATGTATAAGGATGTGTTTTTTAAAGGATACCATAGATTTTTTTTTAAAGTTATATTTTGAAAATTCAAATGAAAAAGATGATTTGTCATCATTTGTCATATCTGTAATCTGATAAAATATATTGTTCATTGCTGAACAAAAACACACTTTCTACAGGCTTTTTCATTATATAACTTAAGATATTATATTATATTTGCATATTTATGCTGTGTATTTCTTTTGCCTTCAATTGATAATATATTTGAACATAGGTGTTACATAGCTGTCATTCCCTGAAAGAGACCTTTTTTTATTCAAAATTTAGTAGAATCTGTAAAGTATTTTGAATCAAAACAACTACTCTTTGAAACTGATTAAAATTCATTGATTGCATGAACTTCATTCATGACAAATTGAACAGTCCAAATATGTGGATTTTTGCATACTCAGGGCAAACAGAACAATGCAGTCTCTCAAGAGCATTGAATCAACATTGAATCAACATTTTCCTATTTTGTATATCATGCAACCTTGTTAAAGCAAGAAGAACGTAGTTTGGGATGATGAACCAACTTCAACTTCAAATGTCAACATTGAAATAATCTTCATATACTGACCATGACGGTATCCAGCAATTCTGCAGTGTTTTTTTACGGCGTCTGGGTTGCGTCTGGGTTCATCGAGTATAATATAGTTCATCGAGTATAATATAGTTGATTTCAAGTAATTTGTTATATATACCTGCGTGATAACCTGATGAGTGCAGGTCGAAAAGCTTCGTTATCATGTCTCTTTTTCGTGCCATATTGAAATTTTGTACCAAGAAACTATTAGTGTTTTTTTATTGAGCACTTAAACAAAGATAACACAAATATTACAAAAACAAAAGATTTAAATTGACAAAGTATACATATACATGTATACACAAAAACATTACCAACAAATATATTATAAATAAAAAATGGCAAATATCAAATGACAAAAGAACAAAAATGTCAAAAGAACTAATGCTGATAAGCAATAGATGTAAATAATGTTCTAAAAAGCCTTCTCCTCATTGCATTGAGCAGTAAGTTGTTTTAATCAGATGATTCATGACCCTCACAATCCTGTCTACGATTCACAAGCATTAACACATTACAGTTAGGGGA
The DNA here is from genome assembly GCA_025617745.1 of Heliocidaris erythrogramma. Classification (NCBI taxonomy): domain Eukaryota; kingdom Metazoa; phylum Echinodermata; class Echinoidea; order Camarodonta; family Echinometridae; genus Heliocidaris; species Heliocidaris erythrogramma. The sequence goes on along the minus strand of CM046870.1, from coordinate 41,329,986 downwards.
GCATGTCTATAAAGCCTACAGTGTGTCTATATATAGAAGCAGGAGAATAACCCAAAACAACAACCGACATAATTCACAGAAACACTATTTAAACTGCATCAGCAATGGAGGATAGGCAGGAAAATGTCTTATTCATAGTGAAGAAGAACACAGGTTTCATGACATCATCACTGAAATAAGCTTTAAAGTTTAACCAATACATGTAAATGTTTAATGCTTAAATATGTTTAACAGCATGTTGATAACTCTTAATGCACAATTATTAAACTCATATGTTGAATATACATGTATATCTCATCTTCTTCTTAAATACATATTTAAGTGCATGAATAAAGGAAAATGGAACTTAAAAATGATTGTGGAAAAGTATATCATGGTCAATAAGTGTAGCAATGTGCTTTATATTCTCATGAGAATTAAGAGTTCCTTGGGCATTGATATGTCCATCAGACTCTCTCCCTCTCTTTCTATTTTTCTATCTCCCTTTCTCTGACAATATCTCTCTCTTTCTTTTGCTCTATATCCCTTTCTTTTTCAGTCTCTCTCTCTCACCTTATTTCAAGAATCAAAGAATGTGTAGATATTTATTAATCACAATACTTCATTGATAAATAATTCTTTATAATCACTTTATTTCAGAGAAATGTTTTCACCAGAATATGAGAAAGTCTAGAGGGCATGAGTATATTGCAGTATATTTGTCATTGCGATATGCATGATCAACACGACACCAAAGTGACACTCCAAAGGAGACATGTCTTCAATGATTTACGCTACATTTAGATTAATACTGCTATAGCGGAAGAGATGCAAATAAATCATATTGCATCGATGCTCTTCGACCTGTTTTTTGCTGTTCATATGAATTTGAAGTGATAAGATTTCAATATAAATATTCCAGCAAAAGCATATTGGAATCACGGCCCGATGCAATTCGGTACTTCAGAGTGGGCAATATGGATGAAATTGGATAATCTATTGACTAACATATGGTGGTGTATCAAGACTGACCACTTATTTAATCATATGGTTCACAAATCAAGCTGAACAGAAATAAAATACATCTTTTGATTTAAATACTTTCATATCCCAGCAAGTAACCTCAAAAATAAATATTTTGTGACACCCTGTAGCTGGAATATTTCCCTTTCTCCAGGGACTGGATATGATGCATATTAACCTGTCTTTATGTTAATAAAGAGATCATAAATGCAGAAACCACTCAAAAATGCAAATATTGCCAGCAAAAAAAAAATTAACCACACACACAAAAAATATGCTCTCAAAAGAAATTTGAGAATCTTGTGAGTATGTCTTTGAAAATGGAGTTAATCATTATTGAGCCTCCTGCTCTAAATTAATAACATGACTAGAGGTTTAACCAATTACTAGGAAGTACAGGGTGGTTAATGTATTAAGCCTACAGATCTGACATAATTTAGTAGCCAATGGGTTAATCTGTACTTTAACTGATATCCTGTGGCCTACATCATCCCAGGTGAAAAATTATATGAAGTATGCCAACAATGATTTCCAAAAGCACTAAGTGTCAGTTGATTGAACGGACATTTTGTGAGAAGGAAACATCCATAGGACACTGAAGTCATATCTGTACAACACCCTGTTTACAGATGAAGAGTTCCAAAAGAAATGATGATAATGATGATGGTAATGATGATGATGATGATGATGATGATGATGATGATGGTGATGATGATGATGATGATGATGATGATAAGGATGATGATGATGATGATAATGATGATGATGATGATAATGATGGTGATAATGATAATGATGATGATGATGATGATGATAAGGATGATAATGATGATGATGATGGTGATAATGATGGTGATAATGATAATGATGATGATGATGATGATAATGATAATGATGATGATGATGATAATGATGATGATGATGATGATGATGATAATGATAATGATGATAATGATAATGATAATGATGATGATGATGATAATGATGATGATAATAATGATGATGATGATGATAATGATAATGATAATGATGATGATGATAATGATAATGATAATGATGATGATAATGATGATGATGATAATGATGATGATGATAATGATAATGATGATAATGATGATGATGTTGATAATGATGATGATGATGATGATAATGATGATGATAATGATAATGATGATGATGATGATAATAATGATAATGATAATGATGATGATGATGATAATGATAATGATAATGATAATGATGATGATAATGATGATGATGATAATGATAATGATGATGATAATGATGATGATGATGATAATGATGATGATGATAATGATGATGATGATGATAATGATAATGATAATGATAATGATGATGATAATGATAATGATGATGATAATGATGATGATGATGATGATGATGATAATGATAATGATGATGATGATAATGATGATAATGATAATGATGATGATGTTGATAATGATGATGATGGTAATGATGATGATGATGATGATGACAAGAATGATGGTAATGATATTGATGGTGATACTGATGAATAATGGTGGTGATGATAATGATCAACGATGATAATAATGATAAAAACGTTGTCAATGAAGATTACTATGACAATGGCACTGATATAATGATGGTATTGAAGATTTTAATGCAGGAGATGATGATGATGATGATGATGATGACAGTATTCATGTTAATGCTGATATATCATATAATGATTTGTTGCATTATAAAATGAAAAAAAAACCCAAACCACCCTGAATGTAAGGCAATAAATTCATGAGAGGAAATACCTAAGTATCATCAATCACTCCCAAAATATAACCACAAAGCCACAAAAATGTATGAGACAGTATTACCACATGCTATTTCTGAATTTGAATGTTATTCTCCATTCTCAAAACAACTAATGCATCAAACCACAATGCTTGTTTAAATTCAGCGAAAGTGCCTCCCTCATTTTCTTTCCATTTTTAACTCATCAAATCACCCTCTTATGTTTCACAACTCACCATCCCACCATCCCACCACTGTGTTAAGTAAATCTACCCTTAGTGGATATCTTTGTTATATGTTACTGGATCAATATAACACCTGGTGGGAGCCAGAAGGATGTTAACTCTGTGTTAAAGTACATGAGTTAACGCCCTTCTCGCTCTAAACAGACGATAAGGGAGTATTAAACATGCAACATAAATGCATTATGGTCACAAGGGCTGTACTTTTTATCATAAATTCAGTGGCATGTATTCTGAACTCCGGTTTAACTTAAACCGCGGTCTAAGTGTGGTTTATTAAACACAATGCAAACCTGCCCTTTAAACCACAGGTTTATTAGAAAATCACATTCTGAACTCCGATTTAACTTAAACTCCAGTCTAGTGTGATTTAACTTTGTATAAAAATTTAGACTGGACTTTCGGTTTAATTCAGTTTTAATTAAACTCTGGTTTAACTTAGAATGGAGTTTAAGTTAAACTGGAGTTCAGAATACGAGCCAGTGTGTATGTAGGGTTAAAGTTGCAAATTTGTTTCAGTCTATTAAGAATTCTTTGCATGTCATGACAGTATATTGCAATAAAATAAATTGGTTGGCTGCCAGCAATAATGGTGTTATGATCATGTATTGCAATTTTCCTATATGATTTCTCTGTGCCATGTACTGCATACCTAATGTTAATATAATATAATTGTTACATGTGGTGAAAAACAAAACTTTAATATTATCAATGTCAATATATAGCAGCTACCTTATTTCTCAATGTTGACAACTTACATTTATTATAATTTAATTCAAGCATATTTAATCAAATCAACAAATTCTAATTCAATCAACAACAAAAAATGCAATGAAAATGTTATTAATAGCATAATTATGACATTGATAATAATCATATTCAGTAATAATTGCGCAATTCAAGAATGAATAATATGCTGTATTTTGTATGTGAGAAGTACAAGATTTATACGAGTGACAAATTACAAAATGGACCTATATAGAAAGAAGAAGGGGGCAGAACCAGAAATATACAGCTATTTTCCACCAACAGTAAACCTTTCTGTGGATGCATGGCTTGACAATTATAACTCACTGTTGCCAACATAGATCCATGTGACAAACAAATTAACCTTTGAATGACCAGACTATAGTCACCATGAATACGACCGGACAACCTACTCTTCTCCTTCTAGTAAAGTACAGTCCACCATCAGGTGGATTGTTCTACTATTTGGCAGGTCTGGTCTGGTCAACCGCTAGGAAGCTTTCGGTATAAATTGCAAATGGATGACGGCAAAGAAAGAAAAGGGGTAGAAACAGAGAGACAGAGAGACAGAAAGTGAAAAAGAGAAAAGGAGAGAGCAAGGAGGAGGATGCATCACAAATGGAAGAGGGACTGGTCGGTATAAAGGAATGGTTAGATGAAGAAGAATAAGGAGAAGGAAGAGGAGGAGGAGTAGGAGGAGGAGTAGGAGGAGGAAAAGGAGGAGGAGGAGGAGGAGGAAAAGGAGGAGGAGGAGGAGGAAGTTGGAATACAACCAAGTAAAACAGAAGTGAAATAGATAAAAAGAAGAGCAAGAATAAGGAAAGGACTCAGAAAAAAGAAATGGAGAAAATAAAGAGTCACAAAAAAGGTGAATAACATGACAAAAATAACTCCAGGGAATGATCACATCATAATGGAGGAGAAATATCCTATGGAAATCCACCAAATCTCTCTCTAAATCCATCTGGATTAGATCAAAAACAGTCTCCATCGCTGGTTGCTATGCACCATGCATTCCATGTCTATGGATAGCATCAATACTCCATCATTATCTACTTTCAGAATTTCTAGGATTCAACCATCAACTTGAGAACTGAATAGAATACCCTCTCTTTTCACTCTTAATTCACTATTTCTTGATAAGTGTGAAATAGAAGTTTTCTAGTTCCCATGCACTTTGGAAGATAAAAGATCATCTATAATTCTATCTTACAGCTTCAAATAGTTAAATATACTGCAATCCTGCAGAAATCTACAAGTAAATTTTAAAAATAAAATTAAGCATGTTTCAGAAAAGATATACAGAATGAGTTATAGTGGCCAGACACTTAAAGAGAAGTTGAGTTCTGGGAAAGGTGAAAATATTATTTGTGAGCTTTTGTCAGTTTGGAAGAACATCATATCAAAAATGTCACCTGAAAAGGATTGCTCTTCAAATGCCCTCATATTCGAAATATGACGAGAAATAGCTGAAGTGTTCGGGCCGAACATTCATGCCACATGTGTGTACAGTGCCATATCCCCATTTCTGAGTGCAGTGCATGTGCTTTTCAGCGAGATTGTGTCATATTTTTATCATTTTGAATGATTCCAAAACCTCACAGTATACCACAATTCTCATGTAAACATCATCAATCTTTCCAATTTGCTTTGAGCCAGTTTCTTTCACAATGTAATCATATGGTGGTTTTGAAGAATGATTACTACAGTCTTGATTAGATTAGCAAAACGCAGATTATTTTAGTTTCTATTGACATTACTCCTTTCTTTTCTTTTTTTTTTCATTACAGATTGAGCATACGATCTTTAACACTGGGAGTAATGCCTAAAAAATTTGTTTACAAATTAAAATTCCTCCCATTAAGCTTCTTAATTTACTGGCATTACTCCTATCTCACAGAAAGCATCAAATACATGTATTGTAATGTGAACCTCCTAGCACTATGTCTGTATTAGTCACTTATCTACAATCAGATATGGACTCATTCCGTTACTAAAATGTATGTTTAGGGAGATGATATAAGATGATGTAATGGGCATTTTCTTCTTTCTTAATTTCTTAAATTTACAATCATTTTTGAGCATCAACGTTTATTGGTCCTACTCACTACACGAAGGTATACTCAAAAGGCTCCAGTATCACCCTAATCAGGTTTATTTAAACAAGGAATCACTTTCTTCAACAACAAAACAGAAAAATTGATGTGATTATTTTCCTCAGAAATAAAGTTCAACAAGCCATATTATTAGAGTTACTTTAAAGTCACTAGAACAGGCATTGAAATCAAACCAGCACTTTCATAAATTGAGAGAATTAGCCTTTCCGTTTATCTTAGCAATAACTAAAATACAAAATTCATCTGTATTTGACTTCTCTAATGCTTGATCCTGAAACTGAATATGCAAATCAGATCAGGTGATAATTATTGCCAATTCATGGAAAGCACATTTATTTAATTTGCACAAGAGATGAAACCTAAATTACCATGGGTACAGCGCCTTTAATACATGACTTTAATACACCATGGTATACCTTGCTAAATCTGTTGTTTACACAGCTTTTGCGGCCTGTTTACTCGGGATAGAAATTTCATTTTGTGCTCTCTATTTAATTTTGACCTCGTAAGGGAGAAATACAAGCCTGCCCTACAGTGAGGACCATGTTGAAAGTCATTTTAATGAAATTTACTGATGACACGCAAAATGTGTTATTCGCTCGTGACAAGCGATACCCAGTGGATTCTAGGGACTGGGAGGTGTTGACATTGTGTGTTCTATAGAGCGTATTCATGAGGGAAGTTATTAAGGTCAACTTAGCCCCCTTTTAGGCATACAGCTTTTGATTGTCTAGGGACAATGGCTGTAGCATCTTCGATAGATGAACAGTTTGTTTACAAACCTGAATAGGATTTTAAGAAAACTAGAGTTGAACAAGCTCAATTATATAGGTGGGCTGTAGAACAAGTCAGGAAATTAGGAGTGTTCATTCCTGATGCTGGAAATGATTGAAAATGATCTGACACAAATGAAAAAATCAACATGCTAACACAGTTTGTTTTTTAAAATGGTCATTTTCATGTTGTATAAGGCACTTAAAGGGCAATCCAACCTTGGTAATAAGATGATTTGTGTGAAAGCTGAAAAATAAGAAAAACAGGATGGTGAAAGTTATAAAGAAAGAATTATGGCTGTTTGAAAAATGAGATCACTGCATCTATGCGAATCTCAAGTTGGCGATTTGGTGAGTCGATTGTGACATACTTGCGGACAACTCTCATGTGTGTCATACACAAAAATATCTTTAACTTGCGGTTTTCTCCGAAGCACCTGTATCCTCAGTGCAGTACTCAAAATATACAGTAGAAGTATATATTGTTATGGGTCCTCATTAAAGAAAAAGGTCCTTCTTCTTAATATATTTTGAAGGACATATGAGTCATGCAAATGGGGGAGGTGTCCGCAACTACATCACAGTGACATTACCTATTCAGCCAATTTAAAATTCCCATATGTATAGTGATTACAATTTTCAAATATTTGTAATTTTCTTATTGCTTGTCCATTTTTTTTAACCTTTCACCAATTTGCTTCTCTGATTTTTCCTTTCTTTCAGAGCAATTAACTTACCATTAAGGTTGGATATCCATTTTAAGGTCATTGACATGGCCTGAAACATGCCCCAAACTGATCCTAGACCATTTTTAGCATTTTCATATTTTGCGCATGCGAAACTTCACGGACACACACATATGTGCAAGCACCGTGTTCCATTAATTTCCTTTTTAATAAACATGCATCATGCCAATGGTAATGTTATGAATTTTTATTGCCAAGATAAAGCATATGTCGGAATTTTACAATATGTTGCCTGGATGACATCAAGGACACTATGACTGTATGTATGGTTGCAGAGACAATAACCATATCAACCATTGAAAGGAATTTGAGTACATTTGACCAAGCCGTTTTGGAGATATTGTGGACAAAAAAAGTGGTTAGAAATAAAAATAAATAAATAAATAAATAATAGATAAAGAAAGCTACACAAGTTCATGATTAAATCAGAGAGAATTTTTTTTGTTAGAAAGTGAAGGTACCATCTATCAAAGTCATGTATCTGCTACAGCACTTAAACAGCATAACAAGTTTGGAAGCACTTTGGGAGGGATTCACACATAACTGAAGGGCCAGTTTTTGTTTCTTTATAGGCTACATGATTAATTAACATGTTTTAGAGAATTAATGCTTGCTAATTGACCTACAACATACTTTCAGGCATCTAGAAAAACAAAGAAGTCTTAAAAATGAGTTGTACAAAACTGTACCTAGAATTTTTTTGGTTTCTGAGATGCACTAGTAGCACTGATTGCGGCAAAAGAGAATACAGTTTCATTAACGAGGAATCTAGCTAAATTTGGCAGCTTATATCCAGGCTGTTTAATGAATTGAACATTCCACTTACCACCTGGAATACTTGATTTCAGCTTACTAATGTGGTTAATGGATACTGTATTTTAGTACCATTTTAACAGATACTTAAATTTTACAGTTTGCTTGCCATGACTTACTCCCTGAACTGCCAAATTGTATGTTGAATAATGTTCCATAGATATTGTACAAGTGACAAGTGGACTGAAGTAGCCGCTTGCAATGATCTGGGGGTCGACCAAGCATTGAAATAGATAAAACTGAACTACATGTATGTACAAGAACAAAATAAATAACTTAACCGTCCAAGTCACCAGGCTTAACATCTCTAACACAAATCACATTTTAGGAGACAAGATTGAATCTTATCTTTATACTTGTTACTAACAGTATTCCATATAATCTGAAAAATCTATGTTTTGAATATCAAGAAGATGGTAGACAAGATAAGAGATTAGCTAAGTTATTGATAAAATATCAAGCACTATTGTATGTGACGGGGGCAATTTAAATGGCCAACAGTACTGAAATTATTATGGTATGCCTTCAAAATGTTGCAATATGTCAAGAACATTTCTGAACTGTGCTTGATATTCTAAAAAACGTTTTCTTCATTCCATTCAACGCAACTGGTCTAACAAGAAAACAAAGAAAAACATCAGAAATTTGAGATAAATAAATGTTTATTGTTGTAGAAGTCACCGTTTCCCACAAGCAATCCATCACATTCATAATCAAATCTAAGACAGGGAAACCAGGCAGAGCGAGAGAGTAGGAGTAGAGTTAGATCAATTTCAATCAAGTAAATAAATTGTTTCTATTCCGATGACAACGATACATCAAGAAGGCACTTTAGAGAGCGTGGCCCGTAAAGACCTGCAATGAGCAGCAAACAAATGATCTGTCAAATGTTTCAACTGTACAGAGATCAGTTTGAACAGATTAAATTTGAACTGTGAACCATTTTAATCATGCAAGGATCTTATACATGTTAACAGCTCAAAGACCTGCAAACAAAATGCAAGGAAAAATCTAGTTGACGTTTAAATTGTACAGGTGCTTTTAACACTCAAAAACCTGGTATGAGGAGAAAACAATTGGTAAAACCTTTCAGTTGTGCAGGTATGGAATAAGTGTGAACAGCTCAAAGCAATCAGTCAAATGTTGCAATTATATTCCCTCAATGTGAACAACCCATCAAGATGGCATGCAGATCAATACTATAAGAAGAAATTCAATGGTAATTGAGTTCTGCTCCCATCGAATCAAAAACAGTTTTTCCTTCAAGTCTAGTCTCTTGGCAATTTTGAGGTAAAGAATTTCTGATCAACTATTTGCACCTTCTTTCAGCATTTGCTCTGTATACATAAGCCATATTTCATCATCATATTGTCTCTAAAACTCTCATTCTTTTAGAACCTCTCACTATCTTTCTTACTCTATAATTATATTTTCAATAACCTTATTCCTAATGGCCCTAATATCCCCCTTTCTCTCTTTCTATCTCTCTCTAATTCACTCATATCTTTCCTAGTCTGAAAGAATCTAAAAAATATCATTCATAAATCCCCTCACTCTTTATTTTTAATCAATTTCCTGCCATTTGCTTTTACTTTCCTGTCAACTGGAGCAGATTCTTAAATCCTTGTCCCTGCTACTTTTACATACATATATGCATTTATATATGTACAAAACTATGTTAACACTAAAGGGTACCGATTAAGAAAAAAATATTTCTCTCTGTACGTTAGCGGTTCAAAGTATGAGCTCCAAATGTTAATTCTACAGAGCTATTGCAGTTTTAAATACTCTCTAAATAAACATTACAGCAACTTGCGAGTATACTAATCAACATACTTTTACCCCCTTGCACAAATGGGGCCCATGCAGAACCAAAATCAAAGTTTGGTTCTGCGCAAGGAGGTATTATTTTTTTCTTTAATTTCTTTATACTCCTTAACTGTTAACCCATACAGGGTCAGGTTAAGTGTTTTGAGGTAAACTTTCTGTGTTCTACCTGTACACAAATTATATTTTTTACGTGATTGATACACTTCAACTGGAAATATGATTTTTAAAAATACTTTTAAATGACCATAGCAAGAAGAATTTAAACTAGATATTTAATTCGTCACTGAGACGAATTAGGTGATCTGTCTTTTGATCTTAATATTTTTGACGAAGACGAATGACAAAATGATAATGTGAAGGATGAGGTTGATATCACGATGAGATTAATTATAATGAATCTATTCACGATTTTATGATTTCAGCCTTTTCCTAGCATTTTCAATTCGTAGGCACTACTACCTACCTTAGTGAAATAGCGCCCCCTTTGTTTCAATGGGGCATAAAGTGTGTGAAAATGAATTTTGGATGATTGGTGGATATCATGACAGTGATGATGATAATGATGATAATCATCATCATCATTATTATGAATATCATCATGACAGTAATGATAATGATGTTGATGATAATCATGATGATGATCATTATATTATCATGACAGTGATGATGATAATGATGTTGATGATAATAATCATCATCATGAATATCATGACAGTGATGATAATAATGATGTTGATGATAATCATCATCATCATGAATATCATCACAGTGATGATGATAATGATGTTGATAATAATCATGATGATAATCATGATGACAATGACTGAAATGACATTGACCTTAGCCATGCCAAATATGAAAGAGAGATGACATTTCGTGAAGAAGATGCAATCATTAGTTGATTTTTACAACATGGCGCCTGGATGACGTCACAATAATCTGATGACCTTGAAAAAGATGCGGGAACTTGACCTTATTAGGACTGATGACTGACAAAAATTTGAAGATAATTGACTAAGCCAATTTTGAGAAATTGTGATATCAAATAGGACGATTTGATATTGCAGGATACTTGGGAGATAAACCCCATAGCTCTAATACACGACAGGGAATCAAAATTTCCATAGGGTTGTACACAAACTACTGCACATTACTTTCCAATAGACATAACATGGAAAATAAGGCAGTTTATTACATGATTTGTGATTGTTTATGTTATAATAGTCGAAGAGGATGGTAAAATGACAAGCAAAAACAAGCAAAAAAAAAAAAAAAAAAAAAAAATTATGGACCCACCGGGGATCGAACCTGGGTCACCTGCATGGGAGGCAAGTGCTTTGACCAATAGACCAAAACATTTCCCATAGAGATAACACGTAAACGAAAAACGGGATTCTCAAATCACAGTTTGTAGTTTAAAATTGACAATGATCCCGATGTCAGATTAAAAAAACCGAAAACCTCATAGAAAGAGTATTTATCAGGCTACAACATATTAAAATCTGGAAGGAAATAGACTAAAAATAACTGAGATACTGCTCAGAGAACGATGTCATGTAGATTCATGATTTAAAAAAAAATCATCTTCCATAGACATAACACGCAAATAGGGGAAATTCTGACATGTCGTTTTTAATTGAAAATTTCACTGTGATGACGTCATCAAAATGAAAAATGGTGGAAATATTGTTGTAGAGAATTGTCTCAGCTATAACATATCAAAATTTGGAAGAAAATCGACCACCTACTACTGAATTATTATCAACTGAATACAAAAATGATGACGTCATTTTTTCAAAATCATTTTTTTTAGTTCATATGCAAATATGATGACGTCAAAACATGAGATCGGCAAAAATTCTGCATGAATTCAAATCTACAACTCACAGGCTTTCAGAATATGTAAAGAAATTGGGGGGTTTCCTCGCATTCTGACGAGCTATGGCGGATTCTAGATAGGCATGTTTTTACCACTTTTTACATTAGAATGTCCATTGACGCGCGCACGAATTTGAAACTTTGACGCACGCGTGTGGCATTATGGAAGGTCGAGAATGACTGTAAATAGTTGGAAATTGTCAAGAACAGTGTCAGGAAGACAAACCATGCGAAAAAACGGCGTTTTTACGTTATGTACGCGCTGCGCGCGCGCATAACGCGCACACGGACGCGCACGGACGGAAAATTTTTAAATGCTTAAAATGTCCTGAACCATACTCTAATTTGATTAAAAAGTGATTTTGAGCATTTTTAAATTTTGACGTGCGCGTACGTGCGCGTCATGATGCGTGCGCGGATTTTGATGACATTTTCTGTTGACCCTTGACCTGAAGTTCATGTGTGTCAAATATGGTTCATTTTTGATGACTCGTTATGAAGATATGATTGATAATGTGATTTCACAAAATGGCGCCTGGATGACGTCATGATGACCTGATGACCTTGAAAAAGATTTTGGAGCTTGACCTTATATGACCTGATGACTGACGGAAATGTCATGAAAATTGACTGAAAACTTTTTGAGATTTCGTTGCAACAAGAAAGTGGGAGAAAATAAAAATAAATAAATAAATAAATAATAATAAATAAAGAAAGAAAATTCTGACGAATATAAGAGGTGATCTGTCGACTACGACAGATCACCTAAAAAGAACAGGAAAGGAATAAGGTGTATTAGTGCCATCACAAGAAATTTTGTATATATCTAGAGAGATATGTTGCAAATGAAAAGCTGTCTCGTGTTTGTGAATTCAATGTTCTTTTTTAAAAATCTCTGCTCCCTGAGTAGATATGCAAGGGCAGGATGCACTAATATAACTAGACTCAGAGACAATCTTAGAATGTGTTTGAAAACAATTTCACATCTGTTTTTTCAGATTAAACTCCAGAGGAGCAATGAGTATGTAACATAAGACCAAGCAAATAGCACACACTCAGGTCATGTTACATGGGTGTTAGGCGGCTAAAGAGATTTTGAACGATGGGAAAAGATTTCAGTCCTCGTTTCTATTCACCTGGTCATTATCCTTCCCTTCACTTCTCTCTTCTTTTCTCTCTCTTTCTCTTTTTCTCAGCCTCTCTTTCTCTCTTTTTCTCTGTCTCTCTTTTGCTTCCTTCTCTTTTTTCTCTCAGCCTATCATTTAAACTCTCCTTATATTTTCTTAGCCCTTTTCTCCTTCTTCCCTTTTCAGCCCATCTCTCCTGCTCCCTCTCTTTCTCCCTCTTAGATAGCAAATTATGAGAATGAAATCAAACATAATGTCATGTTACTGAAATTATATTCATCAATTAGTATACAAAGGTTGTCTACTCAATCATTAATGAATGAAGTAGGCTATCTGTCAATAAATCAATCAACTCACCAAACTATTAATCCATGAATCTATTAACCTATCCATCCATCAAATACATTTCTTAAATTTCTTTGTAAAGATAGATATTAGATTGGGCAATTCAATCTATCCATCTATCCATCCATCCATCCATGTATCAATCAATTTCTCCAGTTTTCATGTTACTTACCTCCCACAGATATCTGAGGTCTGGTTGTTCAATGCGTATCAATTCACAGGTTTCCTTGGTAACGACAGTAGCTTGATGAGGGGTATCATCTAAGACTGATTCACCAAACATAGCACCAGGACCAAGCTTACAGATCGTTACTGCCTCCTAATATAGATAGGAAGAGAAAGAATATAAAATAATCAGTAATCTAGATCTAGTTTGAAACAATGAAAATAACAAAGTAGATTTAGTTATCAGGAATTGGGATGTTAATCCACAATCTAAGCTCTAATACCACTTAGTTCTACATGTAAGACAGACTACAAACAGACAACTAACCTTCTTAGTCCCAACATAGCTAAAATAAGGTAGCTTTAGCAAAAAGAAGTGGCATGAAAAGACGCATCTGTAAACGTAATCAGCAAAATTGTTATTGATGGTGATAACTTAAAAGTTGTAATTTTACATAGATGTCATGACAGTTTTTGTAATATTAACCTTAATCAACATAGTAGAGGAATTGTTTAGTTGTTGTATGGTTTAATGACATGTTTCTACCTTAATGCAATTAAATTATGATTTGAAACGATATGCATTTTGTGTTCCGGATGCGTCTTTTTGTGCCAGTACATTCTGCTAAGCTAGCCAAATCATGAATATAATTTACATGTGATTAGTTTTCAATGGAACTGCATAATTTTCACTCTTCATCTTGATAAGGAAATTGTTGTGTATGATAAATATATCTAACTTTACTATCATGAAACCATTTTGAATTTCAAAATAAGCTTTTGTCCAAAAATACTAGAAACAGTATAAAATGTTATGGTGGATCACTAAAAGGGTCAGAAGCGACCATATGTCTGGTATGTTAATATCTATGGTAGATGTATGCTGAGCATCTATTTTGTGTCTGGTCAACTGATACCCTCTCCATTGTCTCTCCTCACAAATTATTTCATATTTCCTCCTTTTTTTCCTGTAAATTGGATAAAGAAGACTGAGTACTCAGCAGCCGCATGTAATTTTGTTTCTGAAAACAATCAGATCAGGTTTCCTGGTAAAAGTGGTGCTCAGTGTAAGACAAGCCTGGAGCTATGAGGGATGATATGGGACCATTTCACACCTAGGAATTAAATCAAATTAATCTATCAAAATAGTTTTCATTCTGTGAGCACATTGTATAGTACAACTGGATTCTCAGTAAGAATGGTGCTCACTGTAAGATGAGCAATGACGGATGGTTTATGACCATTCCACATCAAGCAATTAAATCACATTAATCACTGAATAAGGGATGAGTTCTTGTGCTACATGTACACTACCCTTTAAGTCAACATATCCAAAAATAATGATATAGTCTACACTCTGAAGTTTGGGTCCTTTATATTTCATTGAGTAATGTTTGTGAAAATGAATAAATAAAAGTAAAATAATCGTTAAAAAAAATAGAACTACTTTTAATCAGGTTTAATTGTTTGTTGTTACTTTGTTTTTCCTTTTTATATTTTCATGATATTCAATCCTATCTTTTTTTTCTAAATTATTTTTTCGTTACAAAATAAACTTCATGTATATCATACCTAGAAGACGAAAGGAGTTAGATAAGACTTGTGTTACAGGTTATATGTCATATACAATATATAAGGTATCTTACGATGGGCTGTCATGTTGAATGTGAATGGGAGCAGAGTGTACGCAAGCATCTTACTATGAGCTTAGATGTTTGATGTGAAAGGGTAAGGGGGCATCATACTATAAGCTGTGTGTGGGACTCTCAAACAAACTCTTCAGGTATAAACGTCAAGTGGCAGAGAAAATCTACCTCTCCAAACACAAGTGGGATCAATCGCTAGAGCATGGCAGATTTGGACATGGAGAGAAAGAGAGTGAGACTAAGGAAAAAGGAAGACAGTAAGAGAAAGAGAGAGATATAGAAAAAGAAGAGTAGATGAGATATACATATATACAGGAACATATATGAGAGAAAGAAACAGACAGAAACAGACAAAAGACGGGGGGGGAGATCAAAAGAAACAGACATGAGACAGCGAGAAAGAGAGAGGGAGAGAGAGAGGGAGAAGCAGGAGGGGAGGAGGGAGATGAGAATGAAATCAAGAAACACTGAAAAATCATGGATGAAAAATAGAAATCGATTGTGACTTATGCATGTACAGAGAATTAGAGGGAGATAAACAATAACAAAAGATATACATGTATCAGCACATAGAAAAGAAGCGAGATAGAGATGAAAAGATTGTGCGTAAACTAAAGGGAAAAAAGGAGAACAGCAGGAGATAGAGAGAGAGATAGAGTAAAAAAGAGAGAAAGAGATTGCTAGAAACAGAAAAGAGGAATAAAGAGTGAGATATAGAAACAGATAGGAGAGAGAAAGAGAGAAACAGACAAGAGAGATAGGGAGAGGGAGAGAAGAGAGACGAAAAGATTCTGTGTAAACAAATTTGAGGAGAGAAAGAGAAAGGTAAACTGGAAAAGAGAGTGATGTCTCATTCAACAAGGAAAGAAGGCAATTGACAATTAAACTAGATCAAGATGGATTATAGAATTAGAATATTGAGGCTAAGAGAAAATAACATATGAAAGAGACAAAACAGAATGGAAAGATCACCCTGGGAACAATGAATTGAATGCTAAATCAAACTGCTCCAAGGTTTCATTTCCCATATTGTCAATTCATTTGTACTTTAAATTGTCTGAAAACAAATCAACAAACATCAAAAGTAAATTTCCAACAGGACACAGAGAGGATCGGATGGCCAAATTTTAGCATCACAAATCAAACAGAAAGATTAAAAAGAATCTTGCTTTCACTTTCGTAAAGGAAGAGCATGGTGATCACATGGTTATCCTATCACCACTGATTTGAAAATCTGCCATGTCGTAATCTCCACGACAACCGGCAATGATGCGAGCCCGACCCGAATCGATGTTTCCATAACGGCTTGAGTCAATTTGATGAGTGGAATGGCAGATGAGTCTCTTGCTTGCTTTCTTGATGAGATAAGCTCTAAAACAGCCTTGATAATCTACCAGCGTAACACAGAGAATGAGCGGAGGGATGAACCCTGCGTTCAAGTAGGCTATAGGATGGATGTAGCGCCATGGCAACATACGATTTGTACTGGCTTTCGTGACGAGATAAGCTCTAAACCAGCCTTGATCATCTACCAGCGTGAGGTAGAGAAGAAGAGGAATGAACTATACTCTCATCACCTTAATAGAATACATGATGGATGTTGCGCCATGGTAACATAGGATTCATCATCGGGATAAACTGATGCCTAGTTTGAAAAATTCAAACATGCCCAATGGCTACAACTGTACAGGTGTATTCCCTTCTACACCACACCATGGCCATAGAAACTACAACAAAACTCTAGTGATATTGTCTGCCTTAGTTTTAGAAAAATGAAATTTCTGTTGAGAGTCAGAAGGTCTTTAGCTCTATTAAAATTATGTGAGTTAACTACCTTCTGCCTCTTAAGCAGCAAGTCGTATCATAGTAATGAGGATGTGGTTAACCACAAAAACTTTGTTACCAAAATCCAAACATTCATAAAACTCATACATAAAAGGAAAATATATTTTACCCAATAAATAATTTTCAGTATAAAAGATAGTGTCATGACAAATCAGCTACTCAGATAGTAAAAATAAAAGTTCACAAAACTGTGCAACCGAAGGTTTGTGGGTGCCTATATATTTGAATGGGTTTATTACCAAAATCACAATGGTACATACATCTTGGTAAAAGTCACAATAACATCTTGGTAAAGGAAGCTAACAAATAGCATATGCTAATCAAGGTTAGCCCCGTAAAGTTGATTACATAAATCAATAGTCAGCAAATTAATTGACATGTACATCTCATATATCTTTCTGGAATAACACATATACATTATTTACAAACAATAAAAATAGTAATAACAGTACAACAACAAAAATAATAACAACAATAATAACAAATATCAAGTGAGCTTAAAATGAATAAAATGAATAATAATGACCTTCATGAACATTCTAAAATTAAAATATCAACTATACTCTTTACTATCATGAAGTGAGGGTGGCAATAGATGGTTTGAGCATACAATAATCTCTTCTTAAATGATCAAACAGGCACAGTGGAATGCTTCTGGCAAAATGATTTTAATTTTAAGTTAGTTTTAAAAGAAAAGTTGGGTCTATTTTGCTTTCTTCAATGTCTGTCAAACT
The DNA here is from genome assembly GCA_025617745.1 of Heliocidaris erythrogramma. Classification (NCBI taxonomy): domain Eukaryota; kingdom Metazoa; phylum Echinodermata; class Echinoidea; order Camarodonta; family Echinometridae; genus Heliocidaris; species Heliocidaris erythrogramma. The sequence goes on along the minus strand of CM046870.1, from coordinate 41,312,203 downwards.
CTAGTAAATAAGAAAATAGCTGTAATAATTCATCAATATGCTACTGATGTATTATTGTAAAGTTTCTAGTACCTCTTTGATTGTAAATCACAGCAAAAAAAGTTCAAAAGATACTATATTTTCAGCATCCAATGAAAACTTACCTTATTGTTAGAGGTTTCCCTGACTTGTACTTCTAAACTACCACTCAGGACTGCATACCAGTTAATACCAAGATCGCCTTGTCGGAATACTGTTAAGATAAAAGAATTATTTGATTCAAAAATACAGTCTTCAAAGTATCCAGCATTGTGTATCAAGAACGACTTTCTGATTTTATGATTCCATGCTCATACTTTTCACCGATGACTTTAAAAACAAGAACACAACAAAGTGTACATCCGGTATATAATGTACCTATTGTGTTTAAATTTTGTTTAAGTAAACATTCATTAAAACAAGTTAACAGATACCCTGAGTTTGAGAAATTGTCATAGATTCTACTCAAATTGTTAAAAATGTACGGCACATAGAAGAAAAAAAAATAGAAAAAAAAAGAAAATATACATAAAGTACTAATAAAGTAATACTCTAAATATCAATTCCACATTAACACTTGATCTGACAATTCCTATAGTGAAGTATATTAATGAGCATAATCAATTTACAAGTAACAAAATTGAAGGGACAGCACCCCCCCCCCCCCCCCCCTCTCTCTCTCTCTTGCTTTATCTATCTATATATTTCTTTCTCTCACCCTCTCTTACTCTCTTTTTCTCTCTGGTGCTCTTTCTCTCAACCTTTTTCTGTTTGTTAAAATCCATCTTTCAACCTGCCATCCATTACAGCTGTTACCAAATATTTCCATGATTATGTTGAAGTAGCACAAAATGAAACCAAAAACAATTTGGTTTTTCTTACAGGTACACCTGACACTCTGCCTTTGGATGTGTCTGTGCCCATATAAACTAAATTATTCTGCACAGATTTCCCCAAAGGAAAACTTTCGGCTCTGAAAAACAAATTCTTGATGAAATAAGAAAAAAAGGGGGAAGCACAAATTTCAAGGAAGGTATACCCACTGGGAGAAATAAAACACACAAAAAAAGGAAAAGGGCTCAGACAAAGAACCAGCGGACAGTGAGACTAATAAATTAGGATGATGGATTGATCAAAAGAGGAAGCAAGGTAGAGAAAGGTGAGAATGATATATTGTTCACAAAAAGAGAAAGAGGTTACACAAATAGAAAGTTGATGCAAAGATATAGCTTTATCAGCCAAAAGCTCTATTTGTGACAAATCCAGCTTTAGATACATGTTACTATCAATCCATGTTGTTATAGGATACCTTTCATACTTCTTACTCAGTAATGCTATTTTGTTAATATTCTTTCCTTTTTGCTAACTAATACATCCAGTTATAATTTCCTAGAGATTAGCAAGGATTAGTACTACTACGCATTTTATCCGTGAAGTCTCATACATGTAGATGTACAGTATTAAACAAAATTTTAATATATATTGACAGATTTAACAAATACAAGTGAAATTTCATAATACACCAAATAAATCATTCATTCATGAGAATGTAAATGACTGACTATAACATTAATAATAATTCATTTCTTTCAAATTAACATTTACTTTCTTACATTGATTTTGACAACATTCACCATCTGTTCTAATACACTGTAGTACAATTTACATGCATATAAAGCAGTATCAGTACAATCAAGAACTTGCAAAATAACAACGAAGAAGGCGCAATCTCAATAAGCAGATGCTTGTAGCGGGTATGCCTTAATACACAAATACAATAATAATAAATAGCACATCATATATTGTCACCTCTATGCACTTAACAAAATAACAATTTGATATTCTTATAAGATATAATTACATCAATTGATAGGCTAACTTAATAAAAAAAAAATCATAGATTGAGAAAGAATGAAAGAATAAAAGTCTAAAACATATGACATCCAATACAGTCTTTAAATGGAGTGTACCGGTATAATGGAATAAATAAACTTACTTAAGTACTTCAGACCAGGTAAGAATCATACAGAGGTACAGGAATATACAATATACAGTACTTCGAATAATAATAAAAATCAATAAATAAGTATGATGTGAATGTGATAAAATAGTAACATATTACCTGAATTAATACTAGTAAGTAGTAACATAAAGTTCAAATGAAATGTCAGTCTTATGATTCTGAAGCATTCAACAAGCATACAACATCAACTTATTCATCAATGATATCCTAAACTCATGATACTGGAATACAGTGTAGGAATGGAAACCTCCCACATTCTTCCCTAATTTAACCATTCTTTTCTTAAAAATGTCAACAAAAAGTGTTCATACACAGAATACAAGAAATTAATAATAGATACCCTAAGAGTCCTACCTCAAGAATCACAAATAAGAAATTGAAAAACCAAAGAGTATTGTACTCACACAACCAAAAGCAGCAATCACATCCAGTAAGATAGAAGACAAAGAATTAAAAGATAGAAGCTGCTTGTGCTGAAGTATATAGCAGAATAATAGTGGCATTGCATGAGAGGAAAGGTTTCAAAGGGGGGGATGACTAGATTTTCAGCTAGGCTGATCTCTAATTCTGACTTGTATTTCAGGGTTGTTTTCATAAATATAAAAAGTAATATATCAAATATAAAGCACAATATCAGTTTGGAATGGGGTAAATGCTTAAGAATACAGAAATGGGATGGAGGAAGGAGGTAGTCTGTTCCTTATACCCCTTTCCTTACAGGTGCATGAATACCTCTTAATGAGTGACCACATAACCCCCTCTGATATCAATATCTACCCCCCTATCTGCACTTTTGTAATTGAAGACATGGATCATTTAATTAACTTCTAATTATGAAGACCAGCCTCAGTTTTAATGAGCTTGTATCGGAATGAGACTAGCAATTTATATGCTACATGTGGTTGCTATATACAAATACTTCATAACTACATGCACAAGTTATTACCTAGATCTAAACTATACATAAAACTGTTACATATATATCATAGTTTCACCATATACATTATGATTTTAATTATTTTTTAATGTTATGTTCATGTTCCTCTGTAGAAACCTAAGCCTATGATATGAGATAGACGGGTTGAGAGTAAAGATTCTGGCTCTAGATGATATTGTACAAAAAATTAATTTTGAAAATGGCAATCGGTCAATCATCACTTTATCAAGGTAAATTATTGCCTATTTATTTGAGCAGAATGCAAAATATGAACTTCAAGGACATCTACATAGCTATGGCAATTATCACTTAATTCCAAGGTTACATGAGCAAATTAGTATAATGATAAATACAACATTTACAAATGAGGCATTTGTACAGCCATACACTCATACTATTAAAAATGATGATAATATAATATACTCAGTATCTTGCAAATAGCAAATTATACTAGGTGTAAAAAAATGACCCTTTAGATCGCTAATAGCTCAAAAAGTTTTAACTTATATCAGACTGAGATTTTCACAGTGAATAGTTGAAGGACATCAAATTTATTTGGAATAGGTGTTATGTCATTTCTTTGAATACTCTTCTTAAAACAATGCCCTGAATATTTAATGAGATTTTCCCTTTTTTTGAAAAATCAAGGTCACAAAATCTGTGTGTATCAGTAATTAATTCAGAGCATGCTAATTGCCATTGTGCATTGCAGCTGAAATTCCAGAGCACCTCTTTTAACCCAGTCATTAATCATTAATGACACTGGACAGCAATAGTTTGGCAGGTGCAATGCACAATAGTATTGTCGTGTCTTGAAATAATTACTGATACACACAGATTTTGTGGAATTGCTTGCAAGGCATGAGAATCTAATTAAACATTCAGAGCATTATCTTAAGAAAACTGAGGATTTTTATCAAAACTTAGTCCAAATTAAATTAACATCCTTCAACTTTGAGATATGAAAACCTCAGTCTGATTCGAGTTACAACTTTGATTAGCGATCAAAGTGTCAAATATAAATACCTAGTACTATTGCAAAGTTCTCAATGTGCAAAGAGAAAGGTGAAAATTTTCATTTTATGTGTGAGCCATCATCAGCTAAAAAGGATATCATAACCTTGATCACCACATATTCCACTTCTATTATTAATGTTTTATCAGCAACATCTGGCATAGTATGATACACAGCAAGGCTAAATAAGTAATATGGATCCCTCTCACAGAATACAAGGCAGTATTTTATGATACTTATTGATATAACCTTTTGAAAAATCCTTTCAAAAATTTATAAAGAGGTGAGAATATGAAACAAAATCAAATATGCAACTCTTGAAGACAAAGTAAAGATATTACAAATCAATGTCAAATTTATTGAATTGAATTGAATTGAACTATACCGAAAAATATAGATATGTGGCAATTCATATTCGAAGCTTTAAGTTGGAAATGTTTGAAATGTAATAAAATGCATGTACTAGAATGGCACTTGTGAATATATATTTATACAATATGCAGGCTTCAAAACATATTTTGAATCAGGAAGCTGACAGGCATAAACCCTTCTGAGTACTACAAAGGGATCTGAAAGTAAAAACCTGTCCCTCAATGTGTCCCTCATGACCCCTCTCCCATATGAAAGAGAGGGAAAGAGGAAATGCATCATGATAACACCCCTCTAAGCACTCCCCTTTCCCTTGTTCTCTCACAAAACCTGGTTAGACGAGCACCACCCCCCCCCCCCCCCCCCCCCCTCATAGGACATCAGTGACCCTTCAAATGCTGGACAGAGCCACACCAGTACCAAAGTTAGGGGGATCCAGGCTGTGCCACCAGAAAGAAAATGGAGCATAGAGACACCCCCCCCCCCCCCAAGGAAAAAAAATTAATAAGATGACCTTTTTAATATTGTGCCCTTTCTTTAAAAATCCTGGATCTGCCCCTGAGCTGCACTACTGGATGAGCGTGACTAGACCTTATCTCATTTCAATAGAAAGTGATCTAAAGCACATCCGGTGTGCTCATCACTTATTCACACCCTGGGAGATCTCTGGTTCCAAATGGGATGCGGATGTATTCTCTGTGTTTGTTGTGACGGAGGAGCTTTAGGAAGAAGGAGAAGTGACAAGATGAATCACTGTGACTGCAAAGCGATGAGAATCAGGTGTGTTCCTCATCCTACATGGCTGACAATTCTTGATTATCTTCATTATATCACTCCTGATTCTTTCTACTCTCCTTCTACACCTCTTTTAATGTTTAAATCTTTCCTTCAAAATCACTCTTTTTACTTGATGTTTTTAGAATATTCAATTTTTCTTTACCAATAGAGAAATCTCTTTCTGACCATATCATTAATTTTTCTTCCACCCTCTCTCTCTCTCTACCCCCCCCCCCCTATCTCTTGATATATATATCACATATGGTTTTATCTATTTATAGTTCTTCGTGTTTTGTATTTCTCCATTCTTTTCTATAACTTTCATTCAGTCTGCACCCTTGTCTTTCTTCTTTCTATTGGTGATTTCTTCATTGCAGGCTAGAAGCATGTCACTACTGATATGAAAAGACCTAGTGGTTAACCCCATTTTGGCTCTTGGTACAGTTTTAGTGTTGTTTTTTTCTTTTCTTTTTTTCAATTTGCCCTCTTACAAATCATTTACAATAGAGCAGTGTCAAATTTTTAAAAAATAATTTATCTTATCTCCATCACTGTTCTTTTCCCCTCTGTTTCTTTTTACCATTTTCCCTTTGACATCACATTGTGTTCTTTGCTCATTTCCATGCAGACATAACAAGCTAAGGTGTTGTTGATCAATATTGAGTATTCAGTATCATGTCTTATGCAGCTCCAGGCAGATAGATTGTTTCAGATCATCTTCAGTAGTATGTCATGTATATCTTTATTCCAAGAAGCCATTATTTATGTCTGTTTCAATCTCTGATCCTTTCTCTCTGTCTGTCTCTACCTGTTTCAGTCACCTTTCTTGATTTTCTTTGGTTCTCTTCTTTGTTTCCTGCTTCTCACCCTCTCTCTCCTTTTCTATTTCTATCTCTCTGCTCCTCTGCCCTCCGACTCCCCTTTCTTTCTCTCTCTCTCACACTCTTTCTCTCTGTTCTTCTGCTTATCTTTTTTAGTCTTAAACCATAATTGAAACAAATGAGTAAGTTGATAAAGGGACTGGGTAAAAAACGAATTTGTAATAATGATATTTCAATTCAAGAAGCATTTCTCATGCAGAAATTTGGTTTACTCCTTAGCAACCTTGCCATTCACCTAACATGTGTTTTTAACGATGCTACATTAGCTAGAATTCCCATATTATCATGACAAAGTCCACATACAGAAGCAACACGAGCACAACATTTATCTGACCCTGGTTCAATTTGATAGACCTAACAGAATCGGTTCTCCGGGGAATAGAGACATACTCTATCTGACTGATTATCTTAATTGTGCCACACGGGAAATCAAACAAGATGAATGGTAAAGAGATACTACACTGTCTGACTCTCACCTACATATGTAAAAAGTGGATAGCAGACAACCTGTTATATTTTTTTCCCTTTTAAACTGCAGAATATGAAAGAGCTTTACAGGATCTACAAATTAATGCTATTAGAATCATCAAATTCAAACATATTTTTTGAAGAAAAACCAACTAGCGCTATCTGATTTGCCAATTTTTACATTCAGTGCTATTATAGAAGGTGTTAAGAACTATTTGTGTTTAAATCACTCTGACAGTGACATTTACTCATGCACAAATTAGATGATACACAATGAATGTCAAAAGCCTTTACACCAAAATCATTGCACTAATATTAAATATTGTAAGAGCAAAATGGGGATAACTATAATAATGATATACCATATTTATATAGCGCATATCACAATAGGGCCCTCTGCACTGTAATAGAGAGAAATAAATAGAAAAAATTAGATAAAAATTGATAGAAAAGCTTAAGAAGAGTGAGATAAAATCAACACACTTCCTCTATAGTTACCAGTTAACATTCAAAATTATTTATAAAAAGAAATGTTTTGAGACATGTTTTAAAGTTGTCAACAGAGCCACAATTTTGTTTATATTTTCTGGTTATTATTCCAAAGTTCTGCTCATGCAACCCGAGAAGAGCGTAACCCATAAAATGTTATATATTTATTTGTGGAGAAGTAAAGATATCGCACTGTAAAATACCATAAAAATTGTTACCTCATATCTGAAAAGATTTCCCTCAAAAATTGTGTGATGGCTTTAAAGTATTTTGGTTTTGTTTTGCTTTTTAACATAAAGAGTGAACTAACAGTAAAGAAATAGAGTTGTAATCTGATTTTTATTAATTTCCCAGTAGAAAATTCCATCCAAAAAAAATCTATTAAAAATACAAGATCTATCCTTCATACTTTAATCAGCCATTATTACCAACTAAGTTGGTATCTACTTTCCTTTTTTTTCAAGTAGTGAAATAATTTCCCTCATGTACTAGTATCCTCACATGGTCAATATAGCAATAGAACTATAAAAACTTCACTTACTTACTAGTAAATTTCTACAAAATTTTAAATGTTCTAAAATCCCTTTAAAGTCTAAACCTGAGAGTGGTAAAGGATAATGTCCATGATGGTAAGACAGTACCTGGAGGCAAGCATGATAATATATAAACACAAATCTCTGATTAGATAGGAGAGCTAAATAAGATTTATCATCAATGTCAGATACGGTAACAAGTCAAAGAGATCCCAGAAGCAATGTGCGCCCACATCTGTCTCTTAACATCACTGTATTGCTCACGGGGGCAAGCAACGATAATGAGTCTTTCTCTGTTTATTTTCTTTTTAAAGGAAAGACAGAAAATAGATTAAAATCATGTGCTACCAGCAAAGCTATACGTAGTAGCTCAATGTCGGTTTATACAGGTGTATAAATTGCTTGAACGCTGCAAGGCGCTCTTTGATAGTTGATATCTTAATGGTTTTGTCATGCTGCCCTGATGCAAATGACAAGGCTGGTTACAGGCAGGTGGTATCTGTGTGAAGTTCTGCATTTTTATGAGAAAATGCAAGAATAAGTAACAAGATTGAGAGAGAGAGTGTGTGTTTGTGTGTGTGTGTGTGTGTGTGCGAGAGAGAGAGAGAGAGAGAAAGGATGCTGCCAAAAGGAATTTTTCGATTGGCAATCTATTCGGATCTCCCAGGAGAAAAGTCATTTTACATCTATTTTTTTCAAAGGAACGGGTCAGTTTCCTTAAATAAAATAGTCATTTCTTGAGTATATTCATCTCAGTCCAGTACAATCTACTCTGCTATAACAGAATCACTCTCTATCATAAGCCTAAATCACAAGGTGTGTAAACCATATGGTTGCTTCAGTGTAAATACTTATTGGCTTGGATAGCTTTCAGTATTTGTTTATTAAATAATTGTATCTTATTTTATCTATTTCCATTTATATACATGTATATAGATATATCCCCTCATTTTCAATTTGGATATTCAGAACATTTCGTACCTAAAATAATTTATGCACAATTTGTCAAAACTCCATTTGGTGTTTTGAAGATATTGTAGAGAAAAAAATGCATTTACGCACAATTATATTTCAAAATCTATAGCGGTGAACTAAGATATGCTGAAAGAGATTGGGGGGGGGGTGGGTGTAGGGAGATAAAAGAAGAGCATAATTCTTCACTGAAGAAAATTCAAAATTTCTCATCTGCTCTTTGTTTTAAACAATGCAAACAATAGTAGCATTGCTCAATCCAGATGTATGATATAGCTCGATCCTATACTGTCTTTTTTGATATATTGCATGGTATCAATTGAATTTCTGTTCAAATCAAAAGGTCATGAGGTCAAGAGTCCTCCTGACTCAGACTTGATACCTTCACTCCAAGGATATTGCTCTTAAATCATGACCCCACCTTTCCAGTATAATAACATCACAATTGTCTGACATACTTCTGCCTAATATGACTTCATTTACTGTAACTCTTGTGTTCCTATACAGCTCAATGATGCACTGATACGGACGTAATACACAAGTAGGTTGGCTGGAGCCAAACAATCAAATACTTTATATTGATGTCAAGAACATAAAACTACTGCAGGTTTCATAGTCTCACAGAGAGAGAGAGAGAGAGAGCGAGAGAAAGAGCATGTACGAAAGATACACAGAGACAGCCAGACAGACACAGAGAGACACTACAAACAGAGAGCCTGAAAGACAAAGAGAGAGAGAGTGTGAAAGAAAGAGAGAGTGAAAGAAAGAGAGAGTGAAAGAAAGAGAGAGTGAAAGAAAGAGAGAGGGGGTGATAAGATATAAAGTACAACAATGAAAGGAAAACTACATGAAGGGTTGAAAATGTAAATCTAGCTTTTATTAAACTAAAAAAGAAACCTGAACACAACTTTCTACTGCAAGAAACCTAGAACAGAGTGAATGTCTTAGGAATTACATAACGTGTTATGATCCAAAATCCACAAAAGATAAGAATCAAACAAAAGATATTAACTTTAGATGATTTATGATTTAATTTAAATCTTTACCAACATCAAATATAACAGAATTACAGATTCTAGTTGCAAATACACTACATGTACTTAAACTGGGAAAGACTTACAATTTCTCAGCTGGGAAATTCCTATTAGTCCAGAATGTTCTTGAAGGGTAGAGTAAGTTGGCTGCTAATCCACAAGTATTGAATCCAAACGGTATGTTGTCCAACTGGCAAAAGAAGATTCCAGATCCAGCCGAAGAATGTCCAAAATAATTCAGGAGGTCATCGATGTCGATAATGATGTCGATGACGATGTCCAAGACGATGGCAATCACAATGTCGATAACAGTGTCAACTGCAATCTCGATAATCAATGTCAATGACGATGTTGACCACAATGTCAATAACGATGTCGAACACGACGTCAAATATGTCAAGGATGAGGTCCAAGATGAAGTCCAAGATGAGGTCCAAGATGATCTCCACAGGTTGATATCAATATCAGATGGTGTTAACTGAGAACTTATGCAATATATGCTCCACGATGTATTCAGGGTATAAATTCTGAAATTTCTGTGCAAGCTCCCAGCTTATATACAATCTCAACCCTTAATTAGAATTTTCTAGATTCTACTACAATATTCATGAAAGTTTAGAACTCTCTTGTAAGTTCTATATAGTTGTAACAAACAAAGGAAGGGGATTCCCATGATCTATAAATAGACTCATTGCAATGTTACACTCTTACTAAGAGGTTCATGTAAAGGTCAGGATACATGTAAACAACACATTCCAACATGTTTTGCATGTACATTGTAATTATCACACATCACACACAATGATCTAGAATGTTCTTCCTCTACTGGATGTGCATTATGATTCTTTCACTGCTACACAGCACATTCACTTTTCACATATAAATAATAATTTCTCTTCTGGAAATTTCTATGTTCATAAAATCATATAGAAAACTGGAAAAATAACTTCCTTCTAGAAGATTCCTTAATTATATCACACCTCCCCCACCGGGAAAAAGAAAGCTTTACCGTAGTAAAGGTTTCTTTAAGATTCAACCTGTTTCAAATTATCCAGATAAGCCTTTCATCCTGTACAAAGGCATTACAAGTCATATCACACATGTATTTAAGGACCATCAAAAAAGAAAAATGCAATTATACTATGACAAACTTTGTCACAAAAAAGAGTAATTTCTCTCTTTACATTCTTGAAAGAGCATCAGCAATCACATTATTCTTTCCACGAATATGTACAATTTTCAAGGGGAAAGGTTGGAGCATAAGGCTCCACCTGTACAGTCTTTGGTTCTTTGTTTTGAATTTCTCCAAGAACACAAGAGGGTTATGGTCTGTGTAGACCATGATATCACCATTACTGTTGGTTAGGTACACCTCAAACTGCTGGAGAGCGAGTACAAGACTCAGAGCCTCTTTTTCGATAGTTGAATACTTCTTCTGATATTGGTTGAGTTTCTTTGAGAAGTAACAGACTGATTTTTCAAAGCCTTCTTCATCCTCTTGGAGCAACACTGCTCCCACTCCAACATCACTGGCATCAATAGCCACCTTGAATGGCTTTGTGAAGTTTGGAGCTGCAAAAACAGGCTCATTCACCAAAATGGCCTTCAACTTCTCAAATGATCTCTGACATGCATCAGACCATACATACTTCACTTTTGCTTTCAGCAAGTTTGTCAGTGGACTAACCACAGTACTGTAATTTGGAACGAACTTCCTGTAGAAACCACTCATACCTAGGAATCTAAGTAACTCTTTCTTAGTTGTGGGAATGGGGAAGTCTAAGATTGCCTGAATCTTTGCTTCTCTCGGTAGCACTTGCCCCTGACCAACCACATGACCAAGATAAGTGACCTTCGCCTTGCCAAATTCGCTCTTCATCAGATTAACTACTAAGTTGGCTTCATCTAATCTATCAAACAGTAATCTCAAATGATTGAGATGGTCATTCCATGTATCACTGTACACTAAGATGTCATCTATGTACACAACACAATTGTCAAGCCCAGCAATTACCTGATTTGTCAATCTTTGAAAGGTTGCTGGTGCATTTTTCATTCCAAAAGGCATGACTTTGCATTGAAATAAGCCATCAGGTGTGACAAAGGCTGATATTTCTTTGGCTCGGTCAGTCAGTGGCACCTGCCAATATCCCTTCAGCAAGTCTATCTTAGTGACAAAGGCAGAGTTCCCAACCCTATCGATACAATCTTCCAACCTAGGAATTGGATATGAGTCGGTCTTAGTGATTGCATTTACCTTGCGGTAATCTATACAAAATCTCTGAGAACCATCCGGCTTTGGGACCATTACAATAGGGGAACTCCAACTACTCTGACTTGGTTCAATTATGTCATTATCTAACATGAACTGGATTTCCTCATTCACTTTTTCCAACTTGCTTGGATTAAGTCTATATGGATGTTGTTTGATAGGTTTTACATCACCTACATCTACATCATGTACAGTCAAGGCAGTACGACCTGGTCTATCTTTACACACATGCTTATAATCTTTCAACAAGCCAGATATGTCAATTCTCTGTTCATCAGAGAGATGCTTCAGTGCATCATCCAAATTTTCTAACATTTCTGAGTTAGACAATTTCACTCCACATGGTTCATTTGTAGACACATCTGTGTGAGACAATTCACTCTCTGTCTCTACCTTGCCTTCATTTACATCTTCTAGCTTCTCTTCTTTTACAACATGTGCTACACCTACTGGCTGATTAGCCTCACGTTCAAAGTATTCTTTCAGCATGTTTACATGACATACTCTTTGACTCTTTCTTCTGTCAGGGGTACTGATCACATAGTTGACATCATTCAGTTTCTTTTTGACAGTGTAGGGACCACTGAACCTAGCTTTCAAGGGCTCACCTAGCAAAGGCAACAACACTAACACCCTATCTCCAGGCTTGAAGTTGCGCTCTTTTGCCTTCTTGTCTGCCTGTGTTTTCATTTTAGCTTGCGACACTTTCAAGTGTTCCTTGGCTACCTCACAAGCCTTTGAGAGCCTTTCTCGAAACTTTGACACATAGTCAAGAAGGTTTACCTCGTCATTCTGACCCATGAACTTTTCTTTGATCAGCTTAAGGGGACCCCTAACCTCGTGACCATAGACCAGCTCAAATGGACTGAAACCCGTCGACTCATTTGGGGAATCCCTGGTCGCGAACAGCAAGAATGGGATACCTTTATCCCAGTCATCAGGATACTCTTCACCATAAGCCCTAAGCATGGTCTTCAGGGTCTGGTGATAGCGTTCTAATGCACCTTGGGACTGTGGATGATAAGCGGATGACTTGATCTGCTTTATCCCTAACTCATGCATCACTTGCTGAAACACTCCTGACATGAAATTCGATCCTTGGTCTGACTGAACTTCCTTGGGCAAACCATACCTAGTGAAAAACTGCACTAGCGCCTGTACTACTGTCTTTGCAGTGATACTTCTCAACGGTATCGCCTCTGGAAAACGTGTAGACAAATCCATAATCGTAAGAAGATACTTGTGACCCGACCTAGTTCTGGGTAAGGGTCCAACACAGTCAACAAGAACCCTAGTAAAAGGTTCATCAAATGCAGGTATCGGTATCAAGGGAGCAGGCTTGATAGAAGGCTGTGCCTTCCCAACCACCTGACATGTATGACATGTCTTACAGAACTGCACAACATCCTTGTGCATCTTCGGCCAATAGAAGTGCCTCATGACCCTATCCTCTGTCTTCCGAATACCTAAATGACCTGCCATAGGCAACTCGTGAGCCATCCTCAGAATCTCTGTGCGGTAACAGGGAGGAACAACAACTTGGTGAACTACACACCACTCTTCATCAGCTGGTCTCCGGGGAGGTCTCCACTTCCTCATCAATATGTCACCTTTGACATAGTAGCACTCAGGAACCTTATCAGCCTCAGCCTCAGAACACGCCGTCTGTGACAAGCCTTTCAATTCTAGGTCCGCCTGTTGTGCCTGTACAAGGGAAGATTTGCTAAACAACTCATCATTGTCTGCAACAGAGCCTTCAACATTATCCCCATCCAAATCCTTGAAAAAGGTTTCAGCTAACCAGACATCATTACTCTCCTCCACATCAATAGAATCCGCATCATCCTGTTCAGCCTTACGAGCCTGAGACCTCGTGACAACACAATCCGGGAAAATTCCAGGAAAATCCTCCTGCAACCGTTCAGTTTCAGCTACCTCAACCGGCTTCTCTGAAACCACTGGAGATGCAACAACTTTCTCTCCAGCCAAGTCGTTACCCAACAAAAAGTCAACCCCGTCCACGGGTAATTCCGGTACGACACCAACAGTTACAGGACCACTAACTAGGTCACACTTTAAGTCGACCTTATGCAAAGGAACCGACACATAATCCGGACCAATGCCTCGAACCAAAACTTTGGCATTCTCTGAACTCTCTGGTGGGAGAGTCAAATGCCCTGACATCATCAGGGACTGAGCAGCCCCTGTATCTCGAAGGATAACCACTGGCTTACCTACAGCACCAGTCGAACAGGGGGATACCTCACCATCATGCAAAAAGCTTCTAAAGCTCTCATCAACCTTCTTGACCTTATCGGCAAATACTAGAGAAACACTCTCAACATCTTGGACTGATTCCAACTGGACAGACTCCTTGGGTAAAGCACTTGTTTGCTTGACCAAACCCACATCTTTCTTACTTTTGGTTGGTTTCCCAATCAATTCCCAACAGGACTTTTTCAAATGTCCTGGCTTATTACAATGAAAACAAACTTTGGAACTTTGACCAGCAGATCTTTCATTTGATTTCGCGCCTCTATCTGCCTGAGACTTGTCAGTGTCATTTTCCTTGCTAGCATGTTTTCCCTCACCAAATTTCTTGTGGGATTCAAATGCCCCTTTTCCCTTCTTATTCTGAAAGTTTTTGAAAGGAAGCCTATCCCCACCACCTCTGTGTGTGACCTCAAATTCATCAGCTACCACAGCTGCCTTACTCAATTGAGTAATTCTTTGGTCATCTAGGTGAGACTTAACGCCAAAAGGAACACCCTTTTTGAATTCCTCTAAGAGGACAACTTCTCTCAGTTGGGCAAAATCTTCGTCAACTTTCAGTGATCTGTACCACTTGTCAAACATCATTTCTTGTTCCCTAGCAAACTCAACATAGGTCTGGCCTGATTGTCTTTGCATATTCCTAAATTTACGTCTGTATGCTTCTGGGACCAACTCATATGCATTAAGAATAGTATTCTTCACTGTAGCATAGTCACATGATTGTTCTTCAGAGAGAGATGAGTAGACTTTTGCAGCCTTTCCCACAAAAACGCTTTGAAGAAGCAGAGTCCAGTATTTCTGAGGCCATTCCAACCTCTTGGCCACTTTTTCAAATGATACAAAATATGCATCAACTCCCTCTTCATCAAATTTTGGCACAAGGCGAATGTTCTTCGCTACATCAAAACCTTGGGGAGATTTCTCTTTGGTAGAGTTAGTATTTGCATGTGCTAACTCCATTTCTCTCAATTTCAACTGGTACTCCCTTTCTTCTCTTTCTCTTTCCATCTCGATTTCTCTCTGTTTTTGTTTTTCGTCCATTTCTCTTTGTTTTTGTTTTTCTTCAAATTCTAATTTCATTCTCTCCTTTTCCATCTCAAGTTTTGCTAATTGGAGTTGAACATCACTTGAAACATTAGAAGGAACCTCACTTTCTTTACTGAGCTTCATGTGACTAGCTAGCAGATCAATAATCTCTGCCTTCTTTAACCCAGGGGTAAGAACTACTCCCAAATGCTGACAAACAGCTCTCAAGTCATCTTTTCTTAGTGACTTCAACTGACCAAGGGACAAATCTGTCCTCTTAACAAACACTTCAACATCTATTGTTGTCATGATGAAGCATGTAACAAACAATTACAGAATTTAAGGTCTTATCTGCAATATGTATTCTAGAAGTTTCCAGAGATTTCCAAAAATTCTCTCTAAATTTCGTTAATGTTTTTGACTTGTTATATTTGGCTACGATTCCCGGACAAGCCCCCAGTTTGTTATGATCCAAAATCCACAAAAGATAAGAATCAAACAAAAGATATTAACTTTAGATGATTTATGATTTAATTTAAATCTTTACCAACATCAAATATAACAGAATTACAGATTCTAGTTGCAAATACACTACATGTACTTAAACTGGGTAAGACTTACAATTTCTCAGCTGGGAAATTCCTATTAGTCCAGAATGTTCTTGAAGGGTAGAGTAAGTTGGCTGCTAATCCACAAGTATTGAATCCAAACGGTATGTTGTCCAACTGGCAAAAGAAGATTCCAGATCCAGCCGAAGAATGTCCAAAATAATTCAGGAGGTCATCGATGTCGATAATGATGTCGATGACGATGTCCAAGACGATGGCAATCACAATGTCGATAACAGTGTCAACTGCAATCTCGATAATCAATGTCAATGACGATGTTGACCACAATGTCAATAACGATGTCGAACACGACGTCAAATATGTCAAGGATGAGGTCCAAGATGAAGTCCAAGATGAGGTCCAAGATGATCTCCACAGGTTGATATCAATATCAGATGGTGTTAACTGAGAACTTATGCAATATATGCTCCACGATGTATTCAGGGTATAAATTCTGAAATTTCTGTGCAAGCTCCCAGCTTATATACAATCTCAACCCTTAATTAGAATTTTCTAGATTCTACTACAATATTCATGAAAGTTTAGAACTCTCTTGTAAGTTCTATATAGTTGTAACAAACAAAGGAAGGGGATTCCCATGATCTATAAATAGACTCATTGCAATGTTACACTCTTACTAAGAGGTTCATGTAAAGGTCAGGATACATGTAAACAACACATTCCAACATGTTTTGCATGTACATTGTAATTATCACACATCACACACAATGATCTAGAATGTTCTTCCTCTACTGGATGTGCATTATGATTCTTTCACTGCTACACAGCACATTCACTTTTCACATATAAATAATAATTTCTCTTCTGGAAATTTCTATGTTCATAAAATCATATAGAAAACTGGAAAAATAACTTCCTTCTAGAAGATTCCTTAATTATATCACAAACGTGACACATGGAATTACATAACATCACACAAATAAAGCATGAAAAGACTACAGAATTATTTTATACTATGACAATGCTACATAAGGTTTATGGCAACATATATTTTTCTTAATGTGGTGCCCTTAGTGATTAATGATGCATGTCATATTTTATGTGGTACATGTCTTTTTTTGTAATTTTTTTTTATTGAAAACAAAACAAACTTAACTACATAATATATTTACAATACATGTTATATCAAAAGGTATGCATGAATACAGAAAAATACAAAACAACACAGCACAGCACAACACTACACATCACAACATAATGCCAATGTTTTATGTGGTACATGTCATTAGAGCCTTCATTGCGATTATAAAGGCATAAGAACATCTGATCAAATGTTAACAATGCTGACATACATAATGGATAGAACGATCCATATCATTACAGCTTTAATCATCATTAAGATGAGTAAGAAACACCTGATCACTTGCTACTTTGATAGGAACTCCTTCTCTAATGATGCACAGAAGAATACCATATCTCATGACCAATTAAATACATATACTTATCATTCAGACCACAGACTTTCTTGCACCTACTGCAAATGGTGCATTTTAACACTTTTGAGTAATGACAAAAATCGGTCCCGCCCCATTCTTATAGACAACTCTTATGTTTCTGTGTTTTCAAATGCTCACATGTATGAAAGAAAGAAAAATCTTTGTAAACATCCCAACCCTGAAGCACTTTGCTTTTTGCAGTCAAGTTTGAATTATAATACAAATATTCAGTTTCATTTGAATATATCACATTTTTACAACTCTCTTAAAACCAGAGAATTTTATATCTTTTCCAAGATTCCAAGACCATAATCATAGCCACAGCATTAAGAAAATAATCATAGGGAACTGTTATCCAATTGCTAGAAAGCTTGAAATGAAATATATAATGAGAGCTAACGAAGACTGCCTATCAGCATTTCTGTAAAGGTTCATTCCTTTAAGACATGTAATTATTTGAGCAAAGTCTGCGCTACAATAGCATTTAACACTTACATGTGACTTCCTTGTCTAGATCTTCATACTGTGAACATCTACAAATCTGTTGGATTAGCGTAGGAGGAAGACGGTTAAACACCTTCAGAGTGCAAAGACGTGAGTAGATGATCTCAATGTCCTCAACGGTACGATCAATAGGTCTGGTTTAAAATAAGAAAGAGACAAAAACAGGAATAATGTTATAGGAACTATGAATTTTTTGAAGATTAGCTTGGGAGATCATTTACATGGTGAATCTGAATAGCCTTGTTTCATTACATTAAATTTATTCTACTTCAATATAACCTGGCTCCTCAGACCAGACGAAGAAGCATCGTTTATCAAAAACGATAATCCCATTCTCAAATGCAGCATGAAACATTTCAACAGATTTATGAAAAATTTTGTGATTGCATATTTTCTCTATTAACAAATTAATGTAAAACAGATACTTTCATGAAATCAAAATGGTAAATGTAACATTGTTACATGCTAGAGTTGGATGCAGCATTACACATATTTTTAAAATGTTTTCACTCACCACTTTCATTTATAGACTGATATATCTGTTCAAACGTTTGTTTGCTTTCATCTCACAGTGAAGGTAACGCATTTTTTAATTCTTTGACATAAACTGAAGCCCAAACACCATTAATAAACTCAGCAATATGATTTATTGACACAAAACACTGCAATATGTGCATTTCAGCTCCCACAATCAATATGGGTGAAACCGAGTGCAATTCTGATATGAAACGCAAACATTACAGTCGATTACATTATCTCTAGATGGAATCATTGATTTTTGTACTAGGAAAATATGCTGAAATTAATTTCCTCTGTTTAATTTCATCCATTACGATGAGGAAAATACAAGTTTGATGCTATACAGCAAAGCATGTAACTAATAACCATCTGTCTTTCATGTAGGTTTATTTTCATCAGGGATAATAAAACATATTTCACAAAGTATCAGCAAACTCATGGTTATCTAAAAACACATATTTCATCAAATTTTCCCATGTGTGTATATCGAATTTGATAACACTCCTTCTGCAATCAATTTTTACTTTTCTCCTATATTTAGTCTCACTTTCTCCCCTCTCCCTCTTTCTCTCTCTCTCTTCTTTTCTCTTTCATCACAACTCTTGTATCTTATTTGACCATTTCCATTCATTTTTCGTCTCTCTCTCTTTCTCCCTCTTTCCCTTTTTCACTCTACATTTTGCACAACTTCCAATTCTTTCTTCTTTTCTCATAATTTCCCTGAACCTCCTACCTATCTCTCTTTCTCTCTCTCTCTCTGCCTATGTGTTTCTTTCTCTTGTCAAAATATTTATTTATTTTCTCTCTCTCTCTCTATTATGTACTTGAGGTTTTTCATTTTCTTTGTGCTTTTCGAGATATGTAGGAAAAAGTCTGAACCAATTCCATAAATAATGTGAATATTCAATGTGCATTTATTGTGTTCAAAATATAAATTGATCTAAAAGTGCATCAATGGTGATTGCAAAGCCTATAAATGTCACTGGTGGTTTTAGGGGGCTGGTATCTGATGAATTCAAGATGATCACTTTACCAACGAAGCATGCATCTCATTACAATACAGCTACTGAATTAAATTTACGTTCCATTCTTTATCAATTTTACAAAGAGTTGTGGTGTACTCTGATGTTAGGTATTTGTGGTTAAGTACTTTCATCACAAGCCTGTTTCTTAAAGGGATTCCTTCTTTGAAGGAAATTTAACTGAATCTATACAATTAAAAAAAATTGTTATATATAACACATTGGACTAAAAGGGTAATTAGTGGCATGCTTTACACTCATGTCTACAATAAATACTGGCAGACATGTTCTGGCTCAGCAATGCATGAATGAATGAAACATATCAAACTATCAAACTGACTTTGGTGCTGAAGTAGTAAAATAGCTATAAAGACTTATTCCTTACGATTTGCTCAAATATTCATGGAAATATATTTATTTAGGCTAGCATCAGGATTTGAACAGGAGAAAATATAGAGAAGAGAGCCTTGACGGTGACTTTTCGCAAAAAACATTGTTAATATTTGAGACATATTATATTGGTGGCCTATTTCTTTTTTAGTGGAAGTCTTGTTGTATTGTATTTTATTTGTTAAACATTACATTAATATTGTGTTCATAAACATACATGTATAATAGGGTGCATCATACATTTTTATTGTCCAACCACTAAGGGCCGTTGGTATCTTGAGGGTGGGGCGAGGGAGCTGTCACCAGGGGAGCATTTCATCAAGTGTTTTGTCGGTGATTTTTACCGACAAATTTGCTCTCAGCCAATCAGATGCAAGGATTTTAGTAGCTTATAACAGTTTTCGGTAAAAATCACTGACAAAACACTTGATGAAATGCTCCCCTGTTTTACTGTAGGTAAATAAGGGTATCAAGTGAGAGGAGAGCCTGGGAGGAGTGGGAGGGTGTTATCTTATTTTGGTGTTGCCTCATCTCTTTCTCTCTCTCTCGCTCCTCCTTTTTTAATCGCCATACAATATGATTATGTTCGATCCCCTCCCCCTCTAACTACACGTACACCACTGAGTTGAAGACACACTGAATCATTGCAAGATTCATCTATTCATACCTGAATCACCTCAAAGTCACATTGATTCTAATCTAATCTATATCTTATAACGCATTTTGAATGGGTTAATGATTGATTTGCATATTACCCAGTTCTCAATTGCCTGCGTTTACAAAATACCTCAAGTATTTACATGTACAGGGCATAATTATAGTGAAATGCACTGTAACAATTTCAGTGGCGATGCCAATTCAATAATCGAGGAAAGAGTTTCTGGTCCAGTTGGAGCCCTCAATGATGAAATGGAGTTCAATGAGGTCAATCATATTGCATTCTGGGTAATCACTCAACCATGAAACGAGGAAATTAGTCCTGCCTATTGATCTCAATCTATCCCATCAACCATTTCATTAAAGGGACAGTCATCAAATTAAAGGGACAAATCATCTTGAAAGTATTCAATGAAAATAAGCTGCCATGTATCATCTACATCAGTGTCAAAGTCGAAGCTCTGAATGTTTCTTTAGTCTAGTATCTATAGAAAATATATCATGCGGATTTTCAATCATAAATCTCTTGATTCACGTTTTATAATCCATCTCTTACTCTCACTCTCCCTAACTTTTTAAGAACATGTTATTTCATATTATGTTGTATCATAATCCAGGTTTTATATGAAATGGTGATTTATTATCTATGAATCTGTTTCATTAAGCAAACAGTATCAGCCCTCGGGCTGCATTTTGTTTTGTTCTGCTGTTTTTCAATAATTTCAATTAAATTATACTGTAATAACAAATTCTTTACCAAAATCTCTCATCCTTCTCCTCTTGCTCTCCCTTTCTCTCTCTCTCTCTCTCTCTCGCTTGATCACTTCTAACAATACCACAACCCTTTAGAGATAAAAAGAAACACTTTTTGAAAACCAAATCATATATAGGACTCATGATCTGCTAAAATGATGAAAACCATATCATCATATCTGTCATGCCATTCATAGTCTGTCCTTTTGAATGGTTTCACATCCTCTGCTACGCCACTAGGCTGCGGGGTCCCCCAAGGCTCTGTTGGCGGGCCCACCTTATTTTCGATCTATTTAACCGGTCTTCGAAATATTTTTCTACGTCACTCTGTTCACTATCATTTATATGCAGATGACATACAATTTTTTGTTTCTTTTACGCCATATCAAATTCAAGCTTTCCAAACCTTGCGCAATTTAGAAAATTGCATCGCTGATATTGATGCTTGGATGAAATCAAATTCTCTGCTGTTAAATCATAGTAAATGCGATTTCAAGCTTTTTGGTTCTAAATCTCAACTGAGCATATTAGATATAGAATCCATTTCTATTTCTGGTAATGACATTCCTTTGTCAAACTCATGTCGCAATCTTAGAGTTCTGCTTGATTCTCAAATGTCTATGTCGAAACAAATTACTAGCATTTGAAAATCAGATCGCTATCAATTGCGCAATATTGGCTTCATCCGAAAATATCTCATTCGTTCTGCTACAGAGAAATTTGTTCACTGACTGATTTCCTCACGCCTGGATTTCGGTAACGGCCTACTCTACAACTTACCAAATTCACAAATTGCTCAATTACAAAAGCTACAAAACGCAGCTGCATGCATTGTTTCTCTGTCAGGCAAACGCAGTCGCATTACCCCTATCTTACAAAACCTCCATTAGTTGCTTGTAAAGGAAAGTATAAATCCTTTTTGCTATTTCTTCAGTGATCAATGCTAGATAACATTTTAATTACTTAATGAAACAGTTGCTGAACATTACACTCAGCAAAAAAAGAAAGTGGACACTTTAGAAAATATAAATAAATATTTGATATAAACTTATCTTCCATATATCAAAATAAACATAAATTAATCCTCTTTAAGATTATATGCAAGTGGAACCATACCATTAATGCATGAGTGAGCATAGCTATTTAACAATAAATGGGTCTCTGAAAGAGAAATTGCAAAATGGGGCATCTGGCCATTTTCATCTTGTGGAGTCAAATTAAAACAATAAAAAAAAACAATCCTAAGAAAATTAACACTTGAATTTGATTGCCAAAACCATGCAGATCAGAGACAACTGTAGACATCCAGAGCTCAATCCTCCTTATTGTTTCTCATTCTTTGTTTTCATAGTTGATCAAGAATGTCTTACAGGTGCAAATGTTCATTAACATTTGAATGTCTATTTGCTCTATTTTTGCAATTTTCTTAATAAAACCTTCTAGCGGTTAAATGAATGTGCCCATCCAAGCTTAATCCAATCTTAATTGATGCTGGTATAGTATCATTTTTCTTTAGTTTATATATTTCATTATACATGTCATTGAAAGTTTATATGAAAAATTTTAGTAATTTTCTTGTTTTGCGGAGTGCAGTTTCTGTGTGAAAGCATTCAATATAACCATACATGTAAGTGTGTACGATCATCATCTCCAGAAGCATAGTGAATAAGAGTTTCATATTGTTCTGATAGTGATGGTATTTCATGCATACCATGCGTCGCTAGTTTGCTCTAATAGGATGACTCCACGCATCGACGAACAACTTCATCAAATTATCACTGGCAGGTAGCCTCGCATCAGCACGTGTAACAAATATGCTCGGTGGCCGTGGGGCCAATGGACAGATTTTCGTCCAATTTGCAGAGTTTATTCTTGAAAATCACACCTTTGCATGCGCCTGTAGGGAGATTGATATGATCTGGAAGGCAGACATGGGTGTCATGAGGAGATGATTGTAAGATGGAACGAGAGAGGTGAAGGAGGGGAAGAGGGAAGGATGAGGGAAGGAGAGAAGAGTGGGGTTGAGGTGCAGGGAAAAGAGAGAGAGAGGGGAAGCAATAGATGCAGAAAGGAAGGGAGAGAGGGTGGGGAAAGGGTTGGGGAGGGAGCGGAGAGGGAGAGGGAGAGGGAGGGGAGAAGTTTTGGGGGAAGAGAAAAGGAGAGAGCAGGAAGAGGGGAAGAGGGGAGAACGCTGAGGAGAGGAAGGCATCTATAGAGGAAGGGGGAGAGAGAGAGAATTGGGAGGGAAGGAGAGTGGACAGAGGGAAATTTGATAGTGAGAGCAGAAGAAGGGTGAGAGGAAGGGTGAGAGAAAGAGGAGGGAGAGATGGGAAGAAAGAGGGAGGGAGGGGCAGAGAGAGAGAGATGAGGAGATAGAAAGCATTTTTGAGTGTTTTTGACCAGATTTTTAAAATTGTATATAATTGAAGTTTTAATCAAGGGATTAAACAATTGCGATGACTCTCCTTTGTATAATTGTCTAGAAATGTCATCAATCAAGATAACTTGTAAAAGTACTGTATATAGAAATGAATTCAAGATATTACTTGCCCTACAGCAATATCGTGGTGATATCTGTCATTTAGCCACCACATGAGAACCATCAAAATTCTAAATATATGGACATGTCTGCAGAGGGTGCTTCTTTATACAGGGCCTCCGATTAATCTAAAGAATGTATTATTTGATATCAGTCACTCTTGTGGAAGGGCTTCAACGTATGCTCTGGCGACAATTGGTACGGGCTTCCAAGGTACAGGGTTAGGGTTATAATTGATTTTTAGGTTAGGATTTGGTCATTATGTTAATGATTAACATTTGAGGGTTCTTACTCAATTTGGAAGTGTTAATAATAATAATGATGGTGGCTTCTTATATGGCACTCATGATTGTCACATCGTAACGCTCCAGGCACTCCAACACTATTACCTGGCAAAAAGGTGTGTTCGCTATAAATGGTTGAAACTATAACTTTACAAAATTTAATCATGACAAGGCAAACGCCAAGAGTTGCCTCGCCTGCATCTCGCTAATATATGAATGAGAATGTCAACTTTGGTCTGGCCACTATATTATAATAAGTAATATGGTTACAGACATTTCATCCCTGGAGCTACATCCCTGGGAAATGAGACAATGCTGTATGTGCATTCTGTTAACACTTAAACTCAATGGCCCGTATTCTGAACTCCGGTTTAACTTAAACCAAGGTCTAAATGTTTGGTTAACTATGGGCAGCCAAACGTGACACAAACCTCCAACAGTTGATATTCAATTTATCAGCATTCTTGGTACTCAAACTTTTAACAAATGTGTGGGAATGATAAGTACAATAGTTTTCTTGACCATTAAAGCTTGAGACCAGAATCCAGTAAACATAAGGAACATACAGTGTAAACAAAGTTTTGACATTTTCGGCTACCCATAGTTAAACCACAGATTTAGACCATGGCTTAAGTTAAACCGGAGTTCAGAATACGGGCCAATGTACATGTAAAGCGATTTTCAGTAAAAGTTTATTGACCTTTTGACCTTTTACATTGACCCATTTACAAACATGATATGCAACATCAAGAGATATACTTGTCGTATGAATTTGGTGATCCTACCTCAAAGGTACAAAAAAGTTATTGAGGTGATTTTCACTGAAAGTACATTGCCCTTTCAACCTCTGACCTTGGTCAGATTCGACTCATTTTCAAACTTCTTGTCCTGCGTCTTTCATCTAAATCAAATGTTCTGTTCTGTTCTATTGGAAATGAAAATAAAATTGAAACTGAAACTGAAACTGAAACTGATGTACCTGTGGTAAGAATTTGGTGATTCTACCTCAAATCTATAGAAAGTTATTGCGATTATAGTGCGTTTTGCAGAAAGTTCATAGAACTTTTGACCTTTGACCTTGGTCATATTCAACTCATTTTCAAACTTGACCTATGCATTTAAGAGATGTACTGGGATATGAATTTGATGGCTCTACCTCAAAATTCATAGAAAGTTATTGTGATTACAGCACGCTTGTTGACGACGCCGAATGCCGACGACGCCAACGCCAGCACCCACGCCGGAAATAGTGGCTTCTATAGTCCTGCTCCGCTACAGGCGAGACAAAAACACATTACACTAAACAATACAGGTTTAGGAGACATAGAGATATGAAGAGGCATGCAAATGATCATTAGGAATGGGGATTGGTGGACATGATCTAGAAGTTTAATCCGACTTATCTTAAAGACAGTTTCAAAGCCTAATCAAAGTAGTTGGGCTGTATACTACCTTGGGGCCCTTCTATCTAAGTTCTGTCTCTGTATGATAACATTAACCCCTACCATGCCATGGGCGGCAAATCCCGCCCAAAAATGTGAGTGTTGAACATTTTGTTTAGGCTCAGAATGGCTTGAAAATTCTTCCTCATACAGAAACCTGTGCCTTCAATATAATGTTTATTCCTATGCAATAAATCTTTGCCCAGTTTCTCAAGAAAAAAACTCATTGAACGTTAATAATCAACTCATGAATTGCTCAAAAATCTGGTGGCATGGAAGGGGTTCAGATTTTGAACAATTACCACTTGCCCACACCATGTGCATCTTTACATGCCTCTACATTTTAAAACTAAATGAGCTTGAAATGTGATGAGTGAGGGTGGACATCAGCAAGGAATTACCAGCCTATATCTCTCCAACAATCTTCATTTATTTCACTATGCATATCTATCTCTTCTCCTTCTCTCTTTCTCTCTCTCCCTCTTTCTCTCTCTCTCTCTGTCTCCATCTTTGTTTCTATTTATCTCTCTTTTTTCTCTTCTTTTTTTTTAAATCAATCTTTCAGTCTCTCTGCCCACAATATCACCCTTTCTGTTTTTCATATTGCACTTCTTCCTGCCAGGGAGGTAATTTGCTTTGGGATGTGTAACTTTAAAAATTCATGGACGGATTATGCAGGATTGGAATATTGGAAGGGGCCTGGGAAACGAACTGCCATGGGAGATACGAGGAAAAAGTCTCGGAAGTATTTTGAGCGAAAAGGTGATGTTCCAGACACTATGCGTGCATCTGCAAGCATGCACAAAGTCTGAGATGTTGGGAGGGGGGGTGTTTACGGGAAGGTGTAAAAAAAATTAAATCCCGTTTCCGGTAACCCGCCGGTCCCTAAAAAAAGGAGCCCAAAAAAAAATTTTTATGCCATTTCTGGAAAAATAAAATATTTCTTACACTGTCCGTGTCTACTTTCTGGTCAGAATAGACCGAAACAACATTTTGTATTGTTTATTTTATGCAAAAACGTAAAAAAATACCCCCATTTTCGCCGAATAGATTTCTGCAAACACGCTGAGCTTGGAGAATACCAATATGATGGTCCCTTGCGCTACTAATTTCCTGCCGGGATGAGCGGGGCAGCCGCGCGCCGCTGGTCGCTGTTTCACTGGCTTGCGAGCTAGCTGCTGGGTGCACGGTATACAGTACGAGCCATTGTAGGCCGCATCACTCGCGAGTGGCATCAGGATTGTCAATGAAGCAACTTTTGGCGATGTTAGTCCTTTACATGTGCGAGTGGGGACGGGAAAAGGTCGCTGACGATATTTGTTTATGTTTTTCATGTGTTTTTCATGTGTTTTTCCTAGGTGTGTTTGTGAGTCCTTTTACTTTTTTTTGTATAAAATGAAGCGATTAATAAATAGTGTCCAGTTAGAAAATGTGTCCTGTGTTATTTATTTTTAAATTTATTTATAATTTTTTTTTCCTTCCTTCCATCCCATTTTTTCAGGAGTATGTTACCGGAAACAAATATATTTTAAGATGAAATGTGGTAAAATTTTTCGGTAAAATAATTTTTTTTCCTTCCGTCCATCCCATTTTTTCAGGAGTATGTTACCGGAAACAAATATATTATTTATGGGAGATACGAGGAAAAAGTCTCGGAAGTATTTTGAGCGAAAAGGTGATGTTCCAGACACTATGCGTGCATCTGCAAGCATGCACAAAGTCTGAGATGTTGGGGGGGGGGGGGGGGGGGGGGAGGTGTTTACGGTAAGGGAGGGTAATAAATTTAGTGAGAAGGTATTGCTTATGGGTGATGGGTGGGAACGGAGGGGAATAAACAAAGTGACATGGTAATGCTTATGGTTGATGCAGTGATAATAGAAAATATTTCTTGATTCAAAGTAAATTGTCTTTTCATCTTTCCTATCTCTTTCCACTGGTCTTTCTTTCTCTCTCCCTCCCTCTTCCTATCCTAGCCAATGGGAGAAACAAGGACCAATTACTATCTTTATAAGATATGAACATCTTAAGATGGACCTCTCATGGCAATACCAACCAAAAATCCCATTCTAATTTCTATCACTATACATGTAAATTTTAATTCTTCAATATCCAGTGGAATAAGAAATGCCATGACAACGTTTGCTCAAAGATTGAAGACATCATTTGCATTGCTCTTAAGGGAGAAAGGAAGCCACTGTCAACCATATATCAATCCTTACATGTATGTGTGAGATATCTCTTATCACAGCAAGATGTAACACAGGTGAGGTCCTCTCCTTTCCTTTCTTCTTGGGGGATATTTTTATATAATATTATAATGAACTCACTCCATGCTATGCTGTGAGATTTACTACTTTTATAACATAAAATTATATAATAATATACCATATTTTTAGCACATATCACAATATGTCCCTATGCTCTGTAAGAAAGAGGAAGAAGGAAAAGTGGATAGCTCTAGAAGAGTGAGGTATGCTCAACATACATGTACTTCCTCTAGTTACCAGTTAACACTGGCAGTTGCCTTAAAGTTGTCAACGGTATCACAATTTTTGATATTTTCTGGCAATTTGTTCCCAAGTTCTGCTGATGCAACCTGAAAAGAGATATCTTAGGGTTGGGGCCTATGGAAACCAAAATCATGTCCTATTCAATGAGTAGCAGTCTTGACTAAATAAATGAATTTCTTCACTAATTTATGGAGTGCCAAGTGTCAAAATATTTATCTCTTAAAAATTATTGAATCTATGTAACTAAATAAACGAATAAATTTAATAAATTACAATAAAATCATATATATGATTGATTGTATTTATTTACCAATAACAAGATACAGTACATTATAATATTTACAATATTTACAGGAAAACATTATATAATTAGATCATGGCAAAAACAAGGAAAAATGGTAAAATGGAACCAGAAAATAGCACAAGTATATATATATATTTAAAAAATGAAGAAAAAAAAACTTTCGATAGCACCTAATACAAATGTTTCTTAGAACTAGGTACACTATTAAGCAGTTAAGTGAGGTTTGTTCCCTTGCAAGAATACAGACCATTATCCTTACCATTACCAAACACTATCTGTATACTTCAAGGACAGAGAGACAGAGAGGGAAAGAATGGGGCAGTGAGGGGCAGAGAGAGGGAGAGAGAGAGAGGGGAAAAGAGAGAGAGAGAGGGAAGACGAGAGGGAGATAGAGAGAGAATGAGAGAGAGAGAGAGAGAGAGATTGCATATAAAGAAGGTAGCAGACATGCCCTTGAGTAAGATGCTTGTTAGCTTTGAATTAAGCTGAGCACCTGGGACTCATTAATGCATCAAGTCTATACACACACTGGAGAGTGTTGTGTAAATATTACAATTTAATCGTTTGTGAAGTAAACCTTGATCAGAGTCTACATAAATTATCTGGTGTTTAAAAACAGCAAGAAGAAGCACATGGAGCTGTAACTTTATGCATTTATAAGACTACAAACAAAATGGTGACTCACTGCTATAGCCTTACTGAACTGCTGATGCTATTTTCACGAGTCAGAGTAATTCTTGCTAAAAGAATCAATTCATGCTATAGTTGAAAGAAAGATGAAAGAAAGACCGCAGCTGTTTAGTGTGTTTTATTGATCCCAGCCACAGGCTTCTTCCTGCATGCTTACCCTGTATCCTTCAAGGAGATAGATCTCAATGTCATCTGTGGGTTTTGGTAACATCGTACTTACAACAAAATCAATTTTCATTTTTTATATAAAACTTCACATGTACAGTTTCTGGGAAATGCCAAGGAAAGAAGAACATGGCACAAGTAAAAGATAAGATAAATATGATTTTCATTTAGCATTCTAAAACTGTACACGATCAGAAATATATACATGTAGAATTAAAAACTAATGCCTTTATATACTAAAAAGAGTAAGAAAGTAGATTAAATTTAGCAGAAATTTCAGTGAGATGTCAGATCAGAATGTTCAATATGTTGGCACAAGGATATGAAGAAAGAGGAACAGGGAATGAGAAAATACTTGAGAGTGCTGGGAAAAAAGAAAGAAAGAAAGAAAGACTGAGAAATAGAGTAGATATATATAAAGAACAAAACCACAATGGCTGCATTAAGCACACATTTGATAAAAGAACATGTAAGCAGGAAATGTCCACAGATTACATTTCAAAGTAACCAGATAGCAACAGGGGGAGATGACAGAGAAAGACAAAATATTTTCTCTTTTAAGACAAGAAAGCATTCCACAAAGCTTCCTGAAGATTAGACACATCCATCTTGATTTGTACAATAGATGTGATCTCAACACTAATAGTATCCAGTAACAGGAAGGTAGCTATTCATTACATAAGCATCCAAATTCATCAGTGTACAAGTGAAGGGAAAAGCAACTGTGAGTTACAGAAACAGGCTTTGAAAAAGATGAAAGATTCCTGGGGTTGATAAAGAGACATTGATTGGGTTCTCTATTCTGTGAATTTCAACAGTAAATGCACTTGAATTTGTATTTCTATTCAAATAAAATCTTCAGATACAACTAATTACCAAAACGAATAGAACACATTGTCCATTGAGAGCCAGAAGGGCATTAACCCTGTGTTAAACTACATGAGTTAACGACCTTCTGGCTCCAAACAGACGGTGCAGCTATCTGTGTAAGGGGAGCTGATAAAAAGCAATGTAAGACATATGGAGAAAGAGGGAAATTTATTAAAACTGGTTCAGCTCATTGATAATTAACATTAATATCATCATGCTTGTGTTTATTACTAGCAAAATATAATCATATCATTTTATTCCCTCTCCCCATTTCTCCCAATATATGTTTTTCTTTCCCTGTGTTTGTGTCTAACTCTTACCGTTTCATTTGAGAAGTCTGAAAAATGAGGCCAATGAATACATGGAATCCTTTGAATATAGATATACCATGATTAGGTTGAAAGCTCCCAATAATTAGATTTTGATGCCAGCGTATCATGTCAGTCTATAAGCTTTTTGCATTCCTTTAACCAATTAAGCTCCATGCTCTCGATGGGAGTAAACACGTTAATAATCTAAGCAGGTGTATGACATAGAAGCATGAAGCAAAAACTGCACCATTCTTTGCCAGGATAGATCTCTTGACATACAAGAACTGCTTCAGATTCTGCTGGAATGTTCTCAATAAAATTATTTTCTAAACGAATGATTAAAAACATTTTCAATCCACATATATTGATGTAAATTTATTTTGCCTACTTTTGCCTTCTTAAAATTTGTTCTGCATGTTTCCAGGGTATGTAAAAGAAACGTAGATATAATTATACCAAAGGAAGATCATAGTAAATTGCTAATACAGCTGGATTAGTTATACTATTGTTAATCCATGCATGAGAGCAATACATAATATGCTCGCTAATATAGAGAGAACCCTCTAAAAAACCCAATGATTATCTAAGCTTCGATTTTAGAAGTGAATTGAAGGTTGTCGGCTATACGAGCCAGGCATCCTTGGATCAATATGCATGTAAAGCTATATCCAGGATGCATGCATCTATTTAAGGTCTTCCCAAATAGATTCATCCCTGTAGGGAATACTGCAGTAAGAGCGCATCATACCGGTCAGCTAAACCTCCGCAACTTGGTAATGGGGTTAACAGCCCTTGACTGAATGGCTTCATATTGCAGAGATGCTGAGGTAAAATGAGTGGTTGGTATTTCAAAGGAATCAATTTTATAGTTTGGTAGGGCACAGTGAACAGCGCGAGTATGTTTCACTTCTGAGTGACAATTCTTCCACAACCCCATACATATCCACTCCTTAAATATTTTGATTGGTTGGGTGTAATTTAAATTATTTAATATATATACTTTTAATAGATTTCAAACAGAATGACTTTCTGAAATGCTAAAAATCAGTCAAAAACTTTTTGGAATTTAAGATTATACGGAAATGGTCTGGATTTTTTAAGCAAAATTATTTCTCTAGATATTATTATAATTATGATAGTTATATGGATCATAGTACAAGTAGAAATCTTATCATTCTTATTGAAAATAATTGTACATGTATTTTTTCTTTTATCAACATTGATTATTTCTGCTAAAACTGTCATGCATGTATTTTTTTTTCTTTCTTAAACTTCTCAGATCAATCTTCAATTGATCAACAATTTGACTCATCTAAATATATATTTGATAGTAGCTTGAATAACGCTGGCCTTAAATGTTAAGGTAAGAAAAGAGATACATTCAATTAAAAGCTTTCTTGTCCACTTGGCAACCAATTGTTAATCTGTTCTTGTTAATAAAAACATCTTTGAGGGAAATACTGACAGAAGAGATGATTGGAGAGGGTAGCAGAATTGGTAGATGATGATGATGGTAGTGGAATTTTGTAGATGGTGGTGATGATGATGATGATGATGATGATGATGATGATGATGATGATAGTGGAATTGGTAGATAATAATGATCAATGATAGTGAGTGCCATTGGTAAAAAATATACTCAGTGGTCGAAATGGGCGATTGTCATGAATATGATTATGGCCATGGTAGTAGTAGTAGTAGTAGTGCTGGTGGTAGTGTTGATGATGATGATGATGATGATAATGATATTGGTGATGATGATGATGATAGTAGTGATGATAATGGAGATGTTATGACTATGGCCATAATTAGAAAGATAAATGAGTGAAGAAGATAATGAAGATGGTGATTGAGATGACTATGATGATGGTGATCATGGTGGTGGTGGTGCACAGTGGTGGACTGATGGTGATGATAGTAGTGATGATAATGGAGATGTTATTTGTTATGACTATGGACATAATGACAAAGATAAAGGGTGGAGAAGATAATGAAGAGGATTGAGATGACTATAATGATGGTGATCATGGTGGTGGTGGTGGTGGGTGACTGGTGGTGATGAAGAGGATAATAGGAAGATAAGGATGATGATGATGATGAATGGATGATCATGCACTGATGACTGCAGTGATCATGTCATCAATGGTCCTTTTTTTCCCTCATTCCATGCAATGAAAATTACTGAACCAGAAGGCTGCAGGAGGCACAATTTAATTGAACAAAATAGAATACTATCCCATTATATCCAATGCACTCAACAGGTATTAAGCATAATGATGCTACAGAAGCATATATTTTAATATGACCAAGTATACGTAACTTACTTTTTATCCAACCGCATCGCCCAGTCCGTCGACATCTTCCCCTGACGAAGAGGGGACGGGGACCGTCCGCATACCGCTGGAGAATGTGGCGATTGATGCGGCTGTGTCGCCATCTTTAGGACGACAATTCGCACGCAAAATTTCTCCTTGTAGGAATAACTTCACAACAAGATAAACCACAATGACAGATGAGCCTGATGATGATGTACGGAAAATCTTTCCCCGGGAATCCTACAGTTGGTTCTGTCTAGTAGTACTAGAGCGCTATTTGCATCAACACACGATGAACAGTACGGTACACATTCATACGTACGTCCTCCTACTATCTCGATGCGATGCGATCCGAAGTGCTCCGATCCCTCGCCATATGCGCGAACTGAACACACACATGTCCGGATCGAGGAGATTGAGAGTACACAAGGTGATTTTTCTTCACAATTCTCACGTGATGAGATGTCAATGAGATCACAGTTTTCACTGAGTGAACGGGAAAAGTCCCTCCTATCAAGTTAGCAGAGTGGACGAAAGAAGGCGCTATTGATTTCAACTCTTTCCCACTTGATGCTCACGTTTTATAAATGGACGCTATCTCAAATAAAACGTTTTCTCTACCTCTCTCTCGGGTCTACCCCTCTCGATCTCCCCCCCCCCCCACCCCCCCCCCTCTCTCTCTCTCTCTCTCCTTCCCTCTGCTTCATGCTCCCTTTCCCGTCCCTACATATAGATCTCCACCAGAGCCCTCGACTGTCATTCTCGCCCACAATGTATAAGACTAACCATCAATTTAAAAAAATTGTACTCTCAATTTCAAATGTCAAAATCACCACAAATGTCGTAACATGTCAAGCACAGGTGTAAAAATCACCACAAATGTTGTTACATTTCGCCCACATATGTAATACTCTGTTTAACCACGAAACGTAAAAACATTTCAACTAAAAAATGTAAAAAAAAAAATTCAAGTTTTACCACAAATGTCACAATATGTCAACCGCAAATATGGAACAACTCTATAACCTTTTTTTTCTTCTTTCTTTTATTCAATTGGCTGGCCCGCATCACATGATTTATTGTCAATGACTAAGCCCATGCTCATGATGATGATCAGGATACATTCCCTCTAGCTATTTTATTTTTATCTTAGAAATTCTCTTTCTGATTAAAAGAAAAAATGGTCAGCAGTAGCACAGCACATGGATTACGTTACCCCCCCCCCCCCCAACCCTCGAACCCAATATGCCATTCTTTTACTTGAGAAGGGATCGGAGTGCAGATGGACAGCAGAGCGTGCACGGCACATTGCAAGACTATAATTATATGATACTCTCTCTCTCTAAAAAACAAAAAAAAAGATCTGTGGATTACTCATTGATGAAAAGAAAGTCAGTTTTTATAATCGATGGAGGAAACCGGTGACTGGTTTGTTGCCGTTGTTATTGTTGTTGTCGCTGTTGTTCTTGTCCTTTTCCCCAAATCAGTAATTTGGTTCTGATTTACTTCTCACTTGTTTGTTTATTTGTATTTATTTTGTCTTTATTATTTTATTCTGGAGGGTTGGCCTGTTGAGTTACGCAAAACTGCTTTCCAAACAATTATTTTGATTACCCCCCCCCCCCCCCCCCAATCACCACCAACCTCTATCCTCACCACTATATATAACCATTTAGCATCAAAGAATGTGTAGGGGTGCAAAATAATCCAAGAGATCAGATCGAAATCCAGCCCTCCTTCCAAGTTTAATTCTGCCGGGATCAAGGACAAGACAGTCATGTGCTGGCGCTCTATAAATACACGGTGAAGGTAATATTATACTTGACAATAATGATGTACCTGCATATAAGCTAGTCAATGTTTTTTTCTGTTGAATATAATGGAATATTTATAGTCGAAAGGGGAAATAAATAAATTCCGTACTTTCCTATTTAACGCAACTTACTTTTCAGGTTCATGATTAATATTATGGTTCATTATAGGCTTAGGCATAAGGGGCCCCCTTTGTAAGATAGAGCTGAACCCTAATACAAATTCTAAATTTTAAGATAGCATTGTTTGATTTTTTTCTCACAGTTCATTCTCACAGAGTAAGCTGAAAAGAAGCCGATTATTAGGGCTCAAGGAATAAAGAGGTTCGAGGGGGGGGGGGGACAAAGCTTTAGGGCGTGATACCAAAATTATCTGACAAAATGCTGCACCCTAAACCCCCCCCCCCTCCCACACACACACACACAAATAATAGTAAAAGAAAATCACAGATGTAGAGATGTTGATCATACAGGCCCATTTTCGCAAGGAGGGGGCTGACGCTTTTTGCCCGAATATCAACTTTTCAATTTCTAATTTTTCAAATACTATATTTTACTTTTCGTAGAGAAAATGTACAGAAGTAACATAATTATCTGGGAACTTCGCTGCCCAAATATGTGGATATTCTGGCACCTCACTTTCGCTGCCCGAATATGAAGTGGTGGTTGCCCGAATATCGGAACATTGAAAATCCTGGGGAGGGAGGGGGGGGGGGGGGGGCAGCAGCCTATTGCCGAAGGGACGCCTTTTGCCCGAATATAACTGTCCAGTGTTTATGCGAGTGAGCAAAAAAAGGCCATTTGTCCTTCCTTTTTCTTTCCTTCCCTTTTCCTTTCCTTCTTGTCTTTCTGTTTTTATTTTGTTTTCTTTTCCTTTTCTTTTTTATTTTCTTTTTTTTTTCCCTCCTTTCTCCTTTCCCTTTCCTCTTAGCTCTTCCTTCTCCTCCATTTGCCGATAGCAATCCCCCCCCCCCCCCCTCTAGCGATACCCCTGCTTTTATACAAGGCGGTGCAAGCTTTGGACAGTTCGCTCACTTTGTATTGAGTACCTATATTCTAAAATCATGATGCAGCTCTTGATCAGGGAACTATGAACTCAATAAAGTAACATTATCCTGCATGGCCTTGGCCTGGTTAAGCAATATTTCAAATCCTATACTGAAATATGATCAGCTGATCAAACATCTGCTTCTTCCATTTTCGCTTTTGTTTCTTTATTTCGACAGAAGAAAAAGAATAATGACTTGTAGTATCCAATAACGTGTCATACACGCACTAAGGTCAATATTTATAAATCATTCTTGACGATATTCTCAGACTTATAAAACGAATTCGAAGTAATAAGAGAAGTTTTCGAAATGACATTTTTTTCTTTAAAAATCATTTCAAATAATAGAGAAACGATGACGGGTGACAACCATCTCCTGGTCCGCTAAAGATTGTAACGAGAGACGGACGCTGTTTATAAACAGACCTCTTCTGGTCTGCTGGTATGAACGAGATTATCATATCAATCAGAGTCGGACAGGAGGAAAATGTTTTTTTTTTACAGCTCCTGGGCCTTTCCTTAGGAGGAAGGGGCGGAACAGGTGTGGGCAAAATGCTTTTCGAGTCATTCTACATTACATTAACATCATAAATGTCAGTAGGTAATCATGATGGCCGACATTATTTTTGAAAGAAAATGAAACCACATTGAATTTCCTGACGCAATACTCAAGGTAGTTCTTTGATGTGAGAACACATTCCATAATTATGACACCACTGAAATCAGTTTTGAGTTTGCCTTATGCTGTGTAGCTGTTGTAATGTCGGGCAATCATTTCGAAAAAGTATTTCGGTTACCAGAAACATGTCAGGTGTTGTTCTATATTACCAAAGAGACAGTGTCACAAAATCCACTATACTAAAAATGGGGTGTACCCCTCACCCCCACCACAAAACTTGGCTTCGCCACTATTAACTGACAAAGAATGGAAGATTGTCCTAGGGCCGGATTGTCCGTATGGTATTTGGTATTGCACGGCAACAGCAGGGTGAACCGGATTTAACGAATATATATATCTACCAACAAATTTTATAGCAATTTAGAAGGTGATTTTTCATTATCTCAAGTCACCAGAGGAACAAATTAGCTAACATTATTGATTGGTAAATTTGAGAAATTTTAATAGGTAGTGGAATATTAGTTTGACATTTCGTGGCATGACGTCTTTGAAATTGCTCTTCCTAATTGGATTGATTTATTTTAATTTCATCGAAATATATTTGTTTTTCGATCTAGGATTGATTGTTTATTTTTTTTATGTGGGTTAGATGAGCCCAAGTTCGATTTGGCTCAAATATTGATTTAAAAAAATCACGTTGAACACAAAAGCAACAGAGATTCTGACCACAATTCTTTATAATGATTGAAAATGATTTTCATATCCCGAAGGCGAAACCCATAACCATACATAATTATTGAACAATGAAGTGGATACTGCTGATTGGTCTTGGAGTTCTCGGCTCGCTGGTGACTCGTGTATTAACCGCTGAATTGGGACAGGCTGCAGAGATCAAAGAAGATGGATTTCAAGAAGGTAAGGAAGAGGGAGAGAGAGAGAGAGAGAGAGAGAGAGAGAGAGAGATTGATTGGTCTTGGGGTGACTCGTGTATCAACCGCTGAACTGGCACATGCTGCAGAGATCAAAGAAGACGGCTGTCAAGAAGGTAAGGAAGAGAGAGAGAGAGAGAGAGAGAGAGAGAGAGAGAGAGAGAATGAGAGACCATTTATTTATGAGAATAATGAGAAGCGATGGATGAACCTATGTAAGCATTATGTCACGATGATAATCACTATTTTGGAGAAATATTCTATAATATACGCTTTTACAACGAATAGGACTTTTCCCACCCATGGTACTAGGTGTAAAAAAACAAAAACAACAGCAACATTGACAATTTTTATCATTAATAACTTAGAAGTTCCTCTATCATGTTTATTAATATTCTTAAAATGATTCTCTGAATATCTATAATTAGATTTTCATTTTACAAAAGCTGCGACCACAAGATCTGTCTGTGTTGGTAATTAATTCAGAAAACAACAATTGCCATTGTGCCTCGCGCCTGTCATTTCTGCATGCCAAACTTTTACTCTCCAGTCTCATTCATGATTCATGACTCTGAGTTAAAATAAGTGCTTTGGAATTTCAACTGTAATTAATGCACAATGGCAATTGTTGAATTATGAATTAATTATAGACACACACATATTTTGGGGTCTTAATGCTTCCAAAAGTGAAAATCTAATGAAATATTCAGATCATTATTTTAAGAATAATTATTAATGAAGGGAATTTCACAAAACTAACTCACAAACTTACTTACAATGTGAAAACCTCTGTCCGAGACGAGTTACCGTTTGAGTTATTAACGATCCAAAGTATCAAATGTTGTTTTTTTTTAACACCTAGTAGCTAACATCACTGCCCTTCTTAAAAGGAATTTGACCAAACAATATTGGAAACTGACTTTAATATATATATATATTTTTATTTATTTATTCCGTCATAAAAGCGCCACCTATACTTTAGCGGGACAGGTGAGCATAGAAATAAGACAAAAACTGTCCAGCTAATGTAGCCTTTAGAGTTATATATACATATATATGTATATATATATATATATATATACATATATATATATATATATATATATAAAATAGGAATGAAAAGTCCGTATACGATGAAAAAATTCGAATTTTCGGCCATAGGCCTTCATCAGGAAATGATGAAAATTTATTAGATAGGTACACAAAAGAGCGTGAAGCGCAAAAAAAACAACGCAAAAGCTCCATGGATACCAGCGCAACCATGGTAGAGATCAGGAAGGAGAGGAGAGAGAGAAAGAGAAAGATATAGAGGCGTAAAAGAGCAGAAGCGCAGAAAGGGAGAAAGCTCCATGGAAACTCGCGCAACCATGGTAAAAGAAGATAAAGAGGAGAGAGAGAGAGAAAGAGAGAAAGAAATAGAGATAGAGGCGTAATAAAACGTCATAAAAGAAGAGAAAAAGAAAACAAAAAAGGAGAAGCGCTAAAAGGGACAAAGCTCCATGGAAACTCGCGCAACCATGGTAAAGAAAGTTAAGAGGAGAGAGAGAGAGAGAGAAACACGTCACAAAGAAAGAAAGGGAAACAAAAGAAAACACAAAAGCGAGAAGGAAGGAAAGGGAGAGAGGATGACGTAGTAAAACGTCATAAAGAAACCAAGGGAAAATGAAAGAGAGAAAGGGGGAGAGGGAGAGAGAGAGAGAGAGGGAGAGGAACAAAGAAAATAAAGAGAGGAAGATGAAGCACAACGGAAAGAAAAAAAAAGAAGAAAAGGGGGAAAAGGAGGAAGTAGTGAAGAAAGAGAGTAAAGAGCAAAAGGAAGTGAGGGAGAGAGAGGAAAAAAAAAAAAAAAAAAAAGTAGAAGAAAAGCAGAACGAAGAATGGAAGAGAAAGGTGGAAAGGACAAAAAGAAAACATTCAATTCGTACGAAAT
This sequence comes from Heliocidaris erythrogramma, assembly GCA_025617745.1. NCBI lineage: Eukaryota > Metazoa > Echinodermata > Echinoidea > Camarodonta > Echinometridae > Heliocidaris > Heliocidaris erythrogramma. The sequence continues at coordinate 41,273,438 of CM046870.1, read as the reverse complement.
GATCGAAATGTTACATTCATCCCACGAGGATGAAGGGTTCCCAGGTGGAAAATCAGTCTTTCCTCCCTTCTCTTCCTGGATAGATCATCGCCATTGCACTTGATGGCGCCGATCACTTTGAAGTCTTCAACCGAGTGGCCGGGGAGGTTGAAATGGCGTGCAACAGGCAAGCCACTTGTGTTCAGACGTATGGAACGTAGATGTTCAGTAACCCGGTCCGCTAGACGCCGCTTGGTTTCGCCCACGTACAGTAGATTTCGCCCTTTCAACGCCATTTCAACCTCCCCGGCCACTCGGTTGAAGACTTCAAAGTGATCGGCGCCATCAAGTGCAATGGCGATGATCTATCCAGGAAGAGAAGGGAGGAAAGACTGATTTTCCACCTGGGAACCCTTCATCCTCGTGGGATGAATGTAACATTTCGATCATTTCGTACGAATTGAATGTTTTCTTTTTGTCCTTTCCACCTTTCTCTTCCATTCTTCGTTCTGCTTTTCTTCTACTTTTTTTTTTTCTTCCTCTCTCTCCCTCACTTCCTTTTGCTCTTTACTCTCTTTCTTCACTACTTCCTCCTTTTCCCCCTTTTCTTCTTTTTTTTCTTTCCGTTGTGCTTCATCTTCCTCTCTTTATTTTCTTTGTTCCTCTCCCTCTCTCTCTCTCTCCCTCTCCCCCCTTTCTCTCTTTCATTTTCCCTTGGTTTCTTTATGACGTTTTACTACGTCATCCTCTCTCCCTTTCCTTCCTTCTCGCTTTTGTGTTTTCTTTTGTTTCCCTTTCTTTCTTTGTGACGTGTTTCTCTCTCTCTCTCTCTCCTCTTAACTTTCTTTACCATGGTTGCGCGAGTTTCCATGGAGCTTTGTCCCTTTTAGCGCTTCTCCTTTTTTGTTTTCTTTTTCTCTTCTTTTATGACGTTTTATTACGCCTCTATCTCTATTTCTTTCTCTCTTTCTCTCTCTCTCTCCTCTTTAACTTCTTTTACCATGGTTGCGCGAGTTTCCATGGAGCTTTCTCCCTTTCTGCGCTTCTGCTCTTTTACGCCTCTATATCTTTCTCTTTCTCTCTCTCCTCTCCTTCCTGATCTCTACCATGGTTGCGCTGGTATCCATGGAGCTTTTGCGTTGTTTTTTTTGCGCTTCACGCTCTTTTGTGTACCTATCTAATAAATTTTCATCATTTCCTGATGAAGGCCTATGGCCGAAAATTCGAATTTTTTCATCGTATACGGACTTTTCATTCCTATTTTGTCTATAACTTTGCAAGTCCGAAGCAGAACTATATTTTTATATATATATATATATATATATATATATATATATATATATATATATATATATATATATATATAGAGGCAACAAAATGAGTACCTCTGCAGACGTAGCTGTTGGTACCACGCTTTTAATTAGCTTTCTGGCAATTAGCCCTTCTTCAGATCTACATGAGTACGACAGAAACGGCAAAAAGAATAAGATATTTGAACGCATATTATATACACAACAAACAATAATATAATATATAATATATAAAGGGAACATATAATGCGATACAACTAGTATAACTAGAATATATGAACATATTCATGGGTGTAATTAGACCCTACAGCGACGTTGAAAAAGTCAATAAACAAAGATAGATATAGTAAACTTACTATGAGTGCAGCTGCGTGTGGTCTGTACATAAAATAAAATATATCGTTCCTTGCTTGTGGAGGTTGAGTGCATTCAGCCGTATATACATGTACTACGGGATTTAGCCTTAGATCCATACCGTCTCTATTATATATGTGTTAAACTGTTATGGGTATATAAATGTATAACATATCAACAGGTTAATTTATAAAGCAAAAAAGCAAATATTGCACGTGAATTATAAAAGAAAAACTTCCGAGAGTTCGATCACATATATACATGCATATATATAATATATACAAAAAGTGCACATGAATGTGTACAATATATATAAATTATAATGTACAATGCAACAATATATATATTTATATTTATATTTATATAATTTATAAAGAAAAAAATATAATAAACGCCCATAAAAATGCAATTAGTTCTTCGAAATATTTCTGTGCATTCTTATCAATGAAAAGTGTAATGTGTAATTCTCAGGTAGTGGAGCATATCAACAGTGTGCTCATGATTATAATTAATTTGATTCAGATTATGGAGCTCTACTGGAAGATGCCTACCATCTCTTCATTGATAATGGTGAGTATTCAAAATCCAATTCTCACCATTTAGCTACAATAAAAAGATCAAGAAAATGATAAAGATTCGACTGAACTGTTCTTGAAGTAGCCCAACGTTCTCATTGGCCCGTATTCTGAACTCCGGTTTAACTTAAACTCCAGTCTAATTTAAACGTGAGTCTAACTAAACCCAACTTAGACTGCATGTCGGGTCTAACTCCATTTCTCTTTCTGAAAGTCCAGTTTAGTTAATCTAGAGTCTAAGTCCAGTCTAAGTTAAACTGTGGTTTAGTTGCCATGGAGATGTAGTTGCAAACATTATCCTGCGGTGGCCGTGCATGAAGAAAAGTTAAACCTGACTTACACTACCCCTAGCTGTACTTTCTGTACAAAGTTAAACCACGCTTAGACCGGAGTTTAAGTTAAACCGGAGTTCAGAATGTGATTTTCTTAAACTCCGGTCTAAAGGGCAGATTTAAACCACACTTAGATTCGAGTTTAAGTTAAACTGGAGTTCAGAATACGGGCCATTGTATTTGTGCTTTGTTGATTATGGGCACAGCTAGCGAAGACGGGAGGGGGGGGGGGGGGGGGTATCTTTCAAAATTCAAATAAATAAAAAACAGTACCAAAATCGTATTGCTTATGCTTTGACTATCACTCGATTCCAATGAAGATATGTATTTTCCCAAATTTCGAAACTTGAATGTAAGACCCAGATGAAGAGATGCTCATGGATGAACAGGCATTTGATGATGTCACGCTTGCTAACTGGTTTAAGAAAGCCGGTCATAGTTTACGCAGCTGGACCAAAAAAACTAGAAAATGGACCAAAAAGGCAGGCAAGTGGACCAAAAAGGCTAAACATGACACAAGGAGGTGGACGAAGAATGCTGGGAAATGGACCAAAAATGCCGTTCACGACGCGGGTAATGCCATTAAAAAGGGATGTAAAGTCGTCAACCATTTACCATTTAAAGAACTTGGTGAGTATGTGCATCCATGATTATGACATATACCAAGGGTATTATGTGGGTGCAGTACGCCACGAATAGGAACTGCGGGGAGGTCAAGGGATGGGGGGGGGGGGGGGTATTACAATTTTTAAAATACTCTGGCTACAATAGTTCAACGGTTAAACACTCTTAGTATATTCATTGCTGGACCCACCACCAATGCCACTCTTCCCAGACCACCTAAACCTAAAATAAAAACTAAATCGCAACCGTACTGCGTCCAACTGTTTGCGATCAAAATCTTTTAACAAATGTCCTATAATAACTCATGATGTTGATATCTCAAAACAGGGAATATAGGAATTGGACCAGTGATATTATATGTTAAAGACATTATTTTGAGACGATTAAACTGTATCAAAAATATATAAGCAAATGCAAATTTGAGATCTGTATTATTACCTTTGATTTGTGAGAAATATTCTCTCTCCAGTCGTCTTTCACTCAGTCTCAATAATGATACATCTCTCACTTTCTTTTTCTCCCTCTCTCTCCAGTTTAATTCTCGCTCTCTTTGTGTAAAATTACCCCGCCCTATATGTGTCTGTCTATAAAGTTGTCCGTTTGTCTGTCTGTTTCCAACTCACTGTTTTCAGTTCTTCGTATGAATGAATCCCTTCGTCAACGTGGTATATCAGAGGAAGAACTCAACGAGGAGCAAGTAGCAGCGGTGGCTTCTGGTATTTATAAGGGAATAAAGACTGCCTGTCGTTTCATTAACTAACTTAGGTAGGTATTGTATTTGTATCTATTTAGACAAGTTACAAATAAAACATGTCTGGGGAAGCAGCAAAAAGTTAAAAAAAATCAACAACACAAAAAAACCAATAGGGTTGCATCCCCGATAAAAATATCGTTGTATTATACAAATTACATAATTGTAAAAACAAGTTGGGCGATAAAGAAGTACGTATCGTTATGGCGAAAGAATATACAAATATTATAGCAAAACACATAGTCATAAATCTGTAATCAGTTACATAGATAAAGTAAACAAAAAAATTAAATTGGTGAAAATGAGCTATTAAATACATCATTTTTTTGGTATACATGAAGGTTTGTCGTATATCAGGCGGTACTATTTAGATAGAATTTATTGTGTAATAATATGAAGGAAGATATAATACCATTGTGTAATAAAAAAAGAGGATTTATGCCAAAAATTAACTCATTTTTATAATATCCTTAAACATGAAGGCCCCATACTCTTTTTAAGGACTTAGGTGAAATACACTCGTTTAGGTTTGGAAGTAAAGAGGCAATGTGTTTAAAAGCTGACGAACCTAACTGAATTCAATACGAAAAAGGGGAATACAATTGGCAATATGTATTTGATAGATATCCAGGAATCATAACCTAAGGTATTCAAACCTAATCCTCATTCTGTTTAGTATAACTTTTTGATCTATAATTTTTATATGAATGATACTATTGATATTGAAAAATTAAATCACTCTTTCTTTCTCTCTCCCTCTTTCTCTTATATTTTCTTCTCTTTTATACAGCCAAAAAGAGTTAACTATTAGAGGTACCTGACCCTCTACATATTTTTTTCATTATTATATTTTTGTTTTCATTATTTTTTTGTTTCTTAGGACCGCGGAACTGGTTTTAACTATATTGATATACTGTCATTCCTCAGCTGTATTTCTTTCATTTTTATCCATTCAACAGGTGTTCAGTGGTTTGATAGTATTAACGGGTTGATCTTGAATATTTTAAAGATTTAAAACTTATTCATCGTCATTTCAGTAGATTAATAAATTATCCACGTAAAACAATTCGAAGTCGCAAATTTAACACAGTTGCTTTCCACCAAAAACATGACTATCAGGAAGTCCATGCTAAAAAGATGTTATCGTTAATTATATCTAATAATACAACTATATGGATTTACATTAACAACATTAACATCTCTGAACATCGTAACAATCATAACAAATCGTTTCCGAACTTTCGTTATTAATTTTCAAGAATCATAGAAATTGTCTACATAATTCAAATTCAATTCAATTCAATTCAATTGTTTTATATATTCTCATCGCGGCAGCAATGATGCCGAATTGTGAAAATATTTAGAGGGTAAAAATGAACATTTAAAATACATCAAAATAAAATTTTCAATAAAAAAAAAACATATATAGAGTGAGATAGAAGAACAACATAATAATAAATCAATAAACAAATAACAGTTTAATATTCACATATTGCACTTTGAAGGTTGGATATTGAAATGGGTAACCAATTTACTAGTAGAAGTACTTTTCCTTCACGAGTTCTCACATGAACATTTCAATCAATATTATCCTAGAAGTGGTAATTTTTGCAAACTATTGTTATACAAAAATAATTATTAGTACACTTAGTAATTTTTAGTTCCATTCTCGTTTCTTCGTCTGGTGTTTGAAGTCTTTGGCCAGTATTCATAAGTGATCTTTAAAGCGTATCAAGCTCTTCATTCAGTACAACGGCAACTCTGCATCAAAATAAATGAACGAATAGAATCTAGTCTTGCAGTGAAAATGAGAAATACATTTCATTTTGAAAGAATAAAGATTATTGTTTTTTCATTTAGTTAAAGAAATATTGTAATGTTTATAGGATGAAAAGATAGAGGCTTTACGCTCCATAAATATTAGTGAACTAACTGTGCCCACTCAAACCTGAACTTTAAGAATACTGGCACTTGACTTGTATATATCTGATAGACTTCACTTGCATATATTAATGCTTTCGAGATAATTAAATAGGTACGTTGTCCCGCTGTTATCGCCCCAAAATATTCTTATTTCTTAGCCGCTCGAGATGAAATAATATTAGTATAGGAATGATTATTTTGGTGATTGTTCGGAGAATGGGCCATAGGTGATAATAAGCCAGATAAAATTAATGAGCACATTGTACCAAAATTGGACCAAAAGTGTAAACCCACTGATATTGGCTACGTGCTCATAAAAGCTATGTAATCATTATTCATGTTATGTATCAAAAGAGCATTCCATTGGGAAATAGGTGGAAGTATTCTGTTATAAGCGGAAACAAGAGCTTTTCATGAAGCACCTCGATTACTGTATAGTAGGGGCCATGACTATCATTCTGAACTGGTTCATTATTTAGAATATCATGGTAATAATGAGAGGAAAGTACCTTGAAAGAAAGAAGCAACGTACAATAAGCACAACAATTGGTGATTCCATATTGGAAAAACAACTGAAAAAGAAAAGGAAAGAAACAAAATGTTTCAACGACATTTTCGCAACACTTTGGACCTTGAGCACATTACTCATGTGCATGGAGTTGGCGCATATAAATACATGTATCATCATCATCATTATCATTATCATCTCTATTGTTATTAGCCTACCTACTAGAGATCAACACCTGAAATATTATTGGTTAGTCTCGTCGAGTGATTATTTGTTTTTAGATGAAATAAGTGGATAAAAGTCGTAATATCGACTCATAGACTTGCCGTACACACTTAGAAATAAAGGTACAATTTTGCACCCTTCAAATGCAACACTGGCAGCACCTTTTGGGGTCAACTTTGCACCCTAAGAAGCTTTTTGCACCTTTAAGGGTGCAGTAAGCTACAATTTGCACCCTTAAAGGGTGCAGAGTTGTACCCTTTAGAAAAGGTACAAATTTGCACCCTTTTTTATGCAAACGTTTCTGCACCCTTAAAGGTGCAAAGTTGCATCTTTTGAGGTGCAAACGGGCATTAAAGGGTGCAAACAAGAACAAAAAGGTGCATTTTTGCACCCTTTTCATGTATAGGTTGCAAGATTGCACCCAAAAGGTGCTGCCAGTGTTGCATTTAGGGTGCAAACCTAAGTGCAGTGTATAGAAGTGAGTGAAGCGAGAGAAGAGAGAGAGAGAAGAGAGAGAGAGAAGAAAGAGAAAGAGAGAGAAGAGAGAGAGAGAGAGAGAAGAAAGAGAGAGAGAGAGAAGAGAGAGAGAGAGAGAGAAGAAAGAGAGAGAGAGAAGAGAGAGAGAGAAGAGCGAGAGCGAGAGAGAGAGAGAGAGAGAGAGAGAGAAGAGAGAAAGAGAATATAGAAAGAGGGAGAGAGGGAGAGAGAGAGAGGGGGGGGGGTATGGAGAGAGACTGCATAAGAACAGTATAAAATAAGGTACAGTAGAATGTTAGCAGACGATGAAAAAAGGAGAGAGAGACAGAGGGTCCTTGGAATGAGATTTCCACTTGGGACACTGAGGATATAGAAAATCATGCTCCACCATTGGCAAATACAGGATTCTCTAGTCGGGGGCACACATCGAAAATTCTCTGACGAGACACCCCCCACACACACAAAGTCATCAGGTGGGGGGATACGGTAGCTTGAAATCGGAAATCCTCTGGGATTACCTAGACCTAGTTATTAGTAACGCATGCCATAAATGGATAAAGGGAGGGTAAAGACCACGGCCCCTTTTGACAGCAACTAAACAAGAGGGAGGGGTGAAAAGAAAGGGAGGAAAAATGACCCAATTACGGATTGATGGAAAATATTATGTATATATGCGCAGGCTCACCAACCCCTCCATATCCAACCAATTTACGTTTAGAGGGGCATGGGGCAGCATCCAGCCTAGTCTAGTTCTGGACTCTTTTTATTAAGTTTTTTATTCGCCGACAGGTTCTCGGGATCGCGCCATCACTCGGCTTATCGCGTATAGTCGGCGAATAAAAAACTCCAATAAAAAGAGTCCAGAACTAGCCTACATCCAGCCACGCCGCCGACAGCTAAGCTGGCAATCAGATATCAAAGCTCCCCCACACTTACGGATGAATAAATAAACAAATATATGGTTAAATGAATAAATAAATACATGAATGAATAATAAACGCATGAATTAAGCAATTAACTAATTAATCAATTAATAATTCCATTATACTACAGAATAAAATGAAATGGGTATTTTTCAACCTCTACACCACTGGGTTAATATTGATAAGTGTTTGTGAATCTCTCCTCCTTCCTTTCTTTTCTCTCTCTTTCTTCCTTTCTTCTCTCTCTCTCTCCCTTCTCTTTTCACTACATTTCCGTTTTCTTTCTCTCTCCTATTCTCTGCCTCGCTCCCATGTGCTCCTTTCTCTAGCTCAGGGGAGCGTTTCATGAAGTGTTTTGTCAGTAATTTTTACCGACAATTGTCATAAGCTACTGATATCCTTGCATCTGATTGGCTGAGAGCAAATTTGTCGGTAAAAATCACTGACAAAATTAACACTTGATGTAATGCTCCCCAGTATATATTAAATACAATTGTATCAAGAATATCTGCATTTTGAAAGGTAAATTTGTTTTCTCTGCCAAGCTTAAAGATGATGAATGACTTCTTTGAACAGGCTTCAGGACTTCAAAGACAATGGTCAGGATTTTAAAGATGGGGGTAACCTCGCTAGTCATAAGGACCGCTATTCATAAGGACGCTATCCATAACGCAGGACTAAATGAATAGCGGTTTTGTATGAATAGCGGTCCTTTAAATAGCGAGCAAACTGTAGACAAATTACCTCCATTCATAACACGTGTTAAATGAATAGCAGTTTTCTATGAATACGAGTCCTTATGAATAGCGAGCAGACCCGGGCCAATCATCACTGTGCCCTTAGATCATACACAGGGACAAAAAACTTGAAAGAGAAGGTTGAGTTCTGGGATTAGTGAAAAGTAGTTTGTGAGCTTTTTCATTCCAGTTATGTCAATTTGGAATAACATCATACTAAAAATCGGGCTAAAAATCCCCTGAAAAGCAGTGTAATTTAATAAATTACGCTCATTTTCGAAATATGACTAGAAAAGCTTAAATGTTTGGGCCGAACATTCATGCCACTTGTGTGTGTAGTCCCATATACCCATTTCTGTGTGCAGTACATGTGCTTTTCAGGGAGATTGGGTCAATTTCTTATCCATGTTGATGATTCCAAAACACAGTATTAAACAATTCTTATGTAGACATGGTGAACCTTTCCCAATTGCTTTGAAACAGTTTCTTTCACAAATAGAACTCTACTTTGTCTTTAAAGGAGTACTATCACCACAACAATTCGTTTTACGAACCACCATGTTTCTAAGATAACCGTAAGACTTTGTCCGTTTAAAATGCTAATTTGAATACCGTACTTTCATTCAATCATCGTAGAATTACACAGATGATGAGAGTGGAATATTTTCTTTTATATGCATTGGATATTAAAAAATAGAAACGCAGTATTTTGGTTTAATCCCTGCTAGAATTTGTATGCCGATTCATAAAATCCGCGACAATATAACAAATTACCTTGAAGACTGTGGGAGATATGAAACTAAAAACAATACCAATAAGTAATAGAATTTACAATTTATCACATTTTATTACAATTTCATTTCACTATTGTGCACATGAATTGCAATGATCATTAAAAGACAGAGATTGATTACATACTTACATACAATTTTATAAAATGAGTTGTAAATAAAGCTTTGGATACTGAACAGCATCTGATTCATTGATTGAGATGTACAAAAATAGACACACAAAAAAATAAATATTGTTGATTGACAAGTCTATTATGAGAATAGTATAGAAGGTACAAACACAACAAAGTTATGTACAGAGATGGTCAATTAACCTACATTATTACATGGAGACAAATACACTCAAATAACACAAATTGTAAACCAAATGTATTTTAGGGCAACTTCCCTACATTTTGACAATTTCAACAATGTACAAGTAAGGGGAAGTTTAAATCAACATTTGTTTCATGAAGGACCTGATTTTTTTCACATGCACATGACCTATATTCAGTCACACTCCTGCAAATGTAGTAGACAAAACATCTTTTTTATTCAAAGGGGGGGGGGGGGGGGGGTCCTAAGCCTCCTATCCTTGGGTTACAACAAATCTTGTTACTATAAACAAATACACATGTAGCTCTAATCTTTTTATCCTCTTTTTTGGGGGGTGGGGGAGGGAGAAATGTCCAATTTTGGCAAACCAGTAAAACAAATATTCACAAGACTGAATAAATTTTGCATACGATTACACGAAGGTGTTGCTACTTGGAAGATAATAATGTTTATACTTCCCTTCTAAATGTGTCTTTTAACAAGCCATATCCTGCACTACAGCAGAAACAGATTACAATTGTCCAATTACTTTGGCTCTCACTACTACATGTAGTGCCTTGTTGTTATATACAGTAATTCACAAGATCACTTCAATAGATAATATTGCATTAATTACAAAGTTTTGTAAATGACTTGCAAAATTCTACAATGTACATGTCTGTATATATATGTCTGAAAACTTTGACATCAGTGCCTTCCTTCAAGCGCAACCTAAAAACGTATCTGTATAAGAGTGCCTTTTGACAGACATTCATTATTTTTCCAGTGTTAATAATTTTTACTTCTCATTCTTTGTGTATTAATTTGCTCTGGAGCGCCTGGAGCGCCTTGAGCATCTAATCAGGATGGAAAGCGTGCTATACAAGTCACATGTATTATTATTATTATTATTATAATAGGCTCCTCGAGGAGTGTTTCACATGTATGAGCAACTTTGTTGAAATAAAGTTTGCCTGTCAATAAGTTTCGTTCAATGCCCAAGAAAAAAATTCAGCGTTTGCACAGGCAGCACATCCAATATGAAGCAGTGTTTCAATTCCTTTACATGTATATCTTCTTATACACTATGCAGCCAGCTATTGAATTGCAGAATAATACAGAAGTTCAGCCTTACAATAAATAAATGCGATAGATTTACATGAACCTACAATTCCCTAGCACACACATAACAACCCTCCCCCTGCTATGTCAGGGTGCTCCACAAAATTACTTTCAAATGTGCCTAATTTTGGAGAATCGGTCTGAAAACACTTCAATTTCAACTTGCCTCAAAGTTTAAGAATTGAATTTTGCAAATTTGCATATTCTTATAATGTAGCTGAGAAATACTTTGCTTCCTTAATCAAATGTAATGCACAGAAAATGATATTCTACGTTTGTAGGTCAAATGTTTTTTTATGCTTTTTGTTGTAAAAGCACAACTGACTATTCATCATTTATCATCCATCTAATGTGCATCGAGACATATATGCTGTATAAGCTGGTAATACAAGAGCATACTACCCATCATCTCACATCTCAGATAATTTGCTAGATATAAATATGCAATATTTATCATCAATGAAACTAAAAAGCGGATAAATGCTATTAAAAACATAGATCTTATATTACATTGCTCTCGATATAACCATATTGCCAGAGCTGAAAAGGAGGGCAATATGATTATAGTCTGGCAATATAGTCTCCTATCTCCCTTAAAGGGGAATACATGTAAAAGGCAACAAACATTAGCCTGCATGTAAATTCATGTAGATAATTGTCAGCCTATTACAAATATCTTGAAATAACTCCTATTTGATTATTTAAGAAGGAGAACAGTGTCTCCAAAAGTTGCAGTTTCCTTGCTTGACATTATCCCATGGGGGCTGCCATTTTCTTTACAAAGTAATGTCAGAGCAGTTCTATTTGTGAGATACCCACTGACCTTACTAGCTATGATGCCACTCATGATCAGCTGTGGAATGCATGACACTGGATTTTATCATAATAAACCATTTTTTGTAGTCATGTACATTCAAATGAAGCTATTTTTATCCTGTCATATAACCTATTTGTGCAAGATATTTGGTTCAGCTGTTTCTTTTGTTGAACAGGATTTGGCATGTACTTGTAAGTTGCTTGGTCTGACAAAGGTTTGTCAATTCTTCAAAGAAGTGACAAAGATCTACAACTGCTCTTAGATATCACCTGCGCGAGACAATGGGGGTACCAAGATGGCTGCCATTTTGCATGGGTGGCTTTAGTTGTACAATAGCTATTCATTATAATAATAATAATAATAATCCAATTATAGTCCATTCCAAATTTTATTAACCGAAATGAAAATTCTTTTTGCCCAATTGAATGTGGGCCCGGCAGCCACTGTGCAGCGCCAGATTATGCAACAACTTATCCACTGTGTACAGGTAAATGGACATGTACCGCAATGACATCACAGTTTTGTCAAAATGGCAGCCCCCATGGGATAATATCTAGAAAAAAATCTGCAAACTTTAGAGAGACTGCTCTCCTTACTGAGTAATCAAATCAAGAGTATTATCAAGAGTATTTTCAAGATATTTTTAACAGGCTGACAATTTTCCACATGATTATCAGCTAATGTATGTCGAGTTTCATTCTCCTTTAAAGTCAGTATAATATAAATACATGTATAACACTGACCTACATTGTAGCATAACAGAAATACCTGGATGTTTCTGAACAGAATGCCTTGCAGTCTACATACATAGTATTCTTATACAATGTCTACAATAACTACATGTAAAGCATGTATTGGTCGCTGAATTGCATCATGATCCATTATCCTTGCACTAAATCCTCTAGACTTGAAGTATAAAAATCAAGGTATTCAATTTTCAACAAAAAACGGAGATGCCATTAACTGAGTCTTCTCACTACAATAAAACCACTGATCTTCTGTGTATGTACATTATTTGCAATTTAGTCACAAATTTAGGAATAAATATACAATTTTCAATTTTCAATGCATGATCAACTCCAAGTCTATAATTATATCACTTCTAAGAAAAACCGAGCGCTGAATCTGTTACAAGCCGATGGTGTTGGTATTCATCAGAATTTTTTGTGAATGTCTTTCACAGAAGACCAGAAAATCTCTGAATTTTGTCTTCTTTTAAGCAAAACATCTGTTGACATTTGTACAGAGGATCAACTGAGTGACTTGCCATAGATATTGGGATTTGGTAGTATGCTTTGACCAAACGTAATTTTTCAGAGTAGTTAATAATGAGTTAAATATTTCAACATCTCCTTATTTAGAATAACAGTAAATATTGCAATCTGCATTCTTTTAAAGTTTCTTTTTTCCGAAGTCTCTTTATAATCTTTGCTGTTGTTTGAGCTGCTGCTGCTGTTGAAATATCAAAACAGCGAGCTGTGACCTTGATGCAAGGCCCTCAGCTCTGCTGGCCAAGCACCTATGATAGCGATCTTCTGTCAGGGTAGGTCTACAGACTCTCTTCTGATAGTGCTGCTTCATGGCTGGATCTACAGCTCTGAAGACATGAAGTTTACAGTTCAAGAACATGTCAAACAAGTCCTCATCAGATTGGATGTGATCCGTCCCGACACCAGGGTGCTTCTCATCCCACAGCTTACGAGCCGTCTTGTAGTCTGAGTTGTAGAACGCTGCATGCTCATAGGAAGTGTCATCAAAGCGACCCACCTGCTTGCTGATATCGATAGTACCAGGGTTGGGAGAATCTGCGTAGATGATCTCTGGGTCGAACTGGGCAAATGGGATCGGGAAGAATGCCTGCCAGCCACCGATGGTGTTCATACGTACCCGATTCAAGAAATCATTATTGATTTCCAGATGGACATTGGTGACAAAGAACAACGTGTCAGAAGCAAACTTGGTGGAGATGACATCCATGAGAGCAATCAGAGATGGCATGGTTGTTTTCACACTTAACCAGGAAATGTGAGCACCTGTGTATTTCCTTTCAAGGAACGAAACGTGGCCTTTGACAACCCCAAAGATATCATCAGTGGCCATTGAGCGTGCCTGGACAGGGTTGTAAATAAAGATGAGCATAAGAGCAACCTTCTCCTTGGATTCCAAGCACACCTTTGTGTAGACGTCCAGGAAAGTCTTGACCTGCTCCTGCTTGCTAGCCACTACAGGTATAATGATTGTCACCTGAGTGTATTCTGTGACGTATGGCATGGGAAGGATCTCAACCTTGTTTAAAGGCCTCAGGAGATGGACTCGTTTCTGAATGGTCTTCTTCTGGGCCGTCATCTTGAGCTCCAGATCCAAGGTGTACTCCATCCCCCTGGTAGGATCAAATCGTCTGTATCCATTGACTAGCCGACCTAATGTGAAAGCCTTCTCATACTTATCATTCAGTCGTCCCATTGCTGTTGTTACGATCTCATCAATATCTTGCTTATGAGCTCCCGTGAGAGGGACCTTAGATTCAATATCCGTGATAGCATAGATGTGAGTCATGGTGAAATACTCCCAACCAAAGACATCAAACCTAGACTGAGCCTTAAAGGGAGGTTGTCTACCGATCGGCCATGTGACGCTCCCCTTTCCTCCTGGAGCATATCGACTTGTTTCCTCAATGTTACGCTGCAGACGAGCTATCTCAGCATAGGAGCGGTTCACAGATGCCTCAGTAAAGTACTTGTGTAGCTTGTAGATAATACGCTGGTCCATTACATGATACACTGTCAGAGCTTCTTTCAGTCTTTTGTCTTTCATGTCTTTTGCCGTCAAGACCTTGTCCTGAAAGTTGAGTGCCTTAAAGGTTGTTCCCTGTGTGTGGGATGAAAAAGAAGGTGTATCTTAGTACAGCAATAGATGAACATGTACATTTACATTTGGTTAAAGCTGTACCTTTGGAATGATATATCCCCACTCTTATTTACTGAGGCAGGAAAACTACATGATTGTTTATTCTTTGACTTGTGTTTCATAAAACGCTAGGGTACATGTATGTATGCCAATTTCTACTTTGCCCTTTGGTTTCAGATTTTGTTTTACAAAGAAAACCTATCTTCCGATGGGCTGATTTAATGTGAAATAACTAGTATGTCCTTAAAAACCCCACAAAAATGTTCCATAAACATAATTTACATTGGAGCAAGGTATGAAGCAGTTTACTAAATGCCTTAGTGGTGCAATATTGCAGCTCTTCACTGTAATATTTTTTAATTGTCTGGAGGATAGTTTCTCTGTATTTAATTAGCCAGTTGGAACTTCAAAGCTAAACCTGGTGGTATGTTTTCCATCCTATTGACCTTCTTTCTTAAAGTAAAAGATGATGCTAGTCTAGACTCTAGATTACACAAGGCCCATTCAAACTCATCTTCAATGAAAGAAAGAAATCAAGTATATTGAAAGCCTGTTGTAGGTGGCACCATGTATAGGCCACTATCTACAGAGGCCACTATCTACAGAGGCTGCTTTTTGTTGTTCCTGAGGAATGTTAACCTGTCTACAGTGATCACTTTAATATTGTAGCCTTGCCTTCATCCCCAATTGCCCTTGTAGTACATAGGTTTGACAGAATTTATGATACCTATTAAACAACCCTGATATCTCAAGTCTTTTATTCTTCATAGTAATCTACAAAAAGTGAGTCCCCCTATGTGGCAAGATAAAACTTCCCACTGTGTTCTACAATATAAAGTGCATAACATGTACCTCATACATGTAGTTATCTACACAGATTGCCTCACTATGTATAAAACTGTTAATATTCTACATACTAAGAATCTGCTGTTAGATTGGTCAAAAGCGTAGTTATCCCCATCAATCGACCCGAGAAGAAAAGTTTGTGACCTTGACGGAATAGTACTTATGTGTTTCGCTGATCTCTTCAGTCAATTATAGAGTCACAATGTGTACTCTAAATATGCGTACTAAAATAAGCTTAAATAATCGTGCATTGCCCATTCGCACTCTTAAATGTACGCACCCTGGTAGCAGGAGGCCGGTTTATGTAATGGTGGTTTTACTTTCTTTTGTGAATTCGGGCCTAAAAGTCTTTTTTCGAAGTAGACAATAATTGTCTTTCTCGTACCAGTTAAATGTTTCAGATGTGGAATAAAGAGCAAATAATCACCTTTTGATTTCAGGCAATGAGACGTACATGTACTATCACTTCCTCAGCGATCTGAATGTATACGCTATCTTTCCTCAGCTTCACTTCGGAATGATAGCTACATCCAGATCACCTCGGAAGTAATAGTTTGTCCCATCACCTTCACCAACGGTAATTATTTGCTTAATACCTCATACATGTAGTTATCTACACAGTGTGTCTCACTATCTTATATGATAAAACTTTGCATATACCTCATAGTTATCAACACAATGTGCCCCACTATGTTCCTTGATGCAGCGAGCCACCTCCAGGTCAGGTAGACTGCTCCAAGCCTTCTGCATACATTCCTCCCAATATTCGCCAACCTTCATTATAAGATTCTTGGAGATCAAGTAACCTGGGTGATAGAAAGGATGACAATAGATAAAGGAATAGAGAAAAGGATAGAGAAAAGGATAGCAAATTGAAAGAAGGGATTAAGTGATAAAATTACATAATAAATATGTTATAAACAAAAGAATAGAATTACTAGAAGTAAAAAGGCCAGAGGAAAAAAAGGCAATTCTGGACAACTAATCAGTACCGGTACTTTAAGCTTCACACAAATCATTCTTTAATAAGATATAGGGTCATTCATTCAACACCTGACAGAAAAAGATAGAGGTATAAATAATACACCCTGTTATTTATTTATTTGTTTTCTTTCTTTTTTTGGGGGGGGGGGGGTGGGAGGCAGGTCAGTTAGTAGACATGGGTCCCATTGGCACTGCACAAAGTCCAAGAATGTTTTGAGCTACTGGACTTTCTAACTTAATCAAATGTAGCCCTTTCTTATCACGGCTATTATGGCTAATATGCCCAGTAATCCTCAAATTGGCAAGAATCCTACCTAGGATATCAAAAAAACAGCAGAACGGAGGTATAGATACGATTTGTATGGAGCGGAGGTATAAAGCGGCTTAAGAAACTAAGTAATAGATCTAGTGCAGCAAGATCATTCGCTGTCAATTGCTCGTGGTCTAGTGGTAAAGGTGTCTGGTCAGACTGTAGGAGTATTCTCTTTCTTTACTGTACTCGCGTTTAAGGTCCCGGGTTCGAATCCGGTTCTTTCTTGCTGATAATTTTTTCAGTTATGACTCGATAACGATAGCGTTTATTCCGTTATAAATAACTGAATTTCAACAATGAAAACCAAGAAACTTGACTAATTATTCACTTGTTCAGGCGGGTTTAATGGCGGCTGGGCATAATAACGACTTTGGCCCTTATCACAATAGGTATAGACATGTTTACTAATTATGCATTTCAATTTATGCATGTTTCTCTCCAGAATCCTTAGTTACCAACTATTTAGTGCACCTGCTATGCATAATAGCATCTCTATGGATAGAATCCATTTTGCATACATTAGTTGTTGCTGTGTCAGGCAAGCCTCTGGCAAGCTTGTGAGTTGTTGAAACTTTTGTTCAAGAAGTATGCATATAAACTATAGAGGTGGAATGAAGTCACCATAGCGTTGTATGCATATAAGGGCAGGGGGATTCAGTTCAATTCAATTCAGTATTTATTTCCAATTCATTAAATAAAGTGAGACAACCAAATACAAATGAACAACTAAGTAGTGTAAAAAAAAAGTTAAAACATGCAAATAAATCATTAACATAGACAGGCAAACGAACAAAATAATGGTGTTGGTATAACGTACATAATGATAATCTGGTAACTTGAAGAAAATGAATGGAAATGGGGCAAGTACTGGTAAAGCTAAGACACCCAAGATATGCAAGAGAAAGTTGTTGAACTGCTTGTTAAAATCCCTGGGGTAACATGGGTAAGAGTCTCCAAACATCTGAACATTTACCTGATTCTTTGTGACAATAAGTGACTTCCATATCTTCTTCATGAGTGGGTATGCCCATGTAGATATCTCTGCCGATACTGATATGATTAACAAAGTCAAGAAGTGTTTCTCCAAATACGTAAGTGTCGTCTGACATCAAATAGAACCAGTCGTAGTCGTTTCCGAAGTGATCATAAATGTACTTCCAAATCTGGAAAGTCCGCATGATCGCTTGGTCTCCTTCAAATGTAACAACCGTCATTCCAGCTGGCATGGGGTCGGGTTTTGTGCGTGTGAAAAAGACAATTTTATTGACGAGATGAGCAAGTGTTTTGTTGATGCCAACTGTCATTGATTCTGAATGGATCTCACCACGGGAGACCACAACCGCAACAAACAACTTTTCTTTTATGCCCAGCTCGCTCGCTATGAAACGCGTTCGTACGACACGCCGCTTCTCAATGACTCTGTCTGGCGGGTTTTCCTCCACGCGTAGGATAGGCTCAAAATCATCTTCACTCAGCATATTCCCATGTTCATCAGTTCCGTAAAATATCGTGTGTGTTTTACGACCTGTTCTGACGGCAACTAAATTCTCCAGTCCACAATTGCTTTCCAGCAGAGGAGAGCAGAGAAGACTGAGCGTGATTCCCAAACAAATTCCCATTGCAATCGGGAATATTGGCCGTGAACGCCCCATCAGAATTCTAAAACACTTTCTCAATACCATTGTTAATTATTTATTACTCACATCAATTCAGAGATTGTATTTTATCACTTACAAAACCAGGCAAACTTGGTGTGCTCTAAATTATGCTTCACCCAAATCTTGACTTTTCTCATTTCACATTTGTTTTGTTTGCGTTGCATTTCGCTGATCCCAACGTATATTTAGCCCACCCGGTTTAATTTCCCAGCCGACCGTGAACTACGCCTAGGCCTGCAAGACCCCGCTTGCAGTTGTTCGGTTCACGTATACAATTCTCATAAGGGTACCAGCAGAAGTAAATTTGGGTCAGCGAATATTTGCTGCCCTCTATACTTATCAGTTTTAAAGTGAGGTGACAATTTTGTGTGTATCATGGAGGTAAGTATCCTTTGTTTTTCACCTATTGCTTCATTTGTGATAAATATTTTTATTTCATACTCAGAATTTGAGTGAATTTAGAATATTTAAGTGGAATCTGTGTGTTTAGTTGCTGGATGGTATTGTGGTCGTTATGAAGTGAGGGAGCAATTTGTTCCAACCTCATTTATTGAACAGACATGTCATGGATTTTAATACGTCGGACTGAAGAAAGAACTGCATTGTCATGATAATACTGAGCCTATAACTTAGTATAAAGTATAAGAATATCTTCTGTTCTGATTTTGTGGACAAGCATACCAGTTTGTGATGACCCAACTAAGATATGTATGATGGGGGGACCTAAAGTTACGCACCTTGTTTCCAGCCCCTAAAATAGTAAAAACTCATTTTATTTATTTATCTGGCGAGCGTAGCCGTTCACCGTTGGCGATGAAATGTGTAACTTGTAAGTTAATGGTCAGGGACAGGGGTCATGGACAAGCTATGCAGGTCGCAAAGCTACGCACCCCACAAATATGCGCAATGCGACGCGTTCAATGCGCTGACGTGTGCCAAAAAGAATGAGTAATTTCTGTCTATTTTTGTGATTATTATCACTCATAGCGGCATGACTATATTTCGTGTGGAGAGAATCTAGCCTAGGCAGTTATACACCTCAACTTTTTCAAACACTACTGCACAAAAGTTACCAAAATTCACTCAAAATCGGCTTTTAATTTACAAAAACCGACCCCAACATACATGTATCCATGAAATAAAATAAAATAAATTCAACGCACCGGAAAGATATTTCCAAAAATGAAATCTCTAATTTACTGTTGATTCTGGCGAAACAAGGTATCAGAGTCATTGTGTACATTTCCTGATCGCCGTGAACGCTGACATCTTCCTAAAAGAAATTTTTTTTTTTGGTCCCTATCGCGTACACGGAAAAGTCCTGATTTTCTGTGTGCGCGATCTCAGAGATCGATGTGCGCTTGCGATCCCGAGTTTCTTTGTGGAAAAATGTTATTGGCCGATTTTAGTCTAAGACATCGGCGGAATGAAAACAACACGCGATCGGGAAGAAATTTGGCATGGATTTCTTCGGTTTTGGACATGATTTTGACTTTAGATTTTGTTGGAAATATCAAAAGTTCTTCCTAACGGCCATTTGAGGTAGGAGTGAGATTTTTAAGAGCTGAATTTGAAAGGAAGTATATAAAATATTTTATTTTTCCCCTATACCCTCAGTAACATGCGACAGAAAATACCAAGTATTTTTGCATAATTCATATCACGTCGTGGTCAATACGACCTCCTGTTGAACCGTCTCGCAAAAAATAGCTTGTCAACGTCAGACAGTCCGTAGACAATTACTGTAAACGCGGAATATTTCACGGTGTGGAAATTTTTGCGCATTTCGCGCAGCATGAAATGTGCACGAATATAATAACATGCAAATATTTTTGTTAATGTATTCTTTTGCCCATGAGCCTAGCACGTCGACGAAATGAAAAACACGCGAAATTCACTTTTCTCAGCCGAGCGCGAAAAATTAATCGCGCGAAAATTTCCACTTTTACAGTATATCTACATGTACAAGATAAAGTTTTTGTGAGTAGCCTTTAGGGCTACATGGTCCTGGAGATCAGGATTGAAGTCCATTTAATTTTGGGCTTATAAACCATAATTAAATCATTAGACCTCCAGCTGCCAGCAATAGTGTCTTTAGGAGTCTAACATTACTCCCTAAAAAAATGAATTAAAAAAATAGAATAGAATAAAAATGCTGCTTGTATGCTACATGCAGCATTGATAATTGTGTAAAAAACCTTATGAGACTGCTTTAGAGGAGTTGAAAATTAGGATATATAGACTATTTTATTATTTTCTCTTTCTCTCTCTCTCTCTCTCTCTTAGAAAATGGAAGTGGAAGAGTCTGGTCGCAAGGATGGCATTCAGCGTTATTACATCACAAAGATTGAGGAACTTCAGGTAAAACTCTTATTAATGACTTCTGAAAGTCTGCAGAAGTTTTGATGTTTGTGGGTATGCTCGTTCATTTCAATTTGATTTAATTTGATTTAATCACAACATTGGTTTGATCACGACAGTGAAATGTTGGTTTTATAATATCTTTTTTTCTGTGGCACGCTTATATGGACTTTGGGATATCATGAATTCTCCTGTTGGCATACAATAACAATGAATTGATTACAATGACTTACATTTTGTTTTATGGCATTTTTTAAAGTATTGGACTGGTTTCTTACAGAAGAGTGCTTCATTAAAAGTAGAATAGAATGAACCTCTGTGTTCCTTTAAATTAAATAGTGTCCATTTCCTTAACACATGTAACACATGTAGTAAATGAAGATATTGTATTAGTATACATTTTGCATTTTTGATTGCCTTTGCATACAGTTTGCATGATTATTGATACAGAAAATTATAGCAAGCGATAGTTATTTATTTGTTATTCTATTTTTATGCACTTTGCTTTGTAGATGGTTGTTACTGACAAGACACAGAACCTGAGGAGATTGGAAGCTCAGAGAAATGAGTTGAATGCAAAAGGTCAGTCAAGAAATATGAACAAAAGGGGAAAGCCATACCATCACTCAACACTAAATAACGTGATGGCGCGTAAGAATGCGGGAAAGACGTATATGACAACTTATTTGAAATCATTATTTTATTTTATAGAGGCAGAACCAAAATATTAGGATGTAGCATCAGTATTTAATTCTATGAAAATTTTTAAGCAAAATAATATGAAACTGTAATTTAGAAAAGTCTGATTACGATTTTAGATGCACAGACAAAACTATCAATTTTGATCTTTGCGTCTTTCCCACGTCTTTACGCGCCTTTCCCACCTCTTTACACGTCTTTCCCACTTCTGTACGCGCCTTTCCCACCTCTTTACACGTCTTTCCCACTTCTGTACGCGCCTTTCCCACTTCTTTACGCGCCTTTCCCACGACTTTACGCGTCTTTCCCACGTCTTTCCCACGTCTTTCCCACGTCTTTCCCACGTCTTTCCCACATCTTTACGCGTCTTTCCCACGTCTTTACGCGCCTTTCCCACGTCTTTACGCGTCTTTCCCACGTCTTTACGCATCTTTCCCACGTCTTTACGCGCCTTTCCCACATCTTTACGCGTCTTTCCCACGTCTTTACGCATCTTTCCCACGTCTTTACGCGTCTTTCCCACGTCTTTACCTGCCTTTCCCACCTCTTTACGCGCCACTGCATTTAGCTCAGCTACCTGTCAAATCTTATATTGAATCCATTTTATAACAATTCAATATTGATACCAGATTTTATCAGGAAAATTGTCAGTTTAAAAAAAAGTGATAAAAGAACTTTAAAAAATCATTTAAAACATTGTGGACAGTAGACAGATATTAAGATTTTGTGGCTGTGTGGTAATGCCTTGTTGCTACTTCTCATTATTTTGCATAAAATCCTCATGCTGAGATTTTATATTTCTTTTTAAAGGCCAAGTCCACCTCAATATCAAGTTGATTTGAATAAACAGAGTAAAATTAAACAAGCATAACAGTAAAAATTTCACTGAAATCGGATGTAAAATAAGAAAGCTATGGCATTTTGAAGTTTTGCATTATTTCATGAAACAGTGATATGCATAACATGGGCGGTATGCAAATGAGTGAACCCATGATGTCATGCACTCACTTTTCCTTATGTATTTTATTATATGAAATATCATATATTTCATTTTTTTTGGTTCAATAATGTAAAACATGGTTTGACTCCATATGGAACATGTAAAATCATCATTATTGTAACTTATTTTCATACAAGGAAGGGATTCTTTATTATCACATCTATAAAAATTGAAATATTTGAAATTTCATATAATAAAATACATAAGGAAAAGTGAGTGTGTGACATCGGTTCGCTCATTTGCATACCACCCATGCTATGCATATCACTGTTTCATGAAATAATGCAAAACTTCAAAATGCCATAGCTTTCTTATTTTACATCCGATTTCAGTGAAATTTTTACTGTTATGCTTGTTTAATTTTACTCTGTTTATTCAAATCAACTTGATATTGAGGTGGACTTGGCCTTTAATGGTTTATTAAAAATCACATTGTATATGCTTTACCAATCTTGCTAATTATATTTATTATAGAAATGGGCCTACTTTTTCTGAGAACTTTTCATTAACCTGGTCTCTAGATTTTAAGTATACACACATTGTTTGCTTCATCTTGACTCTTTGTGAAGTATATACAGTCAAACCTGTCTATAGCGGCCACCGAAGGGAAACGGAAAAAGTGGCCGCTATAGACAGGTGGCCGCTATAGACAGGTCGGCGGCCATTTTTATTTTTTTGCACATACACTGTTACACGCAACAAAGTTAGTGTACATGCATCCATATATATCACTTAGGAAAACAAGCTATAGATCAACAGATTTGACGTATGACATGTCATATGATATATAAATGCTAAAATAATATGCTTTGTTGTCAATAAATGAGAAAAACAATAGATATACGAGCAATCTGTCATGTCTGTGTAAAATGAATTTTCCCTCAAATTACCACGTACGTACCACCCGCGGTAGACTGCTTTTCTTGATTTTTATAGTCTAAAAACGATGTCTAATCATGCTTTTGCTCCCTGTCAAAAAATTACAATAATAAGTTTATCTTTTGAATAAAATCGTGCAATCAATTTTCATTCAATAAATATTTGCCTTTTGAATGGTTTAAAAGAAGTTTTAACTGTTTTTGAGAACAGGCGATAGAACTAGAAGGTGCTCGCTTGCATTCGTCGAAAGTGCGAACGTCGACAATGGCCTGGATCGCCGGTGGACGATCCGAGTCGAGTTTTCACGCCGTTTTTCAGCAGGACAATCTCTCGTACATGAAATCGTTATTATTGATCTTTAAAAAAAATAATACTTGGGTAGTATTTTATTATTTTCACTTTCTAAAAAAAGTCACTCCTTTATTATTTTTTTCAAAAGTTTTAACGCTTTAATTTTTTTTTTTTATAAATCTTTTAAAAATAAAAAATTATATTGAAGTGTACGAGCCTGCGCTATTGCGCAATGGCGATCAATATCAATGCAATGCCGACCGCTATAGCTTAGGAGAACAATACAACTAAAGTGCAGGGGATTGCAGCTGGATGGTGCGAAGATTACGTAAACGAACAATACTACTGCTTAATTCTTACTAAAAAGACTTTTAATCTCTAATTAATAACTGGGCGTTGTGGCGTGCGCCTGTAATCCAGCTACCAGTGGAAGTTATAAACTGATTCAGCGGACCCAGGTTCGAGACTGAGTCACGTCTTTCGGATGGTGACGTTAAAGGTCGGTCCCAGACGTAAATAATCATATCTGATTGATACACGTCTGTAAAAACCCAATTACACACACACACACATTAGTCGGCAATGTGGTGAAACTATTAGATCTTCATGGCCATTGTAGAATCTATTCACGACGTTTGTGCGAGAGTGTGACTGAGCTAGGACTCGGTAAACACATCGCGCCTATGGCAAAAACTACTTTTTTTGTGCATGAAGCTACGGCTCGACTCGATAATAGTGGCCGCTATACGCGGTCAGATATTGTCCGAGGGATACATAATGGGTGGCCGCTGGCCGCGTTAGGCAGGTGACCGCTATATGCAGGGTCTACAACACAGTAATTTCCTGCGGGGGATTTTTTGGTGGCCGCTATAAGCAGGTGGCCGCTATAGACAGGTGGCCGCTAAGACAGGTTTGACTGTGAAGTATATACATCATATATGCCTTTTTCAGTTACCCTGCGTACTTTCAGGATGTTCTTTTGATGGGATTACCTGTAGTTTTGTTTCAATGTATTCCATAGTTCGTATGCTGAGGGAAGAACTGCAGCTCCTGCAGGAACAAGGCTCCCATGTGGGAGAGGTTGTAAAAGCCATGGACAAGAAGAAAGTTTTAGTGAAGGTAAGAAAAGAAAAGAAGAAATGCTCCTTAGCCTCTCTTGAAATTCTTATTAGTACCAAGGGACCTCTACAGATAGATGACCTTCATAGGTTCATTTGGATGTACAGATAACCGTGCATCACTCAAAGTCGCATAAGTCGACCTCTCCCTAAGTCAAATCAGTTTTTTTTTTTACGAAACTATGCAAAACATGTGTTATTTACATTTCCAAAGTCAACTTCTGCATAAGTCGAACTATTTTTTGTGATCCCAACAGATTCGACTTAGGCAAAGTTAACTGTATTATGTATATCAGTCAGGTGCTTATATTTTGAATTTAGCCAGTTTTGTAGCTGTACATGATTTCAGGTATGGTAGCAGTTGCATCTCCTGTACAACATTTTATGCAATTCTCTTTAAGAATTTGTTTGTGTGTAACTATCATATCAAGAGTAATGCTGCTTTTTTATGTGCACAAAACTTGAAATGTGTTGTTCCTGGATGCAGGATAATGATGTAACGGCAATGCATAGCAAAATGTATCAGGATAATACCTGAAAACAGGAAATCAGCAAAAAGTGTGTACTGTAACTGTGTTATTAGATGTGATAAACACCTGTTACCTCTTTATTTCATTTCAGGCTACTGCTTTCTGTCAAACTGCAGGGAATATTTTGAACTCTTTTAATACATATTCTGCCAATTTCTAATGTGAATACGCTTATTTTGTTACTGTAGATTGTATCATTAATTCTTTCTGGAATAGGCTGTATTTATTTTTCCTTGTACTCTTTTGTTTGTACTCGTGCAGGTTCATCCAGAGGGCAAGTTTGTAGTTGACATTGACAAATCAATTGACATCAACGACGTCCAACCCAACTGCAGAGTAGCTTTACGTAACGACAGCCACACACTACATAAAATTCTACCTAATAAGGTACATGTGATAAGAAAAAGTATCTCTGGTTGTTTCACCTTTAAATAATAATGTAGGTAAATTAAACATACCCACATTTCAATAAAACACCTCTTTTAGACTTAAAGAAGCTTGCCTTCTTTTTTTTTTGATATCCAGAATGGGCTCATAAAGTTTGATAGAAAATTTATTTTATGAAGATGAAGATGAAGATAAAGATTTGCAAGTATTTGTATTTTTTTTAAATGTTTATCCGCTAGATGATGGTTGAGAATGATTTTGATTCAATCAATTAAAAAGAAAATTATATTTTCTTTATACGTGTACCTAACTTTGAAATCAACTGCATGGAGAATTAAGGAAGAGTGAGGAGCTTTAGTAGCGTCAAAACCATGCTACTCTCATCACCTGTGGAATGTGTCGACAGTATCACCTAAATTTGAAATTGATTGTATTTGAAATTGATTGTATTTGAAATTGATTGTATTTTCTATAGGTTGATCCACTGGTCAGCTTAATGATGGTTGAGAAGGTTCCTGATTCAACCTATGAGATGGTTGGTGGTTTAGACAAACAGATTAAGGAGATTAAAGAGGTCATTGAACTCCCAGTCAAACATCCAGAACTCTTTGATGCCTTAGGTATTGCTCAGCCAAAGGTGAGGATTTTTTGTTTTAAACATCACTTCATTGATTGGTAAATGCAGGGCGTTACAAAAAAACAACAACATAATTTGTAACTTCCAGAAAGCGCATTTACGCTTCCTGGAAGCCGCCTACATTCAATCGCACGAACCCCTTTTGTGTAGACAAAAGGGGTTCGTCCAAGCTTTGCGATTGTTCTGAAATTACGGCGTCCGGGTTCATCGAGTATAATATAGTTGATTCAAGTAATTTGTTACATATCTGCGTGATAACCTGATGAGTGCAGGTCAAAAAGCTTCGTTATCATGGCTCTTTTTCGTGCCATATCAACATAATTTGTACAAGCAGTGTTTTTGCAAGTACATTACACACTGCTCATAAAAGGTACATTGAAAAGGAAATAAGGAAAGATTATAATTCATTTGAATAACTAAAAGCTACCAGGATACTGTATACCTGCTTTAGCTGTAAGTGTTTGGAAGAAAATGGAGTCAGGGTTTATTTTGTGGTGTAAGTTTACAGATATTATATGTTATTCAGTGCTTTAACATTGCTTGGTAGAAAATGGTCATCATATACCTGGTTTCTAAACCAGTGAGAATGATGGACAGTTGTGACTTTGCCCCCTACACTACTGCAAATGCCAAAGAAGAGCTATGGTTAAAGACAGGTTGTATTTCCAGTGCAATGTAATGCATAAGTTTCTTGATAATTATGATAGATAGACTTGAGAGAGGCCTTACTCTGAACCCAAGGTAGGCCTTTGAGTATCTAGCTGTACTGTGTCCACTACACAATGAAGTTTGTCTGGAAAATTAAGCTTTTCTTTTCAAAGCTGACCACAATGTACCCTCTCTGACATAATACTGTTCAATTCACCGTGCAGCATTATGTTCACAACAATAGTACACAAAATTTGCCAGACTTAACAGGTTGATCCTAACCCTTATTGTATTGATCCTCAATGGAGGACATCCTGTAGTGAATGAATAGCTGAATGTGCATTCTCCCTCTCCTGCACTGAAGCTACCTTTATTGTGTTTTGTGAACATATAGATTGTGTGTGTGTGTGTGCATGTGTGGGTGTGTGTGTGTTATGTTATATATAGAAATCAATAAAGATTACTGAAAAACAAAAACATAGTGTGTGTACATGTATATATGTGACCCTCACAAAACGACCAATAAGTCGGAAATTTTGTTTTTCTAATTTCAGCACAGTTTGAAAGCTTAGATTCTAAGCTTTAAAATGATATACAACTTGTCTTCTATAGACTAAGCAAACCCTTACAAATTACAACGAGAATGTCAGAGTGTCAGACAGTGTAATGACCAAAACAATAGAGAAAACGAGCTCTAAAGAAGCGTGACCATATAAGAGCGCCCAATTTTTGTCTTATTGTTTGTCGCACAAAAGGTTGAGTCAAATCTCCAAAGCCTACACTGTAAAGTACTCATTGGATTGGGTTGAAACTTTCCATACCTTTAGAATAGATATATTTCTTTCCTTCTGTAGATTTTGAATATCAGGCAATGCAAACTTGTTGAGTTATACCAGAAAAGCGATGTGAAGTACGATCCCAATAAGCTGACTCACAAAGTTTGAATGTCCATGACAAAATGGTCATTTTGAACGAGAGTAAAAACATATTTCAATACGGTATTTTACTCCGAAATTTTGTCAGATGGTAGATTAATATCTATACTTTCAAAAAATACCGAAAACTTAAAATGTATATTTCCACCCAAAAATACCTTTTTCAGCTGTTTACTCTGGAACTCCCATTGCGACTTATTGGTCGTTTTGTGGTGGAGGGTCACATATCTTTATGGCGGTGGAAGGGGGGAGGAGATGGATATCTTTGACTGCAAAGATGTCCCATTTTGAATGCTTCCCTGGGCTTACACTCGTCTTCCTCAGCTTCCCAGTCACATTCGTGGCCTCGCCTTTCCTATCTTGTTTTTAACTTCTCTCACGTCCACGCTGAACTCCTATAGTTTACTTTTGTCATCAGGAACACGGTCTCTCTCCAATACTCTCTGGCTCTTACATCCATAAGTCATGTTTTCACGCATGAGAACAATCCATCTCTCCGCAGGCAGTAATAGTGTATGAAAACTTGAATCCAATCACTTTACAGTCCTTTGATCAGATCACAATAAAACAGTTCAAATGTCACTTTCCACATAGTTTCTGTCCAATTGTTAACAATCTAGGATTCAGGGGGACCATAACATTCAGGTCGAAGGGAAAAGATGCTTCAAATTTCAACAAAATTAGATTGGAATGAGTATTAAAGAAAGAGAGGGAGAGGTTAAAGGGAGCGACAAGTCGCAATCTATGGGCGCTTTTACAGTTGGCTGCTCCTTTCTCTGGATCAAAGTTCAAAGCGACTTCAGTTTATCGTGTGCAACTAATAAAAGTTCGCACATGGACCCAAATTTGAGTAAACAAGATCGCGCGTTCTTTATTCCAGTATTTGAATCTCATTGGTCGGTTGCGTATGGAGGGATTCGAGTTAACGATCGTGCGAGGAATCCGGCAATAACATTCCTTCGGTAGCGCACGATTGGACCTGATTGTATCCGAATTTCCCCGAGTCAGGCCAACTGGTCAGGCCCATGGATTACGACTTGCCACTCCCTTTAAAAGACAGTGTTGATGCAAGCCTCTAGTCAAAAACTTTGCCTAGCTGTAATGCTTTTGTGAACAGCTGGCCCTCTTAATTTATACAGATTGGCATAGATCTACAATATCATTCTTTTCTGGTAATAATGATTCCTTTCACCATTGTATTACTCTACATGCACACTGTTGATAGCCTTATGATACATTGATGGATGGAGACTTATAAAACCACAACCTTTAAATCTCCATATTCATATCAGCCATGTAATCTCCATATTGGTATCAGTCATGTAATGATGTAATGAATAGTAATCAAGATGTTTTATTGGGTTGTTGGAACCAATGAAGTGTCAAAAAAAGAAGAAGGATGAAAACTTGCTGATAACTGCACAAACACATCTACAGGGATACAAGTACATGTATTGGCAAATGTACTATAGCATCACCTAGGTTCTTATATGTCATAGTTTAATCTGTCCTTGCTTATTTGACTGCTGTGATTCTTTCTTTTTTTCTTTAACAAAAATTGTTCAGCAGACATCATTTGCTTGTATTTTCACACATTTATAACCAGATCCCAGCACGGGGTTACTATCATAAATTCATTTTCTTTTCTCTTTTCAGGGAGTATTATTGTATGGTCCTCCAGGCACAGGAAAGACACTGCTAGCTAGGGCTGTAGCTCATCATACAGAATGTACCTTCATACGAGTATCAGGATCTGAACTAGTACAGAAGTTTATTGGAGAAGGTTCCAGGATGGTCAGAGAGCTGTTTGTCATGGCTAGGTAGGATACTCCTTTAAGAGAACAAGTCAAGTTCTAATAGAGAAATGTAATGTATGCAGCATTTAGACACTTCCTTTACGATATTTGACACAAAACCTAAATGTATCTTGGAGTATGGTTTCTTCAACACAAAAAATAAATGCAAAAAATGCATAAAGAAGACTGAGGTTCTCACATTGCATATTTAAATGTGGATAACCAAATCTTTCAAGTTGTTTAATATCCAAGCTTGAATTTGGCCCCATGGATTAGAAATTAAAAAAAAAAATCTCATATAAATTAGTGAACGAGCCCATACAAGTTTTTAGTGGAATGTAAAGTGTCGAAATGATATTGATGTTACTTTAAGATAAAGTTGAGTTCTGGTCATGCGATTACATTGTGAAAGAAACATTCTGGGAGCAATTGGGAAAGGTTGATCATGTCTAAATAAGGATTAGTGTATACTGTGAGCTTTTGGAATCATGAAAAGACAAAATGATAAGAAATCAACCCAAACTCGCTCAAAGGCACATGCACCGCACACAGAAATGGTTATATGGGACTGCACACAGATGTGGCATGAATGTTTTGGCCTGAATACTTCAGCTATTTTTCATCATGTTTCAAATATAAGGGCATTTGAAGTGAAGTCCTTTTCAGGGGACATTTCTACTATTATGTTCTTCCAAACTCATATAAAAGGAATGAGAAGCTCACAAATTATTTTTCACCTTTCCCAGAACTCAACCTTCTCTTTAAGCTATAAATCATCTACTTGGAGCCATAAGGGCATTAACTCTATCGAAAGTGTGAGTTTCCACTGCTCTGACTCTCAGCTGGCAATATCATGGTGTGTCAGGCAGAAGGACTTACATTTGAAGACAATAAAAAAAATGCATTCTAAGGTTATACCCATCATCTATTTGCAAAACACATTTGAGCCCATACATTGTCCAAATTGTTAACAGTGTTAGCTTATTACTATTTCTAAACTAAAATTTCAGACACTTCTCAAACATTTGTCTTAAAGGGATACTCAACTGTAGATTGTGGACGTTTTTATGCCGCGAGAAGGCACCGTGATCGTTACCTGATCATGCCGTTGCCCCGTGGGGGGCAAACTTCGGACAGACTGGTCGCCGCACATCATGCACTCTCCGCCTGAGCTCGAGCTCTCGTGCGAGATTGGGTCGGCTTCGTGCAGTCTGAAATGTAATCCCAGCAGTCCGACGGACAAACTTTGTGAGTGAACGGGCTTACACAGTCCTGACTTTCCCCATGGCCACCTGGTGGCGTATCCCTTTAATACCCTTCTGCTATTTGCTGTTTCTTTGTAAACCATGTTATGCAGAGTTGTCTTCATATTGCTATGTACATGTTTTCTATTTTCAGAGAACATGCACCATCCATTATCTTCATGGATGAGATTGATTCCATTGGTTCTACTCGTATCGAAGGAAGCTCTGGTGGTGACAGTGAGGTCCAGAGAACTATGTTAGAACTTCTTAACCAGCTGGATGGCTTTGAAGCTACTAAGAACATCAAGGTATGTAGGCATTAAACAATTTATATTACCTAATTTATGTAATATTAACTTACTTTGTTTCAATATAATTGAAAAATTATGAAATTTCCTTTTGATACAAGTATGTGCACATGTTTATTCTGTCTGTTATGATGAAATAATATCTTGTTGGCTATTGCCTTTACTTTGCAATATTCTGTCTTTGATGCTACTGTCATCACAAAGTTAAAATCTACCTTTGCTCCGAAAATCATTTGGCTCCGAAAATCATTTGGCTCAAAGAAATTCAGAGAAGGGATTTCATCATCCATGAGACCTAACTGTTTTGTTAGGATTATGGATGTCAAGAATTTCAAATCTTTTTTAAAAGAGACCTGTTTTCATTATTCTTTTTATCCCTGAAATGTCAACAACAAAAAAAAAAAGCAAAAAAAAAGCCTTGTTTAAAAAGCAATGATTTCTAACATCCTTTACAGGTCATCATGGCAACCAACAGAATCGACATACTGGACTCCGCCCTTCTCAGACCGGGTCGTATCGACCGAAAGATTGAGTTCCCTCCACCAAACGAAGAGGCCCGTCTTGATATTCTGAAGATTCACTCACGTAAGATGAACTTGACTAGAGGTATCAATCTAAGGAAGATAGCTGAACTCATGCCTGGTGCTTCAGGTGCTGAGGTGAAGGTAAGAGATAGAACTCTTCTATTGTTTTCATGATGGTTAAAAATTCATGATGATGATTATGATGATGATAATGATGGTGATCATGATGATGACAGTGATAATGATGATGGTGATGATATTGATGATGATGATGATGGTGATGATGATGATGATAATGATAATAATGATAATAATGATGATCATAATGATCATAATAGTGATAATGATAATGACAATAATATAAAGTAATACATGTAGTTGTCATAAAGTGTTTGTTATGCACCAACTCCATATACTACTGTAATATGCTCAATTGAGCAAAGAGTTAAGAACATGATAACACTCAGCAAAAATAATTTTTAACAATAATTAAAAAAACCCAAACAGTCTATATCTGAAATATTACAAATTATGCACAGCAATGGATCACTCTTCTAATTATATAGATTCATGAGACGAATGTGACCAGGCACCACATAAAATCACGGTGTAATTTTCAATTTGTACTCAATAAAGGTGTTTTTAGTAGGCATGGTAAATTGTCAATCTTTGGTATTTCCTGGATGAGTGAACATTTTTCAAAGTAATTCAAACATTTTGAGGCACCAAACAATGTAAAAGTGGTATTTTTGACAGTTTTTATTAGACCTATGACCCTGAATACTTGTCACATTTTGATCTCCCATAACTTTCAAACAGAGTAAGCTCTTGTAATGATACTTGTCCACTATGATGAACAGGATGTGCTTAATTAGTATGTCAAGTTTTGAGGCAATCTGATAATCCCTTATTAGAACTTTATATCCTGTTCTAATCCTCCTTTTGTCACCTTTGCATAATACCTCGCAAGTCAGAGTGCTTCAATAGACTGCAAACTTTGACGTTTAAACCCTTTTTTCTCAAAGTAATATTCTGTGAAACTGGGCATTCTATTCTTTCTTCAGTGGGTTAGGAACATCCAATACTAATGAGTTAAACATGTATATTAATTTAAAGCTGAGAATCCCCACTTTCAGAAACAGACCTTAACTAAAAATTTGTATCTGGTGACATTTTGGTGGTTATGTAGTGACTGGTCAGATGTGTTATGGCTCTAATTTATTGTATTTGACAGGGTGTGTGTACAGAGGCTGGCATGTATGCTCTCAGAGAAAGAAGAGTGCATGTAACACAAGAAGACTTTGAGATGGCCGTGGCTAAGGTAAGAATAATCTCAATAATATCCTTTTTTCTTAGTTGGTCTAAATGTAGCAAATGAAACATGAAATTATGAGGGATTAACTCGCAGTGGAACAGATGAACATAATATATCTGCTTATTCCAGGGTAGAATGGCATTTTTAAAGGCATTGGCTAGCATTGTTAGGAATTTAAAAATATCTCATTCTGTTACTTGAAATTTGTATAAAATGTGAGTTATAGTTTTAAAATATGGCTATGAGAGTCTCAAGTCATAATACCTTTGGGAAGTATTTTAAAACAGTGAAAATCTAAGTCAATGTTTGGAAAGAAAATCTATCATTTTAACGGTCGGTTCTTGGAGTTTGAATTTATATTGAATAGCGATTTATGCAATTTTCGTAGCGTGCGAATAATACATGTTGAATGCGAGTAGATTGACAGTCTCGTCATGTTCTCCGAAAAAAAAATGCACACGATCTCAACGCAGAGGAAGCCAGACAACTTATTTTTTAAACACGGTCTCTTATTAAAACGTCTCGAAGACGCGAAATTATAAAATCGCGGTTTGCGTTGTACTTACAGCTTTTCATTCCAAATAATGGTTGTTTTCAGGGTTTTTGAGTACTAATACATGTACTCATACACATGTTTCATCTTGGTTTGAGAATATTTTAAATCAGCTGCTCACAAAGGTAGCCAATGCCTTTAACCCTAAAAGTGCCGGGGCTGATTCTACCCCCCCTCTGGACGTTTGCTGCGATATGTTCGTGGATAAATTATTTTGCTCCGTGAGCTTTCATTAATTTACTGCCTACAGTATTACCCATATTTTGATACCAAATTTATAAAATTTTGACCAACAGGTACCGCCCAGCGTCCAAAGTCGATGCACTGCGCGTGGCCAAAATGGTCATTTCTCCATATGTATTGTACACAATGCGGAATTGTCAATTCGCGAATATATAAATAATAAATTATGGATAATTAACAAACTGTTTGAGATAAAGATATGCAAGTTTACAGGGTTATTCTTTATAAGATATTTTATTTTTGTGCCAAGTTGCAGAAATTTTTATCGCTCCATGGCCGAGATCCGGGGGGGGGGGGGGGGGGGGGTGAGAGAGAGCAAAATAACCCTGCCTTTTTAGGGTTAATGGACAGTGTTAGGCATGAATTATAATTGCAGGAAACTGGAATACATTCTCCATTGTTACGTTACTCAAAGAAAGGAGTTCAATTACTGATATTTTTTGCTGCAAAATCTTACATTTTGAAAATCTCTTGATTTATTTTTCAGATTATGCTCAAGGATTCCGAGAAGAACATGTCCATCAAGAAATTCTGGAAGTAGATCGCAAACCAGCGTGAAAGTTATTCATAACTAGAATAGCATGAGCTTCACAGCTTCACATCAGATAGGGAAATGAGAAGGAGAGAGAGAGAGATACTGAGAGAGAGAGAGAGAGGGGACCGAGAGAGAGATACATGTACACATAGAAAAAGAAAGAGATAGAGAGTGGCAGGTAGACCTGGAAAGATGATACAAGAAGATAAGATGTCAGGATATTCAATATTTATAAATCCTTGCATATTCTAATCTGCATTTTAAGTCATGTTCCTCAGTAATATTCTAAGTGATTGTATTTGATGAAAATTATTAGAAATCCATCTCTCTGGTCATATAATTAGAATTGTCAGTTCTAAATTCATTTTTTTTAAATGATGTGGTAGTTACATGTACCCTGACATTAATCTGTAACAGCTTTGATGCTGTCCTCAAAATATGTAGATCTTTTAAAGAGTTTATTCACTACATGTATATTGAATGCAAGTGCGATAGACCTGTTCACAAAGGTATTCAAATTTATGGATGTTTCTTTCCTGGGGACCTAGTAACGAGGTATTCCATTAACCTCGTATTAATGAATGAACTACAATACTTGGAATCCAGTTTGCATACATTACATGTTGCTGTGTCAGACCTCTGACAAGCTTCCAGGTTGTCAAGAACAACCGTTGTTTTAAAAGTATGCATAAAATTTGAATATATTTGTGAACAGGACTATTGCATTGTAATGGCCTGGTATGTTTCATTTCAAACCTGTTCTGACCATCAGATCCATGATTTCAAACCCTCAGCAAGTTCTGCTATCTCTATACAAAAATCCTTCTCTACAGACTATGGTAGAAGTATTAACCATTCAGGAACTGAGATTCCTGACAATGCACCACATTGAATAATGGAAGATATGCTTGTGTGGCAAATTTTTCAACCAGATCTTGTTCCTACAATCTTGAAATGTTAGGCTATATGATTTTCAGGAAGTCAGCTCATCCCTCTTTGATGTGTGCATAGTCTAGGTGGAAAAATTTGGCTGTTAAAATTCTGAGTTGTTTATAGAGAAAGACGGGAGTAAATAGATGCACGGAAAAAATAATACTTGGTAAAACCTGACATGGAAATGCTTTGTTTATCAATGCACTCGTCAATTTGCCTCAACAAGATTTCCCTGTATGTGTTAAAATAATGCAAATTGAATGTTTTGCATGCATATAGCTACAAGTTGCAGTTCTGCCGGAAGCTACTTCACACAATATTTTTGCTGATTTTTTTTCTTCTTTTAATCGGGGAGGGGATAAATCTTTTCGTACATTTTTTGTTGCAAATTAAATCAGTTACAACTTAGATATTGTATATATCAAGGAGGAATTAGAATGCAGCATCAATTTACATGTAACATGTTATGTTAAGAGAAGTCATTTGTAATTGTTTACCAAGTTTACATGTATATGTATGTAAGAAAATGTTCCAAACATGAATTAATGTTGAATATGATTACTGAGTGGCTTCTCTTGTGTTGATGAATTTGCAAGTTAACTTTTGACATCAAGTGAGTTTGCTTGTATAGGGAGGGAGAGGGAAATAGCAAGGTACTTTGTGAGTGAGACTGAGAAAGACAGAAAAAATTTACAGCAATCTATCTGGGAGAGAGGTTAAGAGCAAAATAAACAAAGTAAATCACTTTGTCCTTTGAGGAGAGAGCGACAGAGAGAGGGGAGAGAGGGGGAAGGAAAGAGACCCAGCAAAACAATATACATATACATGTAATTATACATGTAAAAAAATAAGATAAAATAAATAATTAAAAAAACAAATAGATAAATGAAATAAATGAATTAAAAATATAAGATAAAATAAACTAAAACAAGAAAAAAAAAAGAATAATTGAATAGATAAATAAAATGAAACAGTGACAGAGATGAAATTGAACAATATGGGAGAAAAAGAGCTGGTAATTGGACAGGAGAACACACAAAACTAGAACCACCAAGAGAGGGAGACGGAGAAAGAAAGAAAGCTATTAGTAGTAAAGGCACAATACTTTGGAGGAGAGATGGAGAGTATGCACATGTATGCACATAGATACATAGTCAAATACAGTACATGAGAAAGGGAGGTGAAAGGAAAAATTTTTCTTCCTCTTACCTCTGTCCTACTTAATTTTTTTTTAAAAGTTACCTTCTATACTACCAGGGCCCTCTTGCATAAAAAGGTTCAATTAAACGCAACTCAAAAAATTAAACGCAAGTTCAAAATACGCGATCCTGACTGGTTGAAATTAAAGTTGCGTTTAATTTTTTGACTTGCGATTAAATGCAACTTTTTATGCATGAGGGCCCAGGTGATCTTTCTCCAATTCTCTTGCATAAAAAGTTGTGATTAAACTCAATAAATTAAACGCAACTTGATTTTCGACCAATCAGGATCGCATATTTGGACTCGCGTTAATTTTTGGCGATCCTGATTGGTTGAAAATCAAGTTGCGTTTAATTTTTTGAGTTGCGTTTAATCGCAACTTTTTTTGCAAGAGGGCCCATGTTCCCTTATTCATTTTCTTCACTCCCATTCTCTTTCCCTGCTCTCCGATCTTTCTCTCCACTCTCCTTATCAATGTCTTTCTCTTTTCTCCTTCAATCTCTCCTTTATTATTTTTCTAGTCTCATTTAATCTACATGTACCTGTCTCCTCTCTTAAGCAATCTCTCTTACTTTCCCATTGTCCATTCTCTTGTTCACTATCTTTTCTTTTCTCTTTTCTACCCCCCCCCCCTTTCCATTCTTT
Organism: Heliocidaris erythrogramma; assembly: GCA_025617745.1. Classification (NCBI taxonomy): domain Eukaryota; kingdom Metazoa; phylum Echinodermata; class Echinoidea; order Camarodonta; family Echinometridae; genus Heliocidaris; species Heliocidaris erythrogramma. Next base: position 41,236,207 of record CM046870.1, on the reverse strand, counting down.
CTCTCATTCATTCTCTTTTACCCAGTCATTCTTACTGCACTCATGTGTCTCTCTTTATCCTTCTCCTTACTCTCTTAAATTGCTCAACTCTTATTTACCCATCACCCACTTTGGGTTTTACTCCTCATCCCTGTTCTTTTTGGAATACTCATTTCATTTAGCGGTTCTTGAATTATATTCAACTTTTAGCAGAGTCCAACTGTTATCTGTGCATTAATTTCCATAGCAGTTGAAAAAACTGGCAACACTAAAAATAACTACTTTAAAATTTTGTTTAAATATCACCATTTTGGAAATGACTTCAAATTCAATTGAAGAAGCAAACCGAGATATAACATTGTCATTCAAATTCCATAGATAATATTTATTGAATATTTACAAATGGTATATACATTGCAGGACACGATATCACTGTAATTTTACACATTAACAAGATAGCATACCAACTGTCACTGGCTACAAATACAAATTTTGTTCAAGTGAACACTTTACAATGGCTAACCGGTAAGTGAGTTCTTAGAGAGATCAAAAGATTAAATAGCAAATTTATGTTTTCTAAAAAAGTTTCTACATATCTTTTTCGTATGGATAAAATGCCAAGTGATATTTCTGGACGGTCAGTATCAGGGATTTGGCTTAATTTTAGCAAAGGTTAGCTTGAAAACTCTGCATCGATTCTCTGCTGCCATGTACATGTAATCTCATATCTGAAGGTGATTCAATGAGTTAGAAATGATCACAATGATACTTAATTGTATTAGAACAATCCCTGCTCAATATTCCAGCAATAAGGGGATCAGCTCACTGTTTCTCAGATATTACAATCTGCTCAAGTTCGAATTGCATCAGTATTTCAATGGTTTGAGATGTAGATGACTTTATGCTTCTCTAGGAGCTCAATGTCTCGCTCTAGCTGCTTCATCTCGGCTTCCATCCTCTCCTTGCGTGCCTTCTTGGGAGCCGTATCCGTGACAACGGAGAGACCCTGGTACTGATGATGAATCTCCTCCCAGTTCTTCTTGAGTCCATCCATGATTGCTTTACGTTCTTCCTCAGTAAGACACTTCATGGCACCTCTTCTGTAATGTTCCTTGATGTATTCATTGTATTCCTCTTGAGCTCTCTCTACTTCCTCGTTACGCTTCTGAAGGTAGGTGGGAACCTCACCATAACCCTGAGATAAACACAGAAATGAAATATAATCATGAGTCACAAAGTAAATACAATGTACATTATGCTAAATTCATAAACATAACCTTCATAGGAACTTGCTCATTTTAGAAACTTTATTTTTCACATAACCAATGAAATTTTTCACAAACCAAGATAACCAATGAAACAAAACCGAAATTTATAAAAAAAAAAAAAAAAAAGAAATCCCCCCAAATAACACGAAAATCCCTAGAATCTTTCATGAGGGGGTCAGTTTTGTAAGAGTTTCATAATACAAAATAAATGAAACGCAACAATAAATTCCAGCAATTTGGAATTTCTTAACCTGCTACAAGATGTAACAGTTGTCTTTACCAAAATGAAAGTTTCCAGTTTTATTTTTTGGAGCATATGTAATTTTGGCACGTTTCTTCAAAAATGTGTCTCCAAAATGCACAAACAGGCAACTGCCCTACATGTACATCAAACAATGATCTTTATGACTGGAAACTGTTTTTGAGTACCTCTAAATATACCATTCAAATTCACTAGAACAAATGCCTCTTCGTCAGAAAGTTTGGAGAGCGAGTTTCCTATTTATTATTATCATTCTTTTAAAATTATTATTATTTGGTGTCACCAATGTCTGGGAGAGGAAAAACAAGCCCGAAGTATCTTAATTTTTTAAAAAGTTTTTTTTATTGCTGTTGCTTTCCTACTGATACAATATAGAGATCATATGAAAGAAAAAGAGGAAAAAGATTTACATATGGAGTGTACAAAATCTAAAAGCATATATTGAAATATCAACATACAGTAAAGCAACAGCCAATCCTTAGATGGTAATTGTTCAAACTGTTGTAATTTACAAGTCCTCACCTTCTTCTTCACATATTTAGGCATGAGACCAGATGGCGTGAGGGGATGTGTGGCACCGTTGACCGTATCTACAAAGTTAGCAGCAGGTTTCTTGGGGACAGACATGATGTTCTCAACTGCATTAGTGTTGACAAAGTTCTTGTTAGACTTGATACCCATCAGTGGCTTCTCATCTCTCTTAGGGACGGCTGGTCTCCTTGTGTCATCGTCAGGGTAGGTGAATTTTGTCTTTGGAGGAAGCTGGGGCTCCTTGGAATGCTTCTTGTGAAATTCCTCTGGTTTCTTGAGTTCAACTTTAGCTGGTCCCATCGTCTTGCTGGATGCCTTGTTCGTCTTTGTTTCTACCTTCACATTTCCTCGGAATTTAGATGTGTACCTGTAATATCAAAACAGATAAAATAAAAATTCATTGTTTTGTCTCAACTAAAAGTGGCAAGCTGTTACATGTATGTACTGCAAAATACGTAGACGGTCACTTCACATAATGCTGGATGGACTCCCACATCTTCAGATATAATAAAAGGTGTACACTTACTACATGTAGATGCACCAGCTAGAAAAGAATACCGGTATAAATCAAGAAGTTAAAGGAGAATTAACCTCAAACAATAAAGACGATAGTGTTCAAAGGTGTTATTTATTCCTACTTGTTAGACTATATGGCTTCGCGTCAAAATATACGAGATCGATACGAATCAAGATTTTCTGAGCAAAATTTATCATCTGCTAGCAATATGTATCGTCTGCTAGCAATACATGGGGGCTGCCATTTTTTTTATGTGTACAAGAAGATTTTCTTAATCCAAATGCCCAATTGCCTTTTTCAAAATTAAAAACCCATTTGAGATTAAAAATATAGAATAGATATGTCAATTTATTTTTAAACTGAAGATTTCCTTATATATTTCTGTTGAAAATCGATATTCGCTTAATATAAATCTATTTTCTAGATACTGTGACGCAATGGACGGAGCAAATTAATTCAAATTTTATGGATGCTTCTTCCCTGAGCATCTATAGCGGCAAACTATGCATTCACCTGCTTTCGGATAATGGGACTTGAAAAGTCAGAATGCATGCTGCATATATTATGTTCTGCTCTGTTTGGCAAACCCAAGAAAACAGATTTTTGTTAAGCAAAACCAGACAATTTAAAAGTATCATTATAAAGATTTAATTTTTATAAATCATGTAAACACCCACTTTATATTTTTCGTCACATATGGGATTTTAGGTAATGAAGAAAATCAATTTAGGTCTTGGATGCAAAATATCTTCCTGACCGGAACATTTCTCAATGGTTCATGTACAAATCCAAATCAGCAAGAAAATGGCAGCCCCCATGTAAATGAGTAGGAGACGATACCGGGTGTTGGAATATCTTTATTTATACCCTTTTCTGATATCTTATTAGAAAATGATTTAGGCCAATAAGTAGGAATATATTACACCTTTCAAAATAAGTAAATTTGTAATCAGGGGTTAATTCTCCTTTAATAATCAAACTGGTGTAGACCTAGATCATACATGTAATTCAAGGTTTGTTTGAGCATTTTTCTAGTGCAACAATCAATGGCATTTAAGCACAAAAATATGAAATTGTGATGTGTATGTGTCTAAATCTAGATGAAGAACAACTTACATGAAAGCAAATATTGATTTTTGTATTTTTCAACATGAATTTTCCCCAATGTTGATTAACGATTATTAGCAAAAACAATTCAAAGGAAGTTTTTCATTTTCTAACAGCAATCTTAGGACAGTAGACCCTAATTACTGTCTTGTCTATATGACGACCTGTTTAGAGGTTTAGCAAACCACTCATTCATTTACACACACACACACACACACTCGCGTGCAGAGTCGATGGGGGAAGACACCAACATTTGATGAAAGGAAGTGCTACTGAGGTCAGTGAGGAGTGATGAATACTAGCTATTTCATAATTAATAGTACACATGTTGTGTGTCCAGAAGGTTGGTTATCCAGACAGATTTCCCAAAGCAATTTGAATACATCTAAGTTTGCATGCAATATTTAATAAATCGCTTAAAGCGTACATGTATTTGGACAATATTATAAATGACTATTTGATGCTTATTTTTCATGAAATCCAACAGCAACGTGACAGCTATATTTTTGTTAAGTGTCCGAACACACAACCCCTTGTCCTACTCTCTCTGGCTCTGCCATGCCATTTTACCTTTCTGTTCTTCGATCTTTGTCCTCAAAAGTGTAGCACATCATATCAGAGGTTTAGTCATTGTCTATCACTCTATTGCATTGCCCCATATCTATTTCATATTTGCTGGTGCTAAGCTTGAACTGCACAAGGACTAAGGAGCCAATATTTAATTGAAGTTTGTTCTGATTATGACAAACCTGTCAAAACAGCAGCAACACAACGGTGGACAGACATCACGGTCGAATGAGCCCATAGAGTTGAATTGATTGCAAATACTTGTGTTGAATTTAATTACACATTTCAAAACGGCCGTGTCATTTCAACATTGAAAAAACAATGGTGCCCATGTCTGCGCACTCATTCATTTTACACACAGTTCGGGAGTTTTAACGTGAAGAACATTTTGAGGCTCGTGAATAAAATGCGTGAAATAAGACCTTTTTTCAATATGTGGACTCGTTTTTTTTTGCATGAATACCCATCGCTATGATAAAGATGAAAAGTTTGTGTTCATTGCGTGTTTTTTTAAATTAGAATCGCGCAGTTACGCGTGTGCGCAGACTTGGGCACTCTAGCCAGCCCATACAAACACATTTGATAAAGAAGACAAAATCATTTTTGTTAGGCCCTACAACACATTTGATAAAGAAGACAAAATCATTTTTGTTACAACTCATTTGATAAAGAAGACAAAAACATTTTTGTTACAACAGTCACATTTGATAAAGGCTTGTGATTTTGTCTTCTTTATCAAATGTGTTGTATTTTGTAGGCCTAGCCCTAGGCCTTACAAAAATAAGGTTTAGGCCCTAGGCCTTGGCCAGGGCCTAACATTAACAAATTACATGCCTAACTTAAACACTTTTGTGATTTTGTCGTCTTTATCAAATGTAAACACTTTTCAGACGTGTTGACTGTGACAAAGTCTTCACTCTTACTTAGTCTTAAACATTCTACTCTTCACTTAAGACTGTTAAGTCTTATCATTCAACTTCAAAATAAAAAGTTCAAGATGGAGCAAAATTGTTTTTTTTTTTAATTTTAAGCCTAGGCTTTTGAGGCTTTTGTGAAGTTTTGACCCAACTTACCTGGCTTGTTTTTCTTGTTTGACCTCCTCTTGGGGTATGAGATTGTAGATACTTTCTTGCTGTCCAAACATCGTGGCCATATTGATGTAGGAATATGGTAAAAATGTAGAAAATCCTAATTGTTTATGTTGCTTTGATACTGTCTTGGCCGTATTCAGTGTCTCCGCTTCGATAATTCACACGCAGTATATGGCCTATCCTATGCCTTTGGCGCAATACGGTTTCTGTACGTGATCCACCTGTATTATTGACGTGTACCAAAATATGAAGCGAGCATAATCGTTGTCAAGCTCAGTACGTCACGTTGCTATGGGTGATGGTCGCTAAACATCATACGCCCTCATCGGTGAGACGTTTCTACCAATACCAATCCTCTTGCGAGCTCCAAGCTCTGCCAATGCTGCAGGAAGATACTGAAGATAATTATAAGGCCCCCTGTAATTTTCATTAATGGACAATAAATGAATACATTGACATGTGTTATTGTGTCGCAAAAATCTTTGTCTCATTGTTAGGTCTATAATTATTTCAAGAAGTATGATATGAGTATCCATCAGACATCATCTTCATATTCTTATTTTGTATAAATAACAGCAAAAATATTATTTCCTCAGTATCTCTTAGTTTTATATTTAAAATTATTACTCTTCTTTTATCATCATCATCATCATCACCTACTTGTTCTTGTTCTTCTTGTTCTTGTTCTTCTTCATCATCATCATCATCATCATCATCAGATCATCATCCCCATGCAAGTTATCATCATCTTCATTTTCATACAGCTCTTTTATTGCAAGTACAAGTTTGGGATATTTTCTCAATTAATAAGTGAAAGCTGATGGATATAATTTATCCGACCTTCGTAAAAAAAGATTATTTCTGTGAAAGGAAAAAAATAAGAGATGAACAGGGTGGTAAAAGTGAAAATATTTTGTCTGTCTAGATTTCTAGAAACATGAAATGTCTATACAGGTGTCAGGTTGCATGTATACTGACAGTGACAGGACGTAGGTCCAACTTTGAGGGAGCCTATTCAGGGCCTACTGATCAGGGGCACCGGTCTTACCAATGGATAAAAATTAATATAAGTTCAAGAACAAAGCCATCAAATGATAGGAGGGTGTGGGAAGCTATACAGTGTAAAAATTACTGTAGGAATTGACAGTAAATTACTGGCAACCCGCTCAGTAAATTACTGTATTTTCACGGTATTGTACTGTTTAATCTACAGCTAAACGGTCAACGGCGGTAACAATATACAGTATTTAACTGCAAATGATACAGCATTATTTTTACTGTGCAGCCATGAAAGTTGCCAGTAATTTACTGTAATTCCTACAGTATTTTTTTACGGCCATCTAGGGGGTCCGGGGGCATACTTTGTCAGACAAAAAAAGGGGGGGGGGGAGGCGCACACCCCTTACGCCCCCCCCCTCTGGATCCGCGCCTGCGTGTATAGTGAGAGAGTGAGATCACTGTCTTATGAAGCATAGCATGTCTGTCATAGTCCATAACAATTATGCTAAAGATCAAAGTCTTGAATCAAAATGAGTTGGGCTTTCCTTTCATCATTGTGAGCCAGTCAAGCATTTAAGTGATCGATTTTTGTTTTAATCGGACACTCGCTGAATCACTTCACCCATAAACTAAATGACCTTGAATCGAAGCACGTCCGATTAAAACTCTTCAGAAATCAGGCTGCTTACTCTAATAATTAATACATATAGCCTGAATTCAGGTACGCCGTGGGGCTGTTCCCACTGACATTAATTTTGTGATGTTGATCCTGCGGTCCCTGCACGCTTAAAATAATCAGAAAAGAATGTGTTATCTTAATCACTGGTGGATTCAGGATTCTTTGACGAGGTTGGGGGCTCAAGTCCTGGTAAAAAAAAAATTGGAAGAAAAAGAAAAGTTCTTATAATTTGCCTGAAAGTCAGTTATGGAACACGAAAGTCATTTTTATTATTTTTTTAAAACAGATTTTCTGATTTCATATTTCAAACACATTTACAATATATTTCCTTCTCGCATTAAAAAAAGTACAACGTGAAAATACATGGGCAACTTGAAAAGTAGTGCAAGGAGGCGAGGTTCCCTGGACTTGTTGGAAGCACATGGCTTGTGTTGGGGTCGTCGTAACACACATTAGACATAATAATAATAACATACATAAAAACTCTAAATGATAAGAAAAGAAAGAAAAATGAAAATAAACAAATAAAGAAAAAGACAGAAAGAGAGGAAGAAAGAAAGAAAGAAAGAAAGACAGAACGCAAGCAAGAAAGATTTGTTGAAGTTAATACATACAACGTCACGAAAATGCTCTCATTATGCTCATGGCGCTTTGCTATAAAACTACGAAAATACTGCTGGTACTGCATCGTAATAATGACATAAAAATGGAAATGGAAACGTTCCCTCAGATGTGACATTTTGCGACAAATAGTACAGTCTACACGGGCGCCAATAGTGTGTATTCAGTTTCACTTCATTTCAAGGTATAGCGTTGTGAATGCGTGAACAGTTCAGAGGAGAGAACTGATGCAGCCATCCTGAGGATGATGACATCAAAATCATCTCATGGAAAATGATGGTGACGAGAAGAACGATATAAGGGAAAGATGAGATGCACGATGTTAAGTGTTTTCTTCCGCTCTTTGTTACTTCGAGAAAAGCTTATTATTACGAAAAGTGATTGGAATACCGGAATACCTTTACTGGACTATTTGTTTGTTTGAATGTGCGCTAGAAACACTAATTTCACTTTTATTGGACAACGAGGATGCAATTTTCACAAATGAATTGACGACTTTCACAAGGATTATGTAAAGGCACTTTTCACAAGGAATGAATGAATTACTCAGTAAGCTCAGCACGATGTGTACAAAATGATTGGAAAAAGTTCACCAATTTGACCAAACAATTATTACTATCATTCTCGTTGAGGAAAGAAACATCATAATCATATTACCTGAAAACGATAACTGACCGTGACAGATCGTATGGTAACATTGATAGTAACATACTGGACAAACAACATTAAAATCATCATTTTACCTGAACGATGTTTTAATCAACGACAAAAATAAATTAATATTGAAAATAGATAGTTCGTCCAAAAGGCAACTGGCAAAAGGTATTCTGAACACTAAGACTTATAATCAACATTATTTTATCATATTGTCAGGAACACGTGACACTTTATGACTCTGAATTAGAGAAAAGCAATTTTGGCGGGATGGTCGCCATGACGTGCTGTTTTCATCAGGATATTGTCTGCTTGATGTGGCTATCATTGATTTACTTCATAAGTTACACAGGTGAGAACAATACTGTCTGTAAAGTCATGAGTATGCAATTGGGGATATATTTTTTTTTCAATTCAATAATGGTTTATTTGTTTTCGCAATTCATGTACATAAAATACATTTCACACGAAGGGCAGCAGAGCTGAATATTTCATGTTTACGCGAATACAAATATACAAATCGAATATCATTATATATATTGACACTTATTTAAAAACATGTTAAAATGGTAAAAATGGCAGCAATAGTATACATTTACAGTAATAAAAACACAGTTGCAGTATTCATATTGAGATTGTATTGCATGTTGCACTGTCTTATAGAGAATAGAGAGAAGGCTGTATTATCGAGGAGAAAAGACTAGCACATTATGTTGGGAAATGGTAAGTCGAATAAAATACAAGTATGATATTTGTAGAAAATTGAATGATTGTGTATAAGAGAAGTATAATTATAAGAAAGAAAAGACCATAATCGATATTGCGAATCTAACAGATATCCTTTCATGCATGGTATACCAGATAAATTCAGTTGTAGTTAAGTAAATCTGTTAAATACGGTAGTGGGCTGTTTTGGAATCTTTTGGTTTTGCACAATTTGTGATAAATACTGAAATGTTAACCCTTCTGAAAGGTACATGGACTCGGTGGAATGAGTTGAGGACAGGACATTGTTTTCATCAAGGCAACTATAGGCCTAGGTAGTTAGGTAGTTAAAATTTTATTTGAAAAATTATTTTGTGGCATTAAGTTCCCAACATAATAATGACAAGGTTTAACTTTTTTGAAATATTTTTCTTTCATAAAATAATAACACGATAATAACTACTTTGAAAAATAAACTCAGGGCAATTTCAAAGGCCTATTGTACTGCCCATAGAAATCAGGTTCGGATTACGTAATACGCGATTGTAATGTTCGCTCATTTCTAAAGGTGATAGACAGGGCTATTGAAATTGCCTTCAGTTGATGTTTCGGAAGTAGTTTTTATCGTGTTTAATATGGATTCTTGAAAAGTGAAGGTGAGGTAAAGTGAGGTTTAAGCTTATAAACAGCATGATAAAAGAACAAGGAAAAGGCAAAACGTAACTGTAATTATGATTTCAGTATGTGAATAAAAAATCAGTTTGCAGCTTTGGGAACGACTTTTTATACATTTTAGTGACTTTTCACCTGTACGTGAGCGCGTAGAGTCTACTTCTGTTGACGTATTTTTAAAAAAATTAATTTGAATAATTTCACTTTCACTTGGATATCATTCTATCGAGCAAGCCGAGTGTAAGACGCAAATGGCTCGCCTCTGAGCACTCATGCAATATTCAGACAGGTTATTTGCCCTCATCGTTTTCAGTTAATTAAATCGAGAGTAAAAATGCATCCAATATTCAAGATGATTCAAAGTGGCAGGTGCCTTCATTCAATTCCGAATCATCTTGGTTTTTTTCTCACAATGAGTGAGAGAAAGGTTAGATAAAGGTTTAGTATCGGGAAAGAAGATTCTCAGACATGCATGCATGTAAAGTGTTTTGCTATTTCAATCCAGAATGCAAAACATGACATGACAATTTTATTCTATCATGACTATAATCCACTTTATCATTTAATCATGCAATCTTGTAAACAAGTCTAGAAAAGCAACGTTGTAGCGATACAAAATTGAACAATGAATAACACATTATAATGAAATTCAGTAATAGTACAGTTCTCCTTTTAACAATTGTCAATTTGAGTTCTTATGAATCATGATTGATGTGTTTTTGATTCAGTAAAAAACTATATTGGATTCAGCCATGAACGGAGGCGAAACTTTAACAGTTAATAATCAATTCACTGGGTATTGTCACCACCCCCTGGTATTATGCACAGGCGAGGGCATAAATTGGATATTAATGATTTTCCACTAGAGTTTTAATAGAATCTGCTGAAATTTCCCTCTTCAAAATTCACAGACCGGGTAGAAAATTAATTCACTCGCTCATTAAATTGAGTTTAGATATTGATCTTGAATGCCGCACGCCATAATTTAATTTCAAACGGCGAATGTCATTGTTTAGGTTGACCTTAAAGGTGTATCATATTGCATTATTTCTATAGTATTAGAAAACAGAAACATTTTACGGATTATAAATAGGTATCAAAAAAACTAACTTTTTTACAAGTCATTATTTTTTTACAATAATGACAGTTGTGCAAAATGTTTCTTTCGGTAATCTTGAAACCAAAAAGGTGTCTTTTTGTTTGACTGTACAGTCCTAGATGTATACATGTATTACCTTTAATTTGGTAATTATTGTCAAAAAGATAGTTTGGAATCGTGTTTGCTAAAACAGGCAGTCACGTTCATGCTTTGGTTTATTCAGTAACCATGGAGATTTAATCAGACAAATTGAGAACTGACGATGAACTGAACCGTAGCGAGATGATGTCGCATGTGATGTGATGAAAGTCTGATTCGTCTGCATCGATCATTGCTCTGGGTTTGTATAGTTGGTAGGCCGGGCTAAGGGAGATATAGAAATGGAGAGAGAGATATATATATAGAGAGAGAGAGAGAGAGAGAGAGATATCAAGAGTCAGAGAGGATGGGTATGATGGGAGTAAGAGAAAGAGAGGGAGAGAAAGAGAATAAGAGAGAGTAGAAAGGTGAGCATTGTTTGTAAAGGAGCAATTAAAGCACATGGGTCGACCACCTTCCCTTGATTGTTACGAGTGAGCAGGGTGTGTGCACGAAGCAGACAAATATCACAACATGGAACCATTTTTATGCAGGATGGGCACTTTTTTCCACCACAGTTTGTCCCACACATGAGGTCAATTGTTCACTAAGAAAATTCGGGGTACTCCACGGCCATATTCTTGGACTATTTCCCCCTTTTTTAATGGATGTGACCCTAACTTTTGCATCGTCATACCCCCCTCCCCCCCCAAAAAAAAAAAAAAAAAAAAAAAAAAAAGACGTGAAACGTCCCTCTCGACCCAGCTGTATTAAATGGGTATCTGGCACTGCTGTCGTGGTAATAATGGCAGGGCCCTCCGTTGAAGAAGTATTGTGATAATCACTATTGTGTTTTGCATCATGCAGAAAACTATATAATCATGATGGACATTTGCGAATAGTAATAACCTTATACACGGTATAATCTTTGTCGATCGATATATCTTGCACTATGAACACGATGACAAAGAAAGCGGACAAAATATACAGCTCCTCATTGTACCCTCCATAATTGTTCTGGTAGACAAAAGAACATCCCTTCATTGCTTTTATGTAAAATAAGTAGAACAGGTTAATATGCATGTAACACCAGTCCTGTTCTACATATTTTTACATAATAGCAATTAATGAAGGGATGTTTTATTGTATACCAGATCAAGTGTGGAAGGTACAATGATGAGGAGCTGTATATTTTGTCCGCTTCTTTGTTCGCCACGTTCGTAGCGTTGGGTTTACAATAGTGGATGTGGATGTGTGACGTCAATGGACAGAAATTACTGGTATTATCATGATTATAAAGTCTTTAAAGGACTTGTCGTTCAGGTAAATGAGGAGCGGTCAAACAAGAAGTCAGACTAGAAAACAGGATATAGGAACCATGGTTGCAGCCTTTGAGGTTTACAAAAAATATGATGTACTATTTCCAATTTTCCATGGACTATTTTGTGTGGTATCGTTGCAAATTAAGTGTACAAACTAAGTGAATCGCCTTACCAGGTGATAATGATAAAGACAGAATTAACGATGCACCACGTCAAGTCGCAGTGGAGACTAGATGTAAGAAACGAGAAAAATTCGACACAGAAAGATGGAAAATATGTAAGGTGAAATCCAGAGGGAGTGAGTTTTGAGGCCCTTATGGGAGACCAGGGTTAAAACAAACTCCGTTTGACATTTATCCTGCATGAGGATGAATGAGGCTCGCTTATTGCGTGTGTACATGTGTATGAGCCTATGTTTGTGGGTGGAGATTTCAATATTTTTCACGGGATTAAACAGTTGTATAAAAAGCAAAATGGCAATAGAAAATAAATAAATAAGGGGGGGGGGGGAGAATACTTTTTCTGTTTTTTTTAAAGGTGATCATTTTTTTCTTTCTCATTCTCAAAATGGGCTGATGGGGGAACAGGGCTGTTTTGCCATTCCGCCTTGGATCCGCATTATGGATAGTCAAAATAATTATGTTTCATGCGAATATCACCCTCTTTCTATATTCTTTTTATCATTGTAATTAGGCGCAGGTGCAAGCAATCTATCGTGTTATGACTGTGCAGTGAAGTTCAAACAGGTTTACAAGCAGACTGACTGCGTGGTCAATCCAACAACCAGCTACCTGCCAAGAGTTTGTCAGGAACATGAACACTTCTGTACGGTAAGCGTGCACGGGGGGGGGGGGGGGGGGGGGGGGGGGTACCCTTACCCTATATTATACCCAAAATAAATCCTTCAAAATTGAATTTACGTGTCGTATTACAAAGTTCAAATGCGGCAATCTGCGAAGTTATCGAAATCATCTCCTGACTTATATACATGTAATCACGCATATCGGGAACATCATAATTAAGTATCGTCATCGTCCTAATTATCACCACAATCATTCACTTATCACAAGATATATATCATCCCCATCATAATCACCATCATCATCACCACCACCATCATTATCATCCCCATCATCATCATCACCATCATCATTATCCATCATCACCATCATCGTCATCATAACCATCATCATCACCACCATCATCATCACCACCACCACTATCATAATAACCATCATCATCATCATCATCAGCATCATCACTGTCATCATCATCATCATCATCATCATCATCAGTAGATAGATAGATAGATAGATGGATAACTTTATTCGTCCAATTAAGGAAATTTGCTTTGTTGGCTTACAAAAGTACATAACATTCATATAAATAAACAAAATTACCAAGTTATGAACATGACATATGTGGTCATAAACATACAAAATTATACTACTACAATCAGCATATTATTTCAGCCTAAACTCATCAGAAAGGAAAGATTTTCAATTTAAGTTTAGATTGCTATACAAATTAGCTTTCTATATAGAGTCAACATAAAAAAATATGAGGACAATACGTTGAATAAGTCAATAATGTCTAGTCTGGTGAGTTGCATGTAGCGGGACGATAATAGGAGTGTTAGAGTGAGTGCACCTGTCCAGGTTGCCCCTCCTTGCTCCCTCTTTGTACCTGTTTTTAGGTTGATTTTCATCAATATTTGCTTTTCATCTGTATTATTTGTGTAGCGTAAATCTTAGTATTTTTGTTTTGCTTCCAATTATGTATCTTTTCATATATTGATATATAGATGCGATTCTATTGTATATATGCACATATATATATCTGATTGTAAATTGACCCCTTCAGCCCCTGTGCTGCTGGTCAATCATCATTATACCATAATAAATAATCAATAAATAATTGTATAGCTTTGTTACTTGAGTTTATTGTATTCCCGGATTGACAGCGGAATAAATGAGTTTCCAAAACGATTTGTACGAAATCCTACTGATCGAAACCGTTTTCCAGAACGCATGACAGTATAATAGGAATGGAGAGGGTGATTTGTATTTTCAAAGATAATTTCAGCCTGTTTCAAAGTCAGAGAGGTACATGCCTCATTCAAATTTGTCTCTTCACCTATCATTTACTTCGCGTGCCTGGGGATTTTTTCAATTGTTTAAAGTCCTCCTTTCTGCACGCTCCAAACCACACTACACAACTAGACAGAATTACGCTGTCAATTACTGATTTGTAGAACAACAGGAAAATTGTCCTATCAACGTGAAATGAGTACATCTTTTTCAGAAAGTATAACCGTTGCTGTGCTTTTGCATACACATTCTGACATTGGTCGATCCATGACAGTTTATTGTCAACAGTTGTTCCCAAGTACTTAATTATCACTAGAGATCAAGTTGTTTTTATCTAATTCTTTTATATTTCCTTGCATTTTACAAAACTTGGAAGCTTGGGAGTATCTTAAAGATAAACTAGAATGGATATAATATTAGAGAGAAAGATTTTATAATTATAATTAACATGACGCAGGAATGCGATAGAGATGAATGGCAAGAAACGTAAATAGAAAGTGTGTGTGTGTGTGTGTGTAATTGGGTTTTTACAGACGTGTATCAATCAGATATGATTATTTACGTCTGGGGACCGTTAACGTCACCATCCGAAAGACGTGACTCAGTCTCGAACCTGGGTCCGCTGAATCAGTTTATAACTTCCACTGTTAGCTGGATTACAGGCGCACGCCACAACGCCCAGTTGATGTGGAGCTGAGAGAGAAAAAAAGTAACACAAGAAAGGGTTGGTTATGGGAATAGGGGAAAGGGATGAGTCAGAGGAGAAAGAAAATGATTAGGACAAATGAAAGAGGAATAATTATGTGGGTACAGCGATATTAGAACTTAGGGAAGCAAGGATATCGTTTATGTACATACTCGTTTACTTATGGTTCATCTTCATTTTATTCTTTTTTATCTCCAGGTTGAGTATACCAAAGTAAATCGAATATTCACCCGCTTTGTTCGTAACTGTGCCAGTACATGCAATTCAAAATGTGTAACGAGAGGGTTTGGACTGGACGAACAAGTGTGCACGTTCTGCTGCCATCAGGATGGATGCAATCTCGGCAATAGAGGGCGACAACATACTTCATCAAGAATTCTTAATCCGCTATGTTGGGTGATAGCAACAATCTTTATCATGTCATCATATTATACTTCTGGACAGAGATGATCAACTACAGTGGCGTATCCAGAAATTGCGAATCAGGGGCGGAATCTACTTTGACCGCTTGCCTAGTACCTCATTGCTTTGACTGCCGTTCCTTAGATCCAATGCCAGCTTCTAAATAACATTGTTCTGAACCTTCAAACTGAAGGGTAGGGGTGTCATATGTTAACTCTACTTATTCTGGATAGTAATGACAAATGTTACAGTTACGATGTAGTTTATAAATGTGATCTTAATCATCTTTGGGTAAAGACAACTTCTGTATATAGCCCGGGGGGGGGGGGGGGGCGAATGCCTCAATGAGTCTAGTATACATCATCAGTGGCGTACACAGGTCCCCAGACCTGGGGGATGATTTGCGGTCCATATAGCCGATCAGAAGAATTTGTTCAAATTACAGGAACTAAAGAAACAAAACAAAAACCCCCACAGAATCAACCCCCTCCACACACTCACACCCATACCCCCACACACGCACTCACAAGTAATGTATGTCGGATATATTTTTATTTACGCACATAAAGAATGACACAACTCGAGGGATCTAAGTTATGATAAGTATTATTGCCATAATGTCTTTTTACCAGTGAAGAAAAAGGCATGTCTCTTTGCAAGCCAAGAGAGGCATCATAACAAAATAATATAGAAATAAAATATGTGGGATATCATGAACAAGTTATTGTAATCATTGTTTATATCATTGTAACAACAAACGGGGGAAATAATGATCGTGTTTGTTTGTTTGTATTGTTTGTATTTATTTCCATATTAAAAAGACGGATATACATGTTTAAATAATTATCAATGAGTACAAATATGGCGGATAGCCCATTTCAGTGGCACTAACATAGTGCCACTGTTCTTCCATGGGGTCCTTAACATATAAACAATAACATGCATATAAAACATAACAAATCATCATAATCAGTAAAATCGTGTGGTCTCACAAAGTATATTCTGAAATCTGAATTAGGCCTATATGTAGATTATGAATTAGGCCTAGGCCTAGAATGATTGTGATTATAAATAAAAGTTGTTTGAGCTAACACATGTTCAAGAGAACCATCACAAATGAAAGTCTGAACATCTGTTTCAAAATAACACACATATGCTCTATAATCCTGTTATCCTGTTTTAACTAAGGCCTGATACTCGAACTCTACAAGCATTTGTTTTTTTTTTTCTCTTTTTTTTTTGGGGGGGGGGGGGGGGAGGTCTGGAATACTGGTATGAAGCAAGACTGGTAAAGAGAAATAAATTAATATAGTAGTCGCCTTCAACATTCATAAGTTTGAAGAAAGAGGTGATTTGGGAGGTTTTTAGTTTTTTAGTTTGCGCCATTTTTTTTTAGTGAAATCTAAAGAGCCACTCCCTTGAGAGTCGAGACCAACAAATTTGTGTGTAATCTCCCGCGGGTAGGTTCAGTTTGCGCACTCCAAAATATCATATAGGCGCTCACTTAACTTACTGTGTAACATTTATAAAAGTTTGTAATCTTGATAATCAGCATTTTAATCATAAGAATTTTGATGACAACAAAACTGAATATAGTATATGTCTTCACCCGGTCCCTTCGTATGTATTTCTATTTTTTTTTTGGTGTTTTTTTTTTGCATTTTAGCTATAAGTATAAACGTGAACATTATATTAATGATAATGATAATAAGAAATTATGAGGAAAATAATAGCAACAACCACAACAATAATGATAATAATAATAATAAGAAGAAGAATAATCATCCTCATCATCATCACCATAATCATAAATACATATTATGTACAATATATCATTTAAAAAATTTACTTTTCTATCGTAAAACCTGGGAGGGGGGGGGGGGTGGATGATTGTACACACTATCCCCCCACCTGAAATTCTGGGGGGTGCACCCCCATCCCCCGCTATCTACGCCCCTGTACATCATCCGCGGACACGAAAACGGATAAAAGGGAAAAGGGTATCAAATTCAGATGTTAGACGTTTTTACCTGTTTATTGTATCAAATCTACTCCTACTGCAATCCCCGTTTAGGGTGCTCTTCAGAAAGAGATGTACGCGGACGATGTACTGGGGAGCGTTTCATCAAGCGTTTTGTCAGTGATTTTTACCGACATTGGCTGAGACTCCTGAGAGCAAATTTGTCAGTAAAAATCACGGACAAGACACTTGATGAAACGCTCCCCATTCCTCTTGACCGTGAAAAAAGGAATGATGAAAGACAAAAAAAAATCGTAATCCTCCCTAGGTGTAATCTATTAATTGGTCACTGCTTTTTTAAAAGGGAGAAAGTGCAACCGTTCAGAATTATTGAAAGTATCTTGTTACTCATCAGCTAACTTGAAAGATATCTATCTCATCGATATACGGGCTCATTAGTATCGCTTAGAATAATATAAATACCAGTTATATGTATGCTGAAAAATATAGACATACAAATGTATAGAGAGAAACAGACCACAGCGCATTACATCACCGATATATGGTCATACTTTAACAAGGGTCTTCGATTTATTTCAATCACTTATAGGCCAAGCTTTGAAAATAACAATATTTATTAATTTTCAGTATTTCTTTGTGGCAGCTTACATTGCATATTGCCTTTTTTAATCGAATATGAAAGAGACATTATTTATTGCTATGAATATTATCATCTCATTTATATTGGACAAGCATGGTTAAGGGCCGTCTAGCGACATTAAAAGCTCTATTCTGATCCTGGAAAACATTAAAGAAATGCAAGTACACCTGTACAATGATATATACGAAATAGAAATCAAAATAAACCATCTGAAATATAATGTACGCTGATTTATTCGACTTTCATATTCATGATATTCATGGTGTTCTTTGTGAATGAATTATACTATACGGCTAAGTCTTGTTTTCAGTAACCTGTGAAACATAGTCATGTTATCATAATTATTAGATAC
Source organism: Heliocidaris erythrogramma (assembly GCA_025617745.1). NCBI lineage: Eukaryota > Metazoa > Echinodermata > Echinoidea > Camarodonta > Echinometridae > Heliocidaris > Heliocidaris erythrogramma. The sequence goes on along the minus strand of CM046870.1, from coordinate 41,217,885 downwards.
ATTTTTTACATATATTTTTGATGTCAGAAAAACGGTGTATGCTTTCTGAGTATTAATGCCATAAAACGTATTTTATATTAGTTTTATTTGTGACATATTGCAAAGTAAACCATGTTGATTTTATATGCGTTGTCAGTGAAAAAATTGTACGCTTGCTAAGTAATAATAATGTCATAACACATGTTATTTACCTGGAAACTATTTGCAAACCTCATGAAATAGTTGAATACGTTTCGAATTTTGGAAAGGCAATATACATTGCTGACTAATAATAATGTCATAAAACTACTTATTACAAACCCGTGTCTTTATTTTGAGATATATTATTTACAGTAAATATACTATATTTCACGTTAGAGAAATCTCAGTGGAATATACAGTTTTATACCAATGTTACTCCCCGCAAAACTGTTGAACGGAGTATGGAATAGGTAGACTAATCCCCCTATAATCCATTATTTTAATATCTTAGTCACTGACAAAAGATTTATAAAGAGAGCATTACAAAATAAAACAAAGAAAACAAATCCCGGATTGCCTGCGAGACAGACTCGAGCATCAGAGCTACCTGGCTACAGTTCCATGTATCTACAGCTTGGGGAATGGTACAAGTAACCCACAAATGTAAAATCAAAAAAGTTTTGAAGCATGTATTTCTCCTCAGTCACAGATTTGTTGTTAGAATACAAGACAATGGATGATCATGTATGATACGTTTCCTTTATGATGGATCATGTATGATTCTTTTTGTAAAATTAATAATCAATTGTTAGGGTCAGCATAATTAAGGGTTTTTCTAATTCATTATAAACTCCACCCTGTTCACTGTAAAAGGAAAGAGTTTTGCACTTTGTAGAAATGGAGTAACTTGCAACTCATCAACAAAATAAGTCAAAATATTTACATTATGTAGGTAACGTACCACACACATGGGCTGTAAAAACCTCGGTAAATACATGTATAGGACATGTATTATTATCTCTTTGACATCTCTAAAATGTTTTAGTTGTGAAATTGTGAATTGACCTCTCGTTGAGGATGCAAAGTCCCTGGCCGGCCAAATTCGTTACAACATTCAACATAATTCAATTTACAAAATATTATCTATTACACGGAGTAGATGAAAATTTGTTTTGACACTTCTTCTCTTTCATAATTATCTGGCGTTTTGATGTGTTTTTCTTCGACTCTGTGCCGGACTACCTTTCGATTTACCACTGGACTTTCCATTTAGATGATGTTCATTAAAGAAGTTGAGCGATATTTGTGGTTGTCCTGACTTGGAAACACTCGATGTCTTGGCGCGTAGATTGAAGTCTGCAGGAACACGAGATAAAGTCCTTAAACGGGTTACCTTGCTCTGTACCTGACGATTAATCTCCGCTCGCCTCGCCCGTCGCCTAGGGGACATCGATGCTGGGTTCGGACCGTGGTCCTTTGTTGACGAGATAGCGCGTGCCTCGTCGACGTCAGACGGCTTCGCATCTCCATGATCTCGATCAATTTGTACAGGACAGTCAGCCGTATTTGAATAAATATTTCCCGATATTGTACTAGACGATGGTCGCTTAGGCATTTGGATTCCTGAAGATGTCATTGGTTGGTTAGGCATGGCTTGATCAGTGATGTCTTCTGTCGTGGTGCCCATAATCCTTGGGGATGCGCTTTGGCATCTTCGAGCCATCTCAATCTTCCAGCAATTTACGCGTTCTTGAATGCGATCATTGTCAGACCTGACAGCTAGTACGGCAGTTCTTGCATTCATTCTAGAGTTACTGCTCTCACCAAAATGCGGACTATTCACGAGCGTCTTTCGATCCATGAGGAGTTTATTATGATCTTTCTTGACGCATCTTCGTTCCATACTGAGAAGATAGAGAGATCTGGCTCGCTCTCGATCAAGTTCTTTCAGTCGATTCTTGAGTAGATTTTGTTCGCCACAATTCTTACTATGTGCTACAACCCAGCTCTCGAATCTCGTCTCGCTCAACGAGCCACCACGAGATGGACTGCTATACCTCTCAAAATTAGCCATTGCCTAGTTCAGATTTCCCAGACTCCGATGCTTAATATCCTCAACAAATGTGATAAGGGTATAGTTGAGGTCTAGTTAGCGAATTTCTAAAACTATAAAGCCAGCAACAGACGCATACATGCCACGGTGATCACATAAATACGTGCTGTGCATAAACTGTGTTCAAATTATGGCTCCAAGTTGCCAGTTTTCACGTGTAAGAATATATAAATATCAGAGGCGAACAGATGAAAGAAAGAATGATTTCAGTTCAAATCACAACAAAGAATAGTATGTACATCATTGGCATCATGTTTCCGCACCTATTCCACTGTGAGTACGCTTTTTGGTTGACTTCCTTCGTTTACTTGAGAACGTTAAATCTTATTTGCATTAAGTACATGTAGATATATGACTGGTCTATAGTGACGATGTGCAGCAGCTTGGTCTACAATAATATGTCTGACAATAAGTGTACGTCAACCATAAACGTTAGATCCCAAGTAAAACGTATCACGTCCTCATGTATGTTCCCATTCTGGATACCAAGTCATTGACCAAACGTCCACCAGGAGCGTATCGGTTGTTATCGCTCTCTTTGTAAATCCCACAACATCTTTTTGTCATAATACCCCCCCCCCCGAACTCTGATTAAAATGGAAATGACGATGTCCCTTTATAAAAAAGAACTCATCCACGGATCGGCGGCTTTTATGAAAAGTGCTGGCTCCTGATGAGCTATTGTGTGGATCTGAATCACCTCGCTTGAAGCGATGCTGAAAAGAAAAGCATAGGTTTTACATTGTCCCCACGGCTGTTAGAGACAAAGATTAATCTTTTTACTTGGCGTATAGGTTTTATTCATCTTTTGGCAATCTCTTTTGGCAACCGGATTGAAGGATAATCTCTCCATACCACTAATATAATTAGCAGGGGCGGATCCAGGATTGAGTAAAAGAGGGGGCACAAAAATGAAAGTTTGTCAAAAGGTAGACCCGTATTTGTTTGGTCTCGCCAGCTTCTCGAAAAGTCGCTCGGGGGGGGGGGGGGGGGGGTGCGACAAAAAAAAAAGATTTTTTGCCAAACCTTAAAAAATCGCTCAGTAGGGGGTTATGGGGGTCCAGTTTCCCTCCATAAAAAAAGGTCTTCAATTCTAAAGGGGGGGGGGGGCGCACAATCGAGAAAATGGCGGATCGTCTATGGTCAAAATGCATACTTCTCTTCCAAAGGGGGGGGGGGGGCACGGGCCGGAAGTGCCCCCTTGATCCGCCAATGCATTAGGAAGCAAAACAAAACGCGGGAAAACAACAAGACCAATTAAAAAAACGGGAGAATTTTAATTGAACTACATATCTCCTTTTTGTTAACGAAATCAGTAGTAAATCGATAGATTTGGCAAGTTAAGAAAAAATGATGGATTTAGGAGACCAAGAGCCTCCCGTTTCAATTATTCGGTGGAACACCCTTCTCGAAGGGTGTTCCACCCGAATGAATTATTAAACGAGTTTTCCTTAAGTAAAACAAGCCAATCATATATTATGTTCCATGCTATCCTAGTTTGGGTAAAAGCCTCATTTTTTCCTTCGAGGCAAGCTTCGGAGAGCATGCTCAGAAGCATACAATACAATACAATAAGCATTTAGTACGCCCTTCCCATATGGCTCGGAGCGTTTACAAAATATTTAAATTATAGAACACATTATAATTTTTATATAAACAAAATCAGAAAGCTCTTCAATCGTCCATGTGGGAACTACCAGGTGGTTTTATGGAGACAATGAATGTACCTGTTACAAAGTTTGATAGCGGATTTAAAATAAATATGATTTCACAGCTTTTTTAAAGGTCTCTATGGATGCTGACTGTCTATTGGTCAAGGGGAGATTATTCCATAGCGTCGATGCAGTAACTGTGAAAGTCCCATCACCTGACAAATTTCGGGTCATTGGGTAGCTGAGCTGAAGGTTGTGATTTGAGCATCTGAAATTTCTACTAGGTGTATATACAGTTAAGCATTCAGATATGTACCCTGGAGCCTGGTTATTGATAGATTTATAAACATAAAGAACTAATTTGAAGATGATA